>JAPQRP010000006.1:7506136-7521482 GCA_037367295.1 Apogon hyalosoma
CACATCTGGGTCAAATGAGCCTAAGGGTTTTTTAAGGGAACGTTTTTGTCTTTTTTGATAGGGATGAGAAGGCAGAATGGGTTTAAAGTCATCTGGGGACATAGGTGCAACAGTAAAAGGTAGACGCATTAACGTGGGGGCACATTCACCATTCCAGTATTTGGGGAGGATGGCTCTCAAGGTCAGATCCACCAAATATCAGATCTGGCTACGGTTTGATTAAAGAAACTGTGTTGATAAAAAGGCAAGGTGGACACATCAATGGAAGTAGTACAATAAAACGCAGGGAAGGTTCCTAAATCGGTTGTGGGGGTAGGGTTCTTTTTAGAGTTAACTGAATAAATACACTCAGATCCATGCTCTACAGTGTCGTACACATCAGGGACATCTTTTGAAGTTGTTGTGGGATATTGGTTATGTAAGTTGAAACAATCGGTGTAATTATTAGGGGACTTAGAAAACAATGTGTATATGCAGGTGTCTTTGTCAGAGTTTGAGGGAAATGGGGCAGCAGTGAGGTGGGGCCTGGCTGAGGCACAAGCATAACATGGTGCATTGCTCGTAGATTTAACAGTATATTGGACCCACTTCAGCCAAAGGTTAACGTTTACATTTGTGCCTGTTTCTAAAGTAATGGTGTCTTCTAAAGATAAGTCAGAGAGGTATTTGGGTATTGTGGATTTTTCAGGTACCGTTAGATTTGGAAATTTTCTGAGCTCCGTTGTAAAGTCCACTAATTGGTCAGCATTAAGTGGGGTTTCAGCAACATTTAGGGAGATTTGTCCTGTTACTGGATTGGTCATTGAAGAATATGAACCAAATACAGCATTCCATTGTCCATGTCCTCCATTGTTTTAAATGAAGACCGGAGCCGGTTTCAAAGTCTGTGGAACTACTTGAGATTCAGTAGTTGGGGCTGTTGTTTGCAATGCAGGTGGGGCGTTGATTCGAGTCATTGCTAGTTTGACAGCTGCTGTAAGCAGCTGAGTGAAGTCCGAGTCTTTGGCTGCCATTTTCGATCCTTCTCCAGCCACAACTGCCATCACAGGGGTGGACTCATTTTTTCCTTTCTTGCCTTCCACCTCATCCTTGAGTTTTTTTCAGTTGTAGTTTTAGAGTAGCCTCTTGCATCTTACTTAAGTCATCACTTTGTTTTTGTTTTTCTTTCAGGTACTTGGCTACATAGTGCTGACAATGGGCATTTAAGTCTTCTTCTGTTTTTGGGTATAGACCCACAACGTTGGCAAGATGGGCTTTGACTGCCTTAGGCATGCCTTTAACCAGAGTGGTAAAGAAGAGGATGGTACTTCCAGTGCCTTGACATACAGGTTCTCCAGTGGCATCATGAAACAGGGCTTTTGCTCTTTGTTTGTAGGAAAAGTAGTCTTCACCGTCGTTCATCTGCAGGGCCATTAGAGCTTCAGGAGTATATGTGGGATACATCTCTTTCATGACATGTAACAGCCTTCATTGTGTCGTATGGTGTTGTGATCTTAAATGGAAAGTCTGGACACCTCTATTCGGGCTTTGTCTGCGGTTGCCTCATCAGTTGCTCTCATGATCACTGCAGCGACATCTCCTCAACACAGTGTATCTTGGGCGGTTAATGAGGTGAGAGCACTGAAGAATGCTGGCGCGCCTTGAATGAGTTTTGGCAGATTCAGCATTAAGCCATCAATGTCCTTTAAGGTGAATGGCAGGTACACGTTTGTATTGTCAGTAGTCTTTCTGAGAGGGTAGGCCTTTACCGCTGGTACCTCTTCCACAGCAGCAGGTCTGTCTTCTTCACTGGGTAGCTCAGGTTCAGGGAATGGGTTCAAGTCTCCACTTATGAATGTCTTATCGACCTGTTGCTTATCCACCGTCCCAGAAAACTCTCCTGTAATGAATTGCGGTGCTCCAGATTGGGGTGTTGGTGACGTTGTTGCTGGCACAAAGGGGTCGAGGCCAGTGGCACTCCTGTTGCTGAGTCCTTACTGTATGTGGAACTCTTTGGATTGTTGCTTCTCCTTTTTCTAATGCATTTCTTTGAAGACTTCTCATTCCTTTTCTTCCAATAATTCTTGTAGCTTTCTTGTGCCCTCGGGGTCAGAGGATTCTAAGCTGTCGACATGTCTTGGTCTGGGTGTAGAAAAGGTTGCGATCCATTGGCCAGCTTGTTGTGGCGTTGCTTGGTCTGTCATGGAAACCAAACTGGTCAAAGCCCCCACTACTCTGGTCAAAGCCCCTACTTGTTCTTGCAGCCTTATCTGCTGTTTTACTACCAACACACTTGTGAGGTATTTGCTTTCATATGTCATCATGATCGAGCATGCCATCTTGTGTAGTTTTCCAGCAAACACTTACATTTCTTCGCTTTGTCGTAGTCTCGAAATATCGGTGACCCTGCCTTTAATTGAAGCTTAAGGAGAATAAGCTGAGGGCAAGCCACACAAAGGCTCCAAAAAGTCAGAACAGCAATAAAATCAGAGTAAATCAAACAACAATCAGTAAGTAATTGATTATTTCTAAATACTAAAACTGGAAATACACAAACAACCACTTATCAATACTAAAGAACTCCAGAAATACCTAAACCACAATAATCAATACTTAAAGAAAACAATTTACTTAAGCCCACACAGATCAATAGCTGAAATCCAGGACACAAAGACAACAATCAGACAATAATCAATAATCAAACCAATCCAATCAACAAATAGGATTACTTAAACCAAAATGCAAAGACAGTAATTAGTTAATAATCAATTAATCAAACCAATCAAATCAACAAATAGGGTTAACTGAATCAAAATGTAGACAATAATTAGTTAATAATCAATTAATCATACCAATCAAATCAACAAATAGGGTTAACTGAATCAAAATGCAAAGACAATAATTAGTTGATACAAAGACAACTGATTAATAGGTGAACTTAACCAATAAATGAGTTTAACTTAACCTAATTTAACGACATGTATTTACCAGCTTGCCTTTTAATTTCAATATATATGAGCAGTCTATAGGGACTTTCGTGGAATGGAAAAGGCTGATGATGTTATTGATTTAATGTGGCTGTTAAAGTTTAGGTCTGATAGAATATTAAACTAATGTTTATCAGAAATAAGAATTAAAATAAAATTAATAAAACTTTAAAAAAACTTAAAATAAATCAAGAACCAAATATGAAACAAAATGAACTAAATACCTCAAGAATGCTTTAGGAATGCGTTCAAACAGCCTTACGATGATTTTTACGTCCATTGGTTTTACTACTTTTTAACGTTTACCCTTAGTTACTTTAGAAATACTTTATTCTCTTCTCCTATTTCTTCTCCTATTCTTCTCTTTATTCTATATTCTCTATAGTCTCTTATTGTCTCTTATCTCTTGTTTTAATTCACTTTCTTTATTCTGTTCCCTTTATTTTCCCTTATTTCTTCTAAATTCTCTTCTCTTATTCTTCTATTCTTATTCTCCTATTCTCTTCTCGTCTATCTGTACTTACACAACAAGGAAGACACAAAACACATAGAAACAACGTAACAACACATACTGTATGCAATAATAACCGTAAGTTTTGGCAAACCTCAAACAGTGTCAATTTAGAGTCATCGATCTGCAGAATCCTGCTCACCTTTGTTTTACTTTAGACCTGGTCGCTCTGTACAGTGGGGGTTTGTCAACACAGACATTCTTCAGTTTTCTTCAGTTTCCCAGTTGAGTTGTTTCACCTTCCCGTACTTTGTCTGCCGGCCTGTTTGCTGGACACTCAGCCTGCACCAAACAGAGTGATACGAGAAAAATGAACATCGTTCTTCTGTCTTCTCTCTTGTCTCTTCTGTTCCTCAGTGAAATTCCCGCATCCTCCACCAAAACTGTCGTCGTTCGGGTTTCACAAAGACAACATGAACCAGTGGATCATCGGCTTACATGATAAACAGGCACACAGACAGCCTCTCGACATCTGAATAACAAAATGTCGTTTCTGACAGTCCTTCTTATGGCTGTCTTCCAAATTGTTTACACAAATTTGTTTATGTAAATATCAGGATAACACTAGAACCAAGACAGACTTATTGATGCCCCAGGCTCCAAAGGCCTTGATGAGGTACACTATGCAAAGCCCACAGCTTGCATGAACTTTATACAGACTATAAGTGTGTACAAAGGTCACATGTAGTGTAATATATCTAAATAATGACATTATAAAAGACACATTAAAAAGTACAGATCCACAGAGCCCAGCTCAAGCAGCCCTTCTACTTCCCATTACCCTTCTCAATATTAACGTTAGTATCCACATTAGTAAAACCTTCTCTGTCATTGCAATGTTTGTTATTATTGACTTTCTTCTTCTTCTCAAAAAACTTTATTCTTCTTCATGTTATTTGGCCAGTATGGTAATTAAGAGCAGCACCCTCTGTCGGAATGATTGAGTAATGCTCATTGTAATGTAGATGATGCATGGATGTGTGAAGGCAGTGACACATGATACCATTAAAAACAGACACACCTATTTACACATGTAAAGTGGACATAAAAGAGCCTTAAGGCTCTCCATCAGCTCCCAGTTATGTTTCAGTGCACAGCCAGGCTCCAGCCAGGCTCTGCGTCTGAACCATATTGTACCGTACCATGATCCGTGACTCAAGAACCGCAATGCGTACCAAACCATGGATAACCTGTACCGTTGTATCCCTAAAATTTACACAAACCTTAATAATAGCACTATATCATATAAATTGAAAACATGAGCTGACCAGCACTTTGGTCATTTGGTTTTCATTTCATATTATTAAAGCTTGAAAGATTTAGCACATTTAACCTCTGATTTATTGTACACTAATTTGTTTTACTTCAATTTTTACATGTAAAAGTTGTCATGTACCATTTAACCTCATGTTAAATGATAAACTTTAACCCATAAAGACCCAAACAGCCACCAGTGACCAAAACCATCTACTGACTAATACCTGCTGATCCAATAATCCTATCAATACATGTAAATAATTGGTGTAAAATGCAGTTTGTAGTTTTTTTATGGTCATCAGATGTGACACATTTGGACGTTCAGAGGCTCCGTAGTTACTATGGAAACACAGTCATCTCCTACAACATTGATTCACCAATAGAGGGTATGCGTTTATGTCACTTCCCCCCCGGGCCACGCCCCTCTAAGTCACACTGAGTGGCAAAAATCAACCTCTCAACATGATGGAATGTAGCAGTAAACACAGCGAGACCAGGAAAAATGTGGAATACGAAATAAAATTAAGGACAATTGGACTCAATATTGATCCATATGAGGTACCAAAGAACAAGTGGTCCATAAACATTGACATGTGACCCAAAATTGTGTATCCTGACATCCAAGGTGTAGGGGATCATTGCTCTTTTACCTGAAACAAATATACATGGTTTCATCATCACTGACAACCAGGGTCCAAAACTAGAGCAGAACCAACTGATCCAAAGTCCATCTACAGTAGACAGTGGACTGACCCAGTGAACATATGCATTATCTACTGGTACTGTAGATATTTAAGTATAATTAATATCAAATACTTAATACAACACAGATACTACTGCTTTGGACCAGCAGGGTATGACTTTATTCTTGGAAATTATTATTTTTCCCATCTGTTTTTAAATTACGACATTCTCGTAATATTATGGCTTTATTGTCGGAATATGACGACTTTAATCTCATAAAACTGTGCCATTATTTTTGTTAAATTATGAGGGTTTTTAATTACTACGACTTTATTCTCATATTATGGCTTTATTCTTGAAATATTACGACTTTTAAATATTATGATTCTTTTTGTATTTGACTTTATTCTCATAAAATTACAGGTTTCATCTCAATACTTTATAATTTTATTGTCGTAGTGACCAGTGTTTTTTATTTTCTCCTGTGGCCCTAATACATCATCATAGCTTTGTGCTTGAGTACCCCCGTATCTGAAAAACTCGGTTAGCCTCAGTTTAAGTTAGTTTACAAATCACGTAGAGCACAAGGTTAAGAATCACAAAATGAAGACAAAAACCTTGTAAGATGCTAACAAAAGCTTTATTAAGGATCACATTAGCCAAAACAATACATTATTTAAGGTATGATTTTACCCAAAAATACAACATAAATTAATGTTACCTGACAGGAAACGGGATCTACAAATAGGTTTCATTGCCTTAATTTGTGGATCCATCTACTTCTCTTTTCTTTGGCTTTCGGTGCCTGTAAAACCATTGTTCTGTCTGCTTTTCAAACCTGTTCGTACAATCAGTCACACAACAGCTCTTCCCCATTTTTATTAAATATTGTTCTTAAGTTTAGACAGTATTGAAGCCAGTGCTGCCACTCATCTCCCTCTTTCTGCCACTCAGTGGGCGTAACTGTGGTGACTTCCGCTAGCTGTGATGTCACATGCATACCCTCTATAAAACCCATGGAGTTGGATCAGTGACAGTGGATGGACATACTGGCTTTATGTCTAGTTAATGATGTATTTTGCAGAAAGTCACTTTTTTGTTTTTTTTCCAGTTTTCTCTGGAAATCGGAAGCACTAAAAAGCAAGTAAGAATGTTGGAAACTCAATAGACATGGCAGGCTGGTGAATAACACATGTTGAAGGCATCAGAAATGGGGCAAAGTGTGCCCCTTCTTCAGCCCGGGACTTTCATGCCCAAAATGGCCCACTTTTTCCATGGAGGAGGAATTTGAATAAATGAAACAGCAGCTAGCTCTGACAATGCCTTTTTATCGGGTATAAGTTCAGGTATATGTTGGTAAGTTAACAGAAAACACTTCATTTTAAAAATATGTTTAATTCAAATTAAAATCAGATACAGATTTATGAGGTAAAAAAATAGAAAGATGAAAACATATTTACCTTTGTACATGAGCAAAGTGGAAATTAAAATAATTTAAAATTGCATGTTTCTTCCCAACAGATCAGTGCTCTATTAGGTCATGGCAGATCCATAAAAAAATTAAAGGGGGTGGGGCGGGGCTATATACGTACATATATGACATTCTTCTCTGAATTGTCATACTCCTGCTCAGTAGGACTGCTTGCTTTGTTTACCAAACATACTGTGCACTATGGTCATATTTCACAACACAATATACACTTTAATCTTGATTAACCCTGGAGCTTAAAAATAGACGTCACAGCCTGAAAAGTACCAAGACAATCGGATAGCAATTAGGTCACCCATCAGCCAACAGAGATTTAGGGGTTTGAATCCCAGCATTTTTTTCTGCCGATTTTTAAATGTGCCAGTAGGTAAATCAGGTTTACACTAAACTCTTCAGTAGCTTCATTTTCTTTAACTTGGTCTTTTTGGCTCTACCTGGCCTCTTCCTGCTCTCTATTACCACAGACTAACTCACGCTACCACTCCAGAAAAGACAACTCGTGGGCCTAATCAACTTAAACATTTGGGAGGGAAGAATTCCCTCAGATAGTAGAACCTATTGACTCTACTGTGATGTAGGGCCTGTGCTGTCAGATGAATGGAGAATGAATGCATAGTTGAATGGAGAATTAATACAAGAAGAAGATTAGAGACGTGACAGATAAGTGTCAAAATTATTTTTCCCAAAGTCCAGACTGACATGAGCCAGCCAATGGGGAATCTTCCCGAATCTCCCAATTAGCCACTCTGCCATTGATCAGAAACCATCCTTGTCATTTATTGATTCCTTGGCAGAAGCATCGCTTATATGTATAGACTTTGGTTAATATTACATAAATTTATGATTATTTTGATTGTATAGAGTTTAAAAACGACGTAGTAAGGTTAACATTGAGTGTTAATGTTAGAATGTAGATGCTAGTATGGCTACAGCTGTTATCCTATGCTCGATACTTACCTTGCTAAAGTAATTGGAGACTGTAATGTTAGTTAATGACAGTATTTTGCTGTTTTTTCCTAGTTTCACCATCATTCTCAATACTGTCAGTCTGAAAGCATCTCAGTTCATGGCATATGGTTCAGTACAACATAAAGAGTGTAAAATAAAGCTTTAATGGAGAAATTGGACACACATTCCTGTTCATGAATGAATGAGAGTTTAGTTCACCGTCTAATTGGAGTTACTACAGCTCAATGAGGACAGAACAGTCATATATAGATGATGATATAATTTTTAACGGATCAAGAATATGTTATGATCCTGTTACATTTGACATGGTACAAATCACCACTGACACCCCTGCCAATGGATTTCCTGATTTTCAGAAAATAAAAACAAATTTAAAAATTATTTAACAGCCAAATCTTATTCAACTGAAAGCATCCTCGGTGTCATACAATCTGCATTTTCCACAACAACTATACTTTAAGCGTTTACCTTATCTGAGACATGTGTTTCCACATTTCTGACAGGGTTTGGTTTACTTCATTTACCAGCTGGCTCACCATCCCATGTGTTGTTGCCATGTTGCCATGACTAGGCCAGGTGAGCCCTAACCTTAATTCTTCTTGTTTCTGAGGATATGAATTTACTCAACCTCTTTTTTTTGCATTGTGAAGGACAAACATATAATATGAAACAAATCTGTTCATAAAATCATCACATATAATGACATTTAAAAAATCACCATGTCCTTGATCTTTGACCTTTTAACCATAACAGTATAATATAACATAGCATAGCATACCACAGCACAACATAGTATAGCATAACTATTGTAGGTAATTCATTTAACAGACAAGACTAGTTGTTTGTTTACCTGCTTTACGAGCTTCAGCTGCTTCCTGTAGCCTTCGTCAGAAGCGTCACATGTTGCTGTGACATGTCTTATAGGCTGCTCAGGAGGATTGGCATAGTATAGCATAGTATAGTATAATATAACATAATATAACATAGCATAGCATAGAACAGCATAGCACAGTATAACATAATGTAACAGAACACAACATAACATCATATAACATAACTGATGCTGTCAAACGATTAAAATTTTTGATCAGATTAATCACAGGGTTGCTGTGGATTAATTTTGATTAATCAAGATTAAATATCATTAATTTGTGATCTTTATTAATCATGTTTCATTTTGCATGAGCAAACAGACTCAAGAAAGAAGGGAATATATAAGCACTTAATGTGTTTATTAAACACCTTCAACAGTTTCAGCAAAGCAATTTGAAATAACTGTTCTGTCTTGGTTTTTTGTACTCAAATTTCCCATCGAGTGGGCCAACGTGCTGTTTAGCATCTTCCATCTTTATTGGTTGGTTCTGCTGCCTGTCACTACAAGACCAGCTGCCTGCCCATTTGCACATGCTGGTAACTCTACTTAGACAAACTGACAACAAACGAGTTGCCAGAGACATTCAGAGTCATTCTGTGCTGCAGATTGGTTAATTGCATAGAAATTTTTAATCAGCTTAATCATGATGATGGATTAATTTGCACTAACACGTTACTTTTGACAGCATTAAACATAATATAATATAACATAACACTTTACTTTTTTGGCCCTACATGTTGACACTAAACATGTAGGTATATGGTTCCCAAACTGCGAGTCAGGGAATTTTTCCTGACATTGATCTAAAACAGCTGAAGTTTAATCGATCACAGAAATTGTGATCAGGAACTCACACAAGAAATTGTCCAATTTGTCCAAAATTCCAGATGCAAGACTATTAACAGAATGACAGTAAGTCCAGCTATTAGTTTTATAAGAAAGTTATGTAGTGGATATAACTTGATAACTTGGTAAATATATAAACCATGTTAGTATATAGTTAGTTACATTTATAGGCCATTGTTACAAAGCCAGTTATCAGTCTAGAAGCAAAATATTGTCCAACATCAGACTTGTTGCAGATCTGTCTCTAGTGATGGGAAGCTGGAAGCAATTTTTACTCTGTTAACTTTGCTTCTATTTTTATCACTTTTCTTTGCTGTAGAAAATGGTGTTTTGCTTTGAGCAGGTTGTGTGGGTTGGGATAATAGTCACATGGCCAGAGCTTTAGGCACTGTTGTGTTTGCTGTTTTTCTCAGAGACCATGTGTCCTTCTACATGATTGACAAGAGGTTATAATACACCCTCTAGGTCAGTGCTACTTGTTCTTATGTAGGATGGTGCAGACTGAATGCTGCAGTGACTCACGGAACCCAATGAGGTACAATGTAGTTTTATGAGAATTTGTGATGTAGCTCTGTAATTAGCATGCTAACAACATGATGTCTGACATAAAAACTGTTTTTTCATCACAGTGTTGATCATTTAAATTAATTTGAAAATACTTGAGTGTGAAAATCAAGGGCAGCTGCTGAAATTGTTTTTTGGTAGGGCACAGTATGCAAGTCAGTTTTCAGATGCACTGTAACCACATATCACTACAAGGATACACCAAAGCACATGTACCACTATTTTAAAATATTAATTTCAATTAAGATAAAAATACACACCATGTGTTTTCAGTCAGTTATTTTTTTTATATGTAAATGTCACCTGTCTATTCTTCAAACATGCAAATTTTTCTATAACTCTATTGTTAAAGCTATAATGCAGAACTTCTGTCGCCCCACCCCCACCCCCCAGCGGAATTCTGCGTTATTACATACATAAAGCCGGTGCTTCCATATGACGTATACCCAGGTTTAGATAACGGATGTTATGTTGTTGGTGTTCCGTCTATTTTTTGTAAGCAGGATTACGGTAAAATGCAACACCAAACTGAACAACTGTAGCTCTCCACGCTGGCACTACACACCGTGTACTGTTCGCCATGGTACACAGATTAACACTCGCTACACAATGTGGCTAACACCAGGCTGCAAACATTACATTATGTTCATAGCACCATTTCCAAAATATAAAGTATTAGGTCCAGCACATGGAACAGCAACACACACAACTCATAATAGAATTATAAACCAAGTCACTAACTGATCCAACAGCAGCAAGGCAACATCCATGTCTGCCCTCAGCCCAGTTTCTTCCTTCAGGGCTCTGCACTGAGGAAAAGCCACACCAATACAATCCTTGTTTGCCTTCTCCGTCGGTCACCTTCCTTCTTCGCTAATACTCCTTCAGCCGAACGTCCAGGCTTTTTCTTTGTGGTAGGATCCACTTCTGAACCGTGTCTTGGCTGCTTCTTTGGCTTTTCCACCATGTTGCTTACCTTCCTTTCCCTTTCTACCTGCGCTCTGCCTCTTGCTCCCCCTCCCTTCTTGTTGTGAGGTAAAATGCGTCATTTCCTGTGCGCCAGCGCGGGAATGTCACCGGTCAACACGCAAAGCATAAATGATATATATTGAAAAATACCACAGGATTTTAGAGGAGCCGATTGGCTTAATCAGCATTGTGTCATCTCCTCTAGTAGTGGCTGGGGTGAAACGGACATTTACGGATATGTTGAAGTTCCGCACTATAGCTTTAAATTCAGGCATGTCCCTGACAAGTGTCTTTTCCACTGATAATATGGCCAGTACAGTTAGACCAGGTGTGAAGGTAGTGCAGGTAGATCGCATGATGTAAGAAAAAAAAAAAAAAAAAATAGAAAGTCATCATAAGGGCTAAAACAATACTTTTACCCCTCGTGCTGGGATTTGAACCCCAGCCTCCGGCGTCAAAGCCAGTAGTGTTACTGAGTTATCCAGCTGCTTGTGCATGTGTCAATTGTATTACCTATGGACCTATTCGCTGATTGTATTTCTGAGGAAGGTCTTGACTCTTTTTGGGATGGGACATTTACTCCTGTGGGTGGTGCTTGGGCGCTCTCCTATCTCTTGTATTGGGGGAGGGGGGGTCTACTGCACACACACCATTTTTAATGAGAGACTATTATGGTAAACGGACACCGTCAGATGCAGATTTTTTGTGCCCTAAACAGGAAACATGCAACTTGTCTGCTCACTAAACAGCCAAAAACATTTTTAAACTACACTTAAATGCAGATTATACACAGAATTCACAGGCTGTATCATGCATTGCATTTTTATGTAAATATTAATGTTTTTGTAAATGTTTAATTATTCATTATTTTATATGATACCAATCATCTTCTTCTTCCTGTGAGACAGGTGGGGCGGTGCCCTAGAGCCCTCTATTGACAAGGTGAAAATATAACAAATGCCCCCTTTAGTGGTTTGACCTGAAGTTTTATGAACAACTTTCCTCAATTATTCATAGGTTTTTTTTTAAGTCCTCAGCACGTTGTGACTAACACTGGGTCGTTCTCCTCCACAAACGACACAAACTTACCCATTTATTAGACCAGCTTTAAGCCCTTACATACAGTAAGTAAACAAATGTTATGCCAAATGCAGAAATCATAGATGCCTTTGGATATCTCCGCTGTCATTGTGAGGTTACATGTTTTAGATATTTGAAGACTGTTATGTCAGCAGAGAGGCTCCTGGGTATTTTGTGCCAGTATTCATTATCTTGAAAATATACCACTTTGATTCAAAATATGAAATATCATTGAAAACCTTATATTTGTATAGTCTCTGTGATGTCTGTCTTTATTTCTGACTCCTGAGTCTTCTCAGATTTAAAACAACCTTTGCTCTGTATTTTTCTTTGTTTATGTTTTATAACTAAAGCACTTCATAACCTCACAGGCTGGTGTTTGTAAAAATCTGCCAGTTTGTCCAAAAGGTTCATGTAATTCCTCAAGTGGAACCACAGGTCTGGCTTCATCTCTTCCTTGTTGCTTTCTGTTTGTGTCTATAATTTCCCAGGTGGTTTGTGTCCTATGGTGTTTAATATGTTGGCATGCTGTTTTTGTCTACTGAGGCTTTTATCTCCCTCATGACTAGAGTGAAGATCTGTACTACTATGCATGAATTAAAGTTGAAATAAATAATACTCCCCCTTTTGCTCCTCTTTTTCTCACTTACATCCATTGCCAAAAATGAAGAATTTTAGTTTCCAAAAGTGTGCAAAGTCATTTGAAATGAGAAAACTATTCAGCCTTTAACATTAATGTCAATAATTTGCAGATAATTAAGTTATAGTATTAACTTCATGGTTCAGAAGAAATTCTCTCTGTCTGTTCTCATTTTAATCTAAATCTTTTGCCTCATCTTAATTCAGCTTCTGACTCATTCTCACCATCTTCTTCCTCAGGTCTCAAATTGTGTACTTCTGCCTGTCCTCACTGTATAGCACTTTTACAAGCTTCACCCCAAGGCTTTTGCTGGCTTTACCAAAATGGTGTGTTCATAGCACACAGAGGAGAACATGGAGAAAAATCAAAGAAACACCCATTTAAAAAAAAAAAAAAAAAAAAAAGAGATTATAGGAGGCCATGGTGTGTGAGTTGGAGCAGTAAAGTGGCAGAAAGCTTGATTCAGACAGATTTTGATGCATTTTATTGATGTGCTTTGACAGGACCAGAAAGAAACTTTGATCTTGTCTCCAGATGGTGCGAAGGGCCACATGTATTTAATCCCACTAGTAATTTTTATCCTGACAACAAAAAGCACATAATCTGCTGAGACATAGAAAAGTTTTTGTGCATTATGTGGAATGGTCACGCAAAGTACTGTTGCAGAGCAAATAAATTCTAATGTAACCTTTAGTGCCTGTGTGTGATGTAAAGCTCAGCGCTGATCAGTGACGTAGCTCCACTTCAGTCATCCACTGGTATGAATACATAAGAGCATTTGAATCAGATACGAAGACAAGACCAGTCCTGCCTCGTCCACAGTAACAACACCATCAGTTGTTTGTGTCTCAATATGACTCATGTTTATTCCTAGTGGAGCAGTGACCTCTTGTAACTCTGTGAATAATGGCATTACCCACTGAGCCACAAGGCACTTTGTACACAGCAACTCTCTATTGTTCCCAGTATATTTTGCCTGTCAGTGTAGAATAGAAGCCACAGTTTGAGTTGACATCCATGTTGTTTAGCTGGATTCATGAATTGTTTTTTGCCCGATTTAATAATAGCAATTTTGTTTAATTTTAGAGAATTTTTAAAGTGATTTTAATCTTAATTGTACCTGTAGACCATAGAGGTGCACGTTTAGTCACAGCTTACAGAGGACACATGACTAAACAGCTTCATCAGTCTTTGTTCCTAATAACTTTATATCTATTTTTTTTTAATCTGTTTTAATCAGCACTGTAAAAATACCAGTGTGCTGGAGTCAAAAGTGCCCGTGTTTCCATCTTTTCTAACTTGGATTTTAGTTGCTCAGTTTCCTGCGTTTTTTTTCCTTTGAAACTGATCTCTACACCATTGTGGCCTGGTGTTAAAATGCATTTTCTAACTGTTGTTTTGTGAAACTTGGTGGGGCCATAGTGACAAACAACAGATTTTCTTGTTCCATGAAATCTCTCTGCAGTGAATAACTGTTTGAAAGAATGAATCTTCTTTTTACTGAACAATTCTCTTCTCTTTGTTAAACCAATGTATGACTTTCATTACATTTTTTTTTTCACATTTGTAAAACTCAAGTGATAGCTTAATTATCACTAATCCATTAGGCTTTCTGTGCTTTCAAAGCTGAATCACTTCCCTCATGGTGAACAACTTCAAAGATGACTCCATCATAAACACAGTTTGTTTATTTACATAACAGACCAAAACATCACTCTGGCCTTTTTGGAAATTTTGTTGCAGTGCTCTGTGGGAATGGGAGTTCCATGCAGCAGCAATTTTGCTGTCTCTTCATCAGTGCTGAACCCAAATGCCTCCTTTAGCTCCATCCGCCAACTATACTCATTCTTTAAAACAACCCTGGTGGACTGTATAATTTTACATTGTATCGATCTGGCTCATTTTCTTGCCAAATCTGTGAGAAACCACTTTTGCTTCCCACAATGCATCATCTTCGAAGTTGTTCACCACAAGGGAAATTATTCAGGTGTGTAAGCACAGAATAACTAATGGATTAGTAATAATTAGGCTATCACTTGGGTTTTACAAATTTGGCAAAAAAAATTGTAATGAAAGTTATATGCTGCTTTAAGGTCTAAATCTCTTTGGATTTTTTTAACCTTACGTATTACACCATTGCCCCTAAAGTTGGAATAATTTTGTTATCAGACACATTCCTCCTTTTATTCCTGTTTATAGGCATTAGTAATGACCTTTGACCAGGTGGAATGATTACATACTGAGTCCAAGTTACACTTTATCTATCAAGAATAAATCCCACTGTCACAATAATTTCATGAGACAAGGTAGAAACATTTTGTTCCAGTTGTATGGGTAATAATATGTAGTCAGTGTACATAGTGATAGTGTCTCTATTTTGAAATTTCACTGTTTCAATATTTTGGATTTTTCTACATAATTCCATCCATTTTCTGAGCCCGCTTTATCCTCACTAGGGTCACGGGGGTCGCTGGAGCCTATCCCAGCCATTTAAGGG
>JAPQRP010000006.1:7528524-7539077 GCA_037367295.1 Apogon hyalosoma
GAGTTTTGGATGGCTAATTTTGACCAACACTGTTTGCTTAACTGTGGATGCGTCTGGCCTACATTCCATACTGGTCCTCCTGGTACATGTGTACAGAAATACTCATTTCACTGACTTAGTGTTGAAACCTGGGCTTATTTGTTTCCTAATAAACCTCTGGCCAGCTTTATGATGTAGGTCTCTGCTGCAGCTCATGTTCTGTCAATGATCATACACCTGCTGATGAGGCAGATTTACTACCAGCACGTAAATCCTAAATGAAGAAGCCTACATTTTCTGAATCTCCCTTGTCTGTGCTTCTTGTGGGTGATACTTTCGATTGGTCTGTGTGTCCAATGTGTATTGTAAGCATTGTTTTCATTTGTAAGCTAGAAACTGTAAACATACTTAGAGACTCTTTTCATGAACAAGACCTGGAGATCAGCCCTTTGTTCTTGGCTCACTTAATTGTCTTTGAAATCCAGGCGCCCCACTGAGTTTATTTATAGCCTAGATATGCAGTTTGAGAGTGAAGCTTTAAGTATGTAACTCAGTGATCATTTTTCATTCCCCAAACTTAACTTTCTTAAGCCGTAAATCGCCTGCCTTTGTCTCTGTCTCCAGAGCTATCTCTGTAGCTGCAGCGTTTGTGGCTCTCAAGTGCTGTGTTTTATGTGGTTTCCATTAGTTTCAAAGACACAACACATACCTCCTCCTCACATTATCTCACACAGAGTGGACTTTATTTTTCTCCCCCCTCTTCTTTTTTCATTTTGCTTCTATCTTTGCTTTTAGCTTCCAGCTCATCTGTCCATTTACCCACTCCCAGGCTCTGATAGGCTAATGCTAATGGCATTGCCTTGGAGTGGAAGGTTTTATTTACCATTGTTTTGTTGTATATGCAATATTTGATCAACATTTATTGGAATAAAATAGTATCTTGATCACAATGAAATGATGAAAACTGCGACCTTAAAACATGATCTAAACCAATGTACCAATTTTTGCCTTGAACTACTGGTTAAAATTTTAAGAAAACAGAAGAAATGCAGGTGCATCCACACAGGTGCATTACAATCTACAATTACACAATTAACATCCAAGCAAGCTCTTTATGTATGAAAATGCTGAACATGCCCAGGTGATTCTGATTTTGAGCCAAGACAGTAATTCAAATTTTGTCTCTTTTCTTTCTCATTATCAGGTTCTCATAAATTTGCTGCCATCCACTGCACAAATTACAAGTAAAACCATATACACCGACTTCTCGTTTTTGTTATAGCTCCTTTGTATTTATGCATCAGTTCAGGACTGTGAAGCGTTCACAATAGAACTCATACTGGTCACATTTAAAGGAAATTTTATGGCATCAAGATGAGGCCAGATAACATTGTACATGTACATAAAGTATTGTAAGCACAAGTGAAGATATTCATGTATTAATGCAATATAAAAGGACAAACAGGAGAGTCATTCTTCCCCAGGTGACTTAGAATATTAATTCAAGATGTGATCAGACTGTCAGCACCAACAGTCCACAATTACATAGTGTTATTAGTAGGGCCAGAGTGCATAAACCACTCATTAAAAAGATGAATGTACAGTTAAGCATTCAGTGGTGCAAAGGCCATCAGCAGTGGTCAGAGACATGGCTATAGATATGCTCTTAGCAATTAATTTCAATCAAACAGCCTGTATTTAATTGAACTTTTATCATTTAAATCTTTTGAGCATGTCTAAACCTGATACACCTTAAAATACAATTTTAAACATTTGTAATAGTGCTGATTTGTGTAAATAATATAAATCAGCACTATCTCCTGACACCTACTGTAAATATTGCAATCATAAGATGTTTCTAATTTTAGAGTTTCTAATTTAAATCTTTCAGCTAAACTCAATTCCACAATTCAGCTATCAGCAATCACACAGTCTTTTCAGAGTGCAGTTTTATATTTGTTTAGTTACAAAATTTGACTGTGAAGAGGAAAAAACAATGACTTGACAGTAAAACAAGGTTCATTTATGCTTCGCATTAAACAGGATACAGACACTGATGTAAACTTCTGTCTGTTCTATGCATTTATTTCTTCTGTATCTCTTCTCAAAGCTTATGGTAATGAAACAGACCAAAAACTATAAATGAGCCTTATTTAGTAAATATTGATATATAAAAACACAATAATAATACAATAGACCCCATCATACATACATATATATATATATATATATATATATATATACACACACACACATATATGTTTCCACTGACATATAATGATCCTGCATTCTTTTCACTTGTTAATTAGACCAACATACTAACAAGACTTCAGTGTTTCAGGATGGAGTCATTGCATAATGCACAACTGACATTTTGAAAAGTGTGAAGTTTTATGGGATTAGTCGAGGTGGATAATGCTGCAAAATGTGTTATGTTGTTGTATTGAATTAATATTGATATTTTGCAGGTATGGAATGAAAAACATCTATTATGTGCTGGCACAATACAAGTACATTAATTATGGGAAAATAGACTTTTGATGTTGATTGTTAAATAATAGGACAAACACCAGCATCATTGAATGATGTATAATGTGCAAAAATATTAGTTACAATATAGCAATGTAAATCCTGGCGTTAAGACCTTTCTTCTAATTGTTTCTGTTGTGTGTGTTCAGTCTGAAGGCAGTGCTGTCGGCCCCTCCATCCACAGGGGCATTGGATCTCTCTGGGATCCCCCTGACAACTCGGGATATGGAGCGTTTGTGCGCCCACTTGCAGCGACACTCATCCACCGTGATCAGCTTGGAGCTGGGCTTCACGGAGCTCACTGATGAGGCCTTCCTCCTGCTTCTGCCCACATTGGCCAGCCTGCCGCACCTCGAAACCCTGGCGCTAAACGGAAACAGGCTGACCAGAGCTATTTTGAAGGAGCTGACTGATGCCCTGAAGGTCTGAAATATTATAAGCTGTTGTCAGTGCCCATAGGAAATATTTCTGTTTTTCTCTGAAATATATACTTGAACTGATTTTATAGATTTATTCAAAAGCAATGATACAACAGGTATTAATGACTGCATTCCTCTTGAGTGTCTTTTGCCTTCTACAGCAAAGAACATCAAACTGTCATCAACTTGACTAATGGTTTATGCTTACTGAACATGACAGAAACTATGAGGCATTTGACAGTACAAAAAATATTTTTACATCTACCTTCAAACACTACAAAGTCATCATTTGGTTTTCACAAAAGTTTTAAATTAAATTTCATGGAATGTTCTACATATAAATTCAATCCTCTTATATTAAATCTTTTTTTTTTTTTTTTACAATTAACAGTGGTAAAATGTCTTTGTAAAGCTGTCACTCAAACACTTTTTTCCCCATATATTTATCTATTTACAGTATACATAGCTGACTTTAAACTCTGAGTTTGTAGTCACATATTTTCCTTAGAAATTGTTAAAGGTCAGAAGTAGAAGACAGTCTATATTCCAATTTATATTAAATTTTTTTTTTTAATTTAAAGGACAGAGAAAGACCTTTGTGATGTATGATATGATGATGAAGACTAAAAGGATTGAAATATTGTACTAAATTTTGAAGAAACAAGACAGTGGGTGGAAACATTTTACTGTTGTTTCCAGATCTAACTTTTCCTTAAACCACCTTGCACCTGTCTAATTGTGCAGAGATTTTTACAGAATTGCAAGAATGAGGCTCTGGAGTATGGAGCACTAGGAGGGCCAAAATTAAATAAATAAATACATCTATCATTAATTACTTAAATGTGTCATGAATTAATTAAAATTGGAAATACATCTATTAAATAAATAAATAAATACATCTGTCACTAATTACATAAATGGGTCATTAATTAATTAAAATTGGAAAGACATGTATTAAATAAATAAATGTATCTATCATTAATTACTTAAATATGTCATGAATTAATTAAAATATCAATCTATGCATATATAATTATTTCACTATTTAATTAATTATTTCATAGTCCTAGTGCTAAGAGGGCCACAATTAATTTATTTTATCTGTCAACCTCACCCATCAAAATCTGTGGGCGGGGTTAACACTTATCTAGTCAAAATGATTGCTTTAGTCTGAAGTATGCAGATGAGAGTTTTGCTTACTGAGGGCCGAAACTGTTGTGATTCGTCCAATCAAGGAACCAATAAAAAGAGAGGAGAGGCGGTAGAAGTAAGCACCAAGCAGCTAACGGTTCTTGCTACGATCATCATCATTGTGGATGGAAGGCCCTGTGTTCTTTATAGCAGGAAGGTAAGTTTAGTTTCCAGTGAAATAACGGTGTGGAATAAAATAGTGTGTGCTTAGTTAACAGGAAAAGTGAAAATACATTTTTGTGTGTGTATCCATTTTCTTTACTCAGTAGCATACCTACTAATGCTGATACAGTTAGCTTAAACACAGCTCTGTATGATCACTATCATTAGCTTTAGCTAGCACCAACCTGAGGTAGGTTCATCAGTTCATAAGTTTATAAATTTTTCTGAGGGTGTTCGATACAGTCAAATAAGTCCAATAGCCTACATTTTACCCACAGGATCACTACATTTTTGTGTTTTTCTTTAATGTAAGTGTAGTAGTTGCAGTAGTTGTAGTACTGGTAGTAGTAGTAGGAGTATACATTGTAGCCATTTCAGGGGAAAAAATGACATTGTGAAGGCTGAAAACTGCAGTTTCTTGTCTATATTTATACATTCATCTTTTGCTTCTGTTGCTAATATGTGTTGTTTTTTTTTTTTCATTAAAAACTACAAGACTAGAAAGGTTTAGATTTTGCCCATGATTTATTTCATTGCACTCAGTATACTATTATAATATATTCAGTGGATTTTATTATACATTTGCAGGGAAACCCTGGGAAAACTGTTGGGTGCTATGAAGGCCTGGCAGATCTTGGAAGGACCTTTACTTTTATTGAGTCTTGTATTACAAAGAATATTGAAATGATCAAAGGCCAAAAATAATTTCCTGAAAAAAGTGAGCTTTATCTTGAGTATGTTATTTTGTTTTCATGCTATAAGCAGGGTGGAGTGGATAGCACTCATGCCTCACAGCAGGAAGGTCTTGGGTTTGATTCCAACACCAGTCGATGGGGGTGGGACCTTTCTGTTTGGAGTTTGCATGTTTTCCTTGTGTCTGTGTGGGTTCTCGCCGGGTACTCTGGCTTCCTCCCACCATCCAAAGACATGCACTGTTAGGTTAATTGGTTCATCTAAATTGCCCATAGGTGTGAATGTGAGTGACTGTTTGTCTCTATATACCTTCGCCCGTAAGTAGCTGGGATAGGCTCCAGCAACCCCAGTGACCCTAGTGAGGATAAATTGAGTTCAGAAAATGGATGAATGAATGAATGAATGAATGAATGAATGAATGAATGAATGTTAGAAGCAAATCACATGATCTGGACACATGACTCATCCTCAGTAGAAAAGTAAAAAAAAAAAAAAAAACAATATAAAGCAAAAACTTTTAATGTTATAAATGTTCTACTTTAGTTTTTGTTGTTTTTGCAGTGTGTCATTCACTCCCATTTACCTGAATTATTTAACTCTACTGTAGTTTCTGGTGCTATACCTATTTATGCCAGAAGATGGCAGGTGATAAAGATACTGCCCAGAAACAGTTCATTTCGGCTGTATGCTGTGTACGGTAGTCAATACAACGAAGCAGCTACTCACAAAAGCTGTTTTATTCATGTTTACAGGTGGGTTAGGTGCACAAGCATTATATAGGTAACAGTATAAGAAGGTCATTTAAGCGTAGGACAATGTTTTATTGGTTCAGATTGCATTGTAAGGTTCCGTTTATTTAAAGTATATACTAATTGGCGCTAGCTCGAACACTAAGTTGTTTTTGTTTTTTTTCCTTTATTAAACCTTCATTTCAAAGATTACAGATAACAAAGAAACATACAATTGACAAGGTCACAAGAACTAACAACAATTTTAACATATAAACAAAAAAAAGCACATACAAAGGGATTCTTAGATACGAGTTCACTGTCAAAAATTTTTCGTATAATTTGACTGTTTTATCACAATTTGGGGAGTCTATAAGAATAGTACTACAGATGTATTGTTCAGTTTCAGCCAGGAGTCTATGTAAACTGGGGGACGTTTTCAAAACTCTACATTTATGAATATGAAATTTACCAAATAATAATAAGTTGACAGTATGTTCAATGCTGCTCTCATCATTACACGAGACTCTATTCTTATCGTTTCTTGAAATTGAAGATGACTTTTCATAAGAAAGCGCAGACCATGAGGGACAGCTTTTGTTACCCGACTGAATTCCTTATTTGTTACAGGAAAAGATTTGATATGAAGAAAACATTCATAACTAAGCATTAAACCATCATTGTCGAAGAGATCACACACATAAATACCTTTATCAAATCAATTTGGGTTGAAAATCGATTTTTTTTCCCAACAGAAATGTCACCATTATTCCAAATAATAGTCTTAGGGGAAAAATCATGATTATAACATAATTTCCATGCCAAGAGACTTTGCTGGTAAAACTTAGACAACTTTGCAGGTAATTTTGTGACGTCAAAGTTGCAGGTCAGAAGAAAAGACAGACCACCCAAACTTCTAAAAATATTATTTGAGATGAAGTACCACAAGGAGTTTGGTTTTATGAGATATTCCTTAATCCACTTTATTTTAAAAGTATTGTTCAAATCAAAAAAATTCAAAAGTTCAAATCTACCTTGATCTCTGGGCCCTGAAAGAATATCTTTTTTAAGAAGATGGCACTTATTTTTCCAGGCAAAGTTAGTAAGGATTCTGTTGATTTCTTTGGATGTTGTGTCCTGAACAAACAGCGATAGAGCAGGGGAAACAAGATGTGAAATACCTTCAGCCTTGGTCAAAAGAATTCTCCCAAATATAGACAAATCCCTTTGCAGCCACTTGTTCAGGATATTTTTTGTCTTCTTAAGTCTAGGGATAAAGCTAAGTTTTTGCCTGGAGAGCATATCTTTAGTTACTTCAATACCCAAGTATTTTATTGTTTTTTTTTCACTGGAATGTTGCAAATGTTGATGTCATCTAACTCAATCAAACTTAAGATTTTACATTTTTTAATATTAAGATGCAACCCTGAGGCTTTGGAAAATTATTTGTATCCTAGATTCAATTTGGTGTTTTTTCTTTAAAAACAAAACAATATCGTCAGCTATTTGAGTGATACAAATTTCCCTTTGAAAAATAGATAAACCATGAATTTTGGGAGAATTCAGGGCCTTTAAAGAAAGTAATTCTACAACAATTAAAAATAAAAAGGGAAAAACTGGACAACCTTGACATACAGAGCAATTAACTGGAAATCTCTGGGAAGTATTAGGATACATCATTAAACTGCTATTGATGTTCTTGTAAAACATTTTAACAACTGAAATAAGCCATTTTTATTAGGTTTTGGTATCAAGATAAGTAGACCTTATTTCATAGTTGTTGTCATTTTCCCTTTATTAATACATTCTCTATACATTTCCATGAGGGACTTCAGTAAGGTTCCAAAAACAAAAGTAAAACTCACAGGGCAGGCCATCAATCCCAGGGGATTTTCCAAATTTCATGTTTCAAGGCTTTAACATGAATATGGTATTTAATACCATCTAAAAAGTTTCACAGGACTCAGAGTCGAAATTGGATTTGTATAATTTTTTGTAGAATGATCCTGCATAGTCTGCTATTTTTTCAGGATTGGTACTTATCACCAATTTTCAAAGTCGACAGATTATTTTTACTGCAGTTGCATTTTTCCAGTGCAAAAAAATAGTTTGTGTTTTTTTCCCCATTTTCCAACCATTTTGCATGGGAATGTACGAAAGCTCCTTTAGCAGCATCTGTACATAGTTTATCAAGTTTGCTGCTCAAACGCTAAGTCCCTTTAGCTTCTGCAAGTTGATGGCATCACATGAAGATTATTAGGGAAAATTCTTGTACATGAATGTGGTCTTACAAGGTACAAGATACATACATTCATTTATGCATTTGCCCAGTGGTATAAATAATAACAAGACTGGAGATGTACATTTTTAAGACCATATGTGAAATTTATTGTTATTTTCATGTAGAAATGAACATGTGTTTCTGTTTGTGTTATGCATATATGTAACAGTAGTGACTGTATAAAATGTATAATTACTCAAATATTAGTCTGCACAGTGTTAAGGCAGAAACAGCTCAGTTGGAGCATAAGCTGTATACAGTAGTCAGTGCAGTGAAGCTGCTACTCACAAAAGCTGTTTTATAGTTTACAGAATAAAGTCAACTTGTTGCACACAAGTCAATGTCTCTGTTGTCACATGTGCAACATACATTAAAATTAGATCTATGCAACATTCCTTTTTTTTCCACAGTGTATTGCTGGCTATATTGTCTGTCATATTTTTTATGAATATTATCCCAAGCATGTAGGTTTTTCAATGACAAAAGGACAAAAGCAGGTGATGAGAATACCTTAAATAACAGGCTTATGAATACTCTACAGTAATGAATAAATTAAATCAAATTTATTTATATAGCGCCAAATCATGACAGAAGTTATCTCATGACACTTTACATATAGAGCTGGTCGAAACCAGACTCTGAAGCCAATTTACAGAAACCCAACAGAATCCTCCAGGAGCAAACACTTGTGACTGGTGACAGATGCAAGGAAAAACTTGCTTTTAACAGGCAGAAACCTCGAGCAAACCCTGACTCCTGGAGGATGGCGGTCTGCCTTGACCAGTTGGGATAAAAGAGAGAGGGTAAAGGAGGAGAAAGAGAGAGATGGGGGGGGCACGCAGATGCAATTGATGCACACCAAACTGAAGTTGAACGTCTATGGAACTATATAATAAACACTGTCACAACTATATGGATATGTGAGTGATAATGATGAAGGCAGGAGAGAAGCAGGAGCACAGCAGTAGGTCCAGAGAAGATCCAGGGACAAACCTGCGATAATCCTGGGAAAACCTGTGAGGCGATAAAGCATAGAGACTCCGGGGAAGAAGTCAAGTCAGTGACATGTACTAGCTGAGGCATAAAGAGAAGAGAAAGGATAGGAGAGAGAAGAGGAGGAGCAGAGAAGAGGACAGAGAGGAGGAGGAGCAGAGAAGAGCTCAGTGTATCAAGATGAGTCTCCCAGCAGTCTAGGCCTACAGCAGCATAACAATGAGCAGTCTGAGCCACCCTAACTATAGGATTAATCAAAAAGGAATGTTTTTAACCTACTCTTAAACATAGAGAGGGTGTCTGCTTCCCAGACCGAGGCAGGGAGGTGGTTCCACAATAGTGGAGCTTGGTAGCTGAAGGCTCTAGCACCTGCTCTACTTTTAGAGATTCTAGGGACCACCAGTAAGCCTGCATGTTGAGAGCGTAGTGCACTAAATGGGTTGTATGGAACTAAAAGCTCTTTCAGATAATTTGGTGCCTGGACATGAACGGCTTTGTAAGTGAGGAGGAGTATTTTGAACTCTATCCTAGCTTTTACAGGAAGCCAGTGCAGAGAGGCCAACACAGGACAAATATGGTCTCTGATACTGGTTCTAGTCAGCACACGAGCAGCAGCATTCTGGATTAGCTGAAGGGTCTTTAAGGACTTTTTTGGACAGCCTGAGAGAAGAGAGTTACAGAAATCTAGTCTCAATGTAATAAAGGCATGGACTAATTTTTCTGCATCATTCTGCGTTAAAATATGCCTAATTTTAGCAGTATTACGCAGATGGAAACAGGTGGTTCTAGGAATCTGTTTTATGTGTGAGTTAAACGATAGATCTTTATCAGAAATAACGCCTGGATTCCTCACAGTGGTTTTGGGATACAGGGTAACACCATCTATGGTGACTACTTCACTGGACACTGCATCCCTAATAGTTTTTTGGCCGAGCACAATGACTTCAGTTTTGTCTGAGTTTAACAGCAGAAAGTTTTTGGTCATCCGATCTTTAATATCTTTAATGCACTCCTGTAATTTAGTAAGCCGATTAGCTTCATCAGGTTTAATAGATAAATATAATTGGGTATCAGCAGCGTAGCAATGAAAGTTGACGTAGTGTTTCCTGATTATGTTTCCTAAAGGAAGCATGTACAAGATAAACAGTATTGGTCCTAGGACCGAGTCTTGAAGGACTCCATAACTAACTGTAGTGCACTGACATGATTCATTAATTAATATTAACAAACTGAAAATGATCTGTTAAATAAGATTTAAACAACATTAATATTGATCCTTTAATGCCAATTGATTGTTCCAATCGTTGTAGCAGGATGTGATGGTCTACAGTGTTGAAAGCCACACTAAGGTCCAATAAAACCAGTATAGAAACAAGCCCCTTGTCTGAAGCAGTTAGAGGATCATTGGTGACTTTGACCAGTGCTGTTTCTGTACTGTGATGTTCCCTAAAACCTGACTGGAAGTTCTCAAATAGACTGTTGGTTTGAAGGAAGTCACATCACTGATTAGCTACTATTTTCTCCAGAATCTTAGATATGAATGGAAGATTCGATATGGGTCTATAGTTAGATAACACT
>JAPQRP010000006.1:7545610-7562941 GCA_037367295.1 Apogon hyalosoma
GTTCAGGGACATGGTTTTGACTTTAGATATGAGCTAGATATAGATATCAATGATTCAATGATTCATAAATGTTGGGCTTCTATGCTGGATAGTCCACGCAATATCTGTGGGAAAGCGTCAGCTGCAGCTTGGACTTGGTGTAGTTGTATAGAAGAGAGCTTTATCCTATAGAAGTTTGAAAATTAATAAATGCAGGTAGAATTTTCCCCTAGACAGCTGCCACATCCATTCCTACATTAATCTTTGGTGCTTTAGACACTTATTGCATAAAAAAAGATGACATTTTGTGACATGTGAGACGCTTTGCAGTTGCATTACAGAATCTCCCAGCAACCTCAACTGAGTCCATTATTTCTCATAGGGATTATCCAGACTGTATGGAATAATATCAAATTAAAGCAGACACGAGGGGTGATTGATAAGGACAAGGAGGAGATGAGATCTAAAGCTCTTGTTACACTCAGTTCAAGATTGGCCTTCATGCAGTGAATCCTAGCTCATTTTTGACACATCTCATTTAATGATGTTCTCTAGATTCTTGTGTTTTATTGCTTTTGTTAGCCCCATTTCATTAGATTTCATTTTACCTTAATTTGCTAACTTTGCACACAATACAAATACAGATTAATTTTACTGAATATCAATGGGCCCATTTTTTCCCCTTTCTTTCTTGTCACTCTGTCTTCTTTCATTCTCCATCCAGTCATGGTGCCTGTTGTTCATTTTCTTAGATTGTTTTTACTTGAAATCACTTATTGTCTATAACGGAAAAAAACAAAAAAAAATCACAACCTTTCAGTGTAAACAAGCCTTCAGCTGCAAGTGAATGTAACAAATGCTGTACAACTCCTCTCTTTCCATCTCAGACCACAAACATATCAATCACCCTTCATGAACACAGTATCAGTATACATCAGCCCAATAAAGACCTATCACACTGTTTACCTACAGTTTTTCATGGATACCAACAAAAAGCTGTACCTAGAGTCATTTTAAAGGGGCACACCACTGATGTAATCCATCTCAACCCATGAAAACAATGTAGATGTTCTCTGTTGCAATTGAGAGTGTTTTCTATAGTTTATTAACAATAAATAATCCTGATGACATAATCAGTTACGGTGACTGTCTTTAGACTTACAACCGATTTGACAAGTTTTACAAAGTTCAGTGTGGCATTGCACTGTGGGAACTGTAGCCTTCATTGTCAGTTTAAAGGCCCAGGTGCAAGATTTAGTGGCATTTCAGATGATGTAATATTCAGAGTCATGTTTTCAGTTGTGTATAATAACATGAAAATGAGACTAATTGTGTTTTCATTATTTTAGAATGAGTCATTTATATCTATAAAGGGAGCAGGTTAGCCCCATGTTTGCACAATGGTTAAAACAGACCTTTTCTTTCTGCTGTTTTATAAAAGATGTCATTCAGTGTTCAGTGTGGATCAGATGTAATATCCCCCTTTACTAAAAATCCCATAGTGGATATAACAAATGCTGCCCTTCTGCAGTGGAGGGTGTGCAATCTACAACTTGACCACCAGATGTCACTAAATGTTACACACTGAATCTTGACATTTAACATGTACTGTGGATTTAAAATTAAGAATCTCTGGTCTTTTCTGTTTTGATTTGAGCTATTCTTGTCTTGTATCATAATCCTACCTTTAAGGGAGTGTTAATTTTTAATGAATGCAAAATTATATTTAAAAAAAAAAAGTATGTTTTGAAAAGCAACTGTTTAATGTAAGTTCTTACATTTCAAAGTAGGTATCCATTGACCTTAACCTGAATACATAAAGAAATCCATGATTTATACTGTATAATGCAGCAAAAAGATGTATTCATTATTGCTCTTCAGTAAGTCCTTTGAAAGCCAGTACATCTGTGGAGCAATGATTAACTGTTAGAGGGTTCAGAGGTTATGGGGTTTG
Source organism: Apogon hyalosoma (assembly GCA_037367295.1). Classification (NCBI taxonomy): domain Eukaryota; kingdom Metazoa; phylum Chordata; class Actinopteri; order Kurtiformes; family Apogonidae; genus Apogon; species Apogon hyalosoma. The sequence goes on from JAPQRP010000006.1 coordinate 7,547,544, forward strand.
TCACCCAGTGCAGGTGTGTGTTTATTTACACTGCCACATAATGCTGAAAGATTTCCATGCAGCTATCACTTCATAATTACAAACTAACCAACAGACATTCTGTAGTTTTATACCTAGAGCTGACAAAGACATAATTTCCCTTTAAAGTATTTTTACAATAAGCTAATTACGATGGCCCTGTAAACTCAACTTTGTAACTTCAATGAATCCTTTAAACTGAGGCTGTGATGTGTGTGCTAACATACTCTGGAGCATTTTCAGAGACACATAGTTCATGTGAGACAGGGTAGGGCTGTGCACTATGACCAAAATATTCCATCCAAGTCTTGGTAATTTCATGTCCAGATGATGTTACATATCACAATATAATACATTTTCTATCATCTAATAAACAGGTCATATAAATAGACCATGTGGAAAGGCCTGTTTCTTGAAGTTATACTCTCAACTAATAACGAGTATTTACTTATATGTTTACTTTCTCCCCATTTATTTTAAATCTTTATGTAAAATTTCCGTTATGCATGCACAAAAATATAAAATCTTAATGTATTAAAGGAATTAACAGAAATCATTCATGAATAATTTGTGAATATGGTCAACAACATTAAGTCCAAAAGGATGATTTTCTACATCACTAGAATGAGGCAGAATGGCCAAAAAAAAAGTCCCCACCTGTATTTAAAGCTAAGAGTTCAAAACCTTCCAATGGATAATTCCTGCAGTGACTAATATGTTTCATCTGCAACAAATTCTTTAACTAATGCAGTGAGTTGCTTCTCATTTCTTAAACCAACATCAGTTTGATACAAAGCATAAAGACTGGACTATGTTTCAATGGAAAAAGGTCATCCATCATGCCTAGTGCCTACAGTACAAACCTGTGGGGGCAGTGTTATGATCTGGGGTGATTCAGTTGGTCAGATGTAGGTTCAACAGCATTATGTGTCCATAAAATCAGCTGAACCTGAACATACTCAGTGACCAGGTCTGAACATTAATAGGGCTTTTTCTTCTTTGATGACACAGACATATTCGAAGATGACAACACCAGAATTCATCAGATTGTGAAACAGTGGTTCAGGAGCTTGAGACATCATTTTCATACATGGATTGACAACCAGAGTCCAGACCTGAACCCATTGAGAATCTGTGGGATGTGATGAACAAGACAAGATCTTGGCCAAACCTTAATGCAACTATGGATGGAAAAACATTTTAATAAATTTGTTTATCAACACAATATTATGGTGAATATGTGACATAATCAAAGCCAAAGGCAGTGCAAGAAAATCTTAGTGTGACACTTTATTTTTTAACCGTGTATTTGAGTAGTAGCTGCAAACAAATGTTAATACAGGCCTCACATTGATATTGGTTTATAAAGTATCTAATGTAAACATGGCAAATTAAGGCAGATCACAAATATTTCCATTAAGTTCATGATTTGTCACACAATGAATCACACGTTATACTGATCATCATATTGCACAGCCCTGGGAAAATGTGCTTGAATAACCCACTGATTTTCAGCAGCTGTAGACATTCATGGAAGAGGTCCAAATCAAGTAATATTGACTATTGTACAGTACATTCATATTGTAATGTGAGCTTATGTGCAACATGAGTTGCTGTCAGTGCAGATAACTGGCTGAGTTTGTGGCCTGGACCCTGGTCTGAGGGTTGAACTGAAGCTTTTGGTCCCTATTCTCAGGTTTACTGTGGTTTTCTGCCTGCTACTGTAATAGGACTCCCTGTGGCTGCAGAGAGAGAGAGAGAGTTAAACAGTAAGGTAAAGAGTGTGTGTTAACATGTTTTAGGTCATGTGCTGAAGCCATGTACCTGTCTGTCTTTATATTATGGTCACTACACACTGAAATGAGCTAATCCATCCAAACAGATGTGTTTTAAAAAGTGCCATTGACCAACAAAGCAGTTTGTTTAAAGTAAGTTCTGTATGAGTTAGTTGTATTTTATTTAGTGTAAATCTGCTTTTAAAATGTATATCAAACTGTAGCCACATGTCCATGCTTTGGTGATTGTGATTGTGTTTCACAGTGCGTTCTTTGTACAGCAGTCAGGCACAATGGCTGATGTTGCTCTGCCAGTAAAGGCAGAATGTATTATGTGTTATCGCAGCACTTAATTTGGAGCACAGAGGGTCAGTGAATGCTTTTCAAAGTAGCAGAGGATGTGAAGTTTCCATGTATGTTTTAATTCATGGTGAATCTCAAGGACTTTGTCGATATGTCTAATGTGTAAAAAGAAACATGGTTATATGAATCTGAAGGCATGAGTGTATGCAGTAACCTGTTTCTCCTCTCTCTATATATTCTAAACTACAGTATACCTCTGTATTATTATCTATACAGTATCTTCCTGTCACTCTTTCTTTTTCTGAAGCTCTCGTGGAACTAATTTCCGTCATTCAACAGTATCAAGGGGATTCATTGATAATAATGCTCTGGGCTTTCATTCACAGACACAGATATAAAACTGAATGATTTTCTGTTATGATATGGAACTGACCAATAAATTCTATGATATAAAAATAGTCAATGTTGTCTTGTTTTGTTTTTATATTTGAGTGTATCATGTCATTTTAAGATCCGTTATTCTCAGCACATGTTTGGATTATAGGAGTAAACTGCATCCTGTATGGGAGCCTGGAGAGTTGCAGAGACTTTGCAGACCTCAGAGTGAAGGAGCATCCAACAGAATCCAGTTAAGCACTTATTGTAACTCACTGGAAAGTCTACCATAAGACACTTACATCAATCAGCATAGAATAATACAGAATATATTGATAGTATGTGTGATACAGGTATATAATTGCAAGACTTTTAGCTTCCTCAGTTTACCTCAGTAAAAGAGTTTTACAACTGATGGACCTGAATTTCAGACAAATCACGTATTTGGGAATGTTGAATTCCTCCTGACATTAAGTATATTTATTGTCTTCTAACACCTGCCATGAATTTTTCCATATATAGATATATTCCACATGTCTTGGATGCAACATCAGTGGTCTCTGCCATTTAACTGGGTGCACTTTGTAAATAGGCCACAACTTTTAACAAATGCTTTATTTATTGTTAAGAAATAATTTACAATCCAGAGCAGAGTGCATACATCCGCAAAGGTCCCACAGTCCTATGAATCTATGCAATGGCAAATCAGTGGTAAGAAAAGCCCTAAAAAATTCCAGGACCTTCCCTTTTTAATGAATCTGCTCCATCTGGTATCAGTCCATCAATTTTCATGTGATTCCTTGTAGTAGATTAGATTTTGTATTATCCAGCTGAGAGACAAAGAAACCAACAGACACCAGAGAAAGGAAAAACTCTCTGGTGGAGTTACAATGCTGTATGGATGAGATGACAGTCATACTATAGTCATAAATCATTTAAAGTAATTTCATTGCGTTCATTGCATTTAGTTGTGTAATGTATTGTGTGACATTCTTCTTGTTATTATTATTATTATTGTTATTATTGTTGTTGTTGTTGTTGTTGTTGTTGTTGTTATTGTTGTTGTTATAATTATTGTGGTACTTGCAGACTGAATAATAATTCTTTTAAAGCCTAATGTGTCTTTAATTTTTGTGATCTTCTGCTGATATCTACTGGTGAGATTTTGAATTGCAACCATCCATTATTGAGCCTGTTTACTGGTTAAATCTACAAGAGCTAATCTATTTCTGCATGTGACAGTAAACCTCGACGTCCATGTGTAAGTTTGTCTTAATGGTGAATGACCTTATATGTGGTGCAGGTTTTCTGTTTCATAACGTCTCAGCCACATCGTAGACGAGTCCGTCAAGTTTAACAGAGTTAACATGAACCGGATGAGCCTGTTTTAAGCAGAAAATAAAAGTCCAATAAGTCTAATGTTAGTGTTGGGCTGGAAACGACAGCAGGAATATTACAGTGGTATGTTATTCATGATATCTTTAGACTTCATGGAATAAATTAAACATAATAAGATTACTACATTATATTTGTCAGTCCAAATTTAGGTTAATGTGAATGTAAACTGTAAAACTACAAGAAAACAAATTAGCATAGTTAAACTGTTGAATTCACAAATGAGTAAACAAATCAGTATCTAATACTAAAAGTCAGTTAGCCTAAATAAACTTACACACGCAATAGTATAAAATACACCAGAGGTTAACATAAAAGGTCAATTCATATACACTACAATATGGGGTCACTGTCTGTGTTGCACACAGCTATGAATGTAAGAAATAATTGGCATTTTTATTATACAGTGGGAGTAACTGTATGAACGAATTACCGATGAAAACATTAAAATGTTTATCTGTAATCTTGAACAGTTCAGATTAATTTCCATTACTTCTTTGAAAACATTAAAAGGTGGTTTTGGTTCATGTGCATAGTATATGAATATAAAGGTAAGTCAAAAAAAAAAAAAAAAAGATCCATATAAAAATACACTGTCCAGATTTCATTTAAAAACTGAAGCCAAATTTATAAGCATGTATAAAAAACATTAAAACACCATCCTATATTATAAAAGGGAAGTGGACTCTGTGTGTCTTGGGCATCACACAAAATCCAGAAAGAGCTGACTGCTATAGTTTGGCATACTTATGTATTTTTGGTCAAGGAAGAGACTACCAAAAACGGCAAGTTGATAGGACCGATACTTTGGGAGATATTATTAATTTTGGAATGCAATGGCCTCCCAATGGCCAATCACGTTGCTATGCCCAGAATCATCATGGAAGTGGGTTACCTAGCAACAGATAAACCATAAGGGCCAAGTTGCCATGGTGTCAGATTTCATGTGCAGAAACAGACACACCTGCTGAGAGGTTATTCAACTGAAAATGCCCGTGGAATTTACCAAGAAAGTAAACAAAGGAATGAACTGTATCAGATGATCTAGAACCTGTGGTTCCCCACGGGTAAACACGCTAGTTAAAAATAAACTTTTCAGAAAAAATATGGGATCATAGGGACAGTAAAACAAAAAAGAAAATTCAGCCTAAATGTAAAGTAAAACTCTGGGGCTCCTTAGCATAATATACCACAAGATTATAACCAGATAGTTGACTCAAGAGAATTCAAGACGTATTAAATTCCCACTAAGAGGTCACGCTAAATAGTGATTATGTAAGTTGAGATTTTTGTCTTATTTTTGTGCAAGTGTGTTTTAATAATGTGTAACATTTCCTACATTTTGTCGTTGCATTTTTAATACGGAGATAGAAAAATAACGTGAACAAAAAAGCTAATGGTTGTCAGCTGAATATTGCAATGACGGACATCCGCTACAACCGTGAACCGGAAGTTGTTTCACCGTTGCGGAGTTTTAATTTGATAGTTGCGCGGCTGGATACATAACGAATACGTAACATCCGGTGAGAGGGGTCTTTTTTTGTTTTCCCGTATCCGCCATTTCAGTTTTTGAAGTTAGTTGTCATCGGTCGTAGGATTGTAGCTGGAATTCTGACTGCGAAACGCGGTGTATGGTTATTAGAGCTAAGTTCTGTTTATTATCTAAACCATAATTCTTTTCGTTTTTTGGCTGAGCTTCTATATCGGCGAATTGATGCCCAAACGGCCAGCTGCGGATGTCGCCTGTTTACTAAACGTGCTCTAGGCGCTAAAGTTTTTGTATGAGTTGAAGGCTTAGCTTGTGGATAACAGGAGGGTGAGAAGGGAAGGCCCTGTGAAGCCTCGGCTTTGGAGTGGTTATCATGGCAGGAAATTTTGACGCGGAAGACCGTGGCAGCTGGTACTGGGGTCGGTTGAGCAGGCAGGAGGCTGTGTCGCTGTTGCAGGGGCAGAGGCACGGCGTGTTTCTGGTCCGGGACTCCATCACCAGCCCCGGCGACTACGTGCTCTCGGTATCTGAGAACTCCAAAGTCTCCCATTATATAATTAACAGCATCAGCAACAACCGACAATCTGGTCCAGGTAAGATGGCCATGGTTCTGAAGGGGCTCGGCATACGGGGATGCTGATGTGACCATTCTTGCATGACTTGCACCAAAGGAGATGCGCAATAGTGCTATTCCCACTCTATAGTATGGAGAACAGGGCAGGCCAGATACACTGAAACATGTGTTGATAAACGCTGCCTGTGAAGAGGCTCGCAGGTCGTAGACCTTCCACGAATGCTCAAATGTGTAGTAAACTGTATATTGTAAGTACATCGGTATGATTGATATGCATATTATCCTCATACATTTCTGTGGTTGAAATGCACTATGGTGTGAGTTTTTAGATATCAGTCTGTATTGATATACGTGGCCGTCTAGTGCACTATTCCAATGGACCAAATTTCCCAACAGATCCTTAAGTGATCTTGCATGAAGAGAAATGTCATATTTCTTGATTTTAATAGATTTTAACCATATAAGTTGCCCTCTTTCCTGTTGGGTTTGACTAGTGTGGGACTATTTGATGTATTTCCTCATGCCTTTGCAAAACTGCCAATGAAAAGGAACTAAATAATGCTGGACAAGAAATGTAAAATAAGGAAACCAAAAGATTATCGTGTCATACTGGAAATCACCATCTCACATGTGTATTTAAAGAAACTGAGTTCATATCTGCTTCTGGGTTCAGTTAAAGAAGATCATGGTTAAGGTGTCTCAGTGACTCACTGCTCCCTCTTGTTTTCTTTCTGCTCTTGTTTTCTCTAGGGTTGGCCCATCCGAGGTTTCGTATCGGAGACCAGGAGTTTGACGCCCTCCCTGCTTTACTAGAGTTCTATAAAATCCACTACCTGGACACCACCACTTTGATAGAACCCATCAACAAGTCCAAACACACTTCATTTATAAGTGTGGGTCCAGGGGGAGGACCTCCACCTCGCCTGGAAGATGAGTATGTCAGAGCACTTTTTGATTTCCCTGGCAATGACGAAGAGGACTTGCCATTTAGGAAGGGCGATATCCTCCGTGTTCTTGAGAAGCCAGAGGAGCAGTGGTGGAATGCCCAGAACTCTGAAGGCCGGGCAGGGATGATCCCAGTGCCATATGTGGAGAAGTACCGGCCAGCATCTCCAAGTTCTATGACGGGGCCTGGTGCAGCTGGGGGACCACAAGGAGGGATGGGGATGCTAGGGAACTCTGATGGCTCTACAGCCCAACCTGGAGTTCCACTGCTGGGAGACCCCAGCCAGTATGCCCAGCCCACCCCCCTACCAAACCTGCAGAATGGACCTGTCTATGCCAGGGCCATACAGAAGAGGGTTCCCAATGCCTATGACAAGACTGCCCTGGCATTAGAGGTAAATGTTAATGTGTGTTTGTTAAAACAAAATGAAGCATGTTTTATGACTTTGTGCCTCCTGTGTCTTGGTCTTCCTGAAAGCATACTGAAGGAAAGAAGTGTGTTAGGGTCATTGTCCATCTCACGGTATCTACTCGATGTGATACTCACCTTTAGCACCTAGTATTTTTATTTTTTTTTTACTACCAATTGCCCCCTCTCTTTATTGAAACATTTTTGTTTGAGTATGATGTTGTTAATGCCTGTTGTCAAATAATCAGCAGCCTTATGTAAGAAATGAAAATGATTATAACTAAGTACACAAAATTGGCTACAGTGGGGGGAGTATCTAAACATGCCTGTTCAGAAATTGCACATTTTTTAGTTACTTTTCCATATCGTCTCAGCTTATTTGAAACCTTGACAGGTGACATTAAAGAAGTACCAGGTAGCATTTTTTCAAATAATACTTTTTTTCAAATGGGCCATTATTGAAGAAGGATACCACACAAGCCCATCACACTTCATTAAGGTTACACTTACATTCATTCTTTTGTATTTTGAATTATTTCCTTCTCATTTGTCAAGAAGGGTGAAGATTCCTGAAAATGCTCGGGCAATTGTCTGTCTGCAAGACTTTCTATAATAATACTACTACAGAATTGAGTAATCATATAGGTTGAGCTACCTGTAATCTGTCAATAATATTAATAATTGCTAACTTAGGGAATGTCTTTGTCCAGTTAGACACTTACTGTTTCTTGTAGCAAACACGAGAGGGTTTCAAAATAATAAAAAGTGCCTTTAAGCAATCCCCTCTGGTCATGGTGGCTGGGCTTTTAAACTCTCCGGAAGGGAGAGCGAGGCTCCCACAGAGCAGGTCGTTGGGGGAAGGAAATAGTTTGTGTTTGGGAACAGGACCATTTCCTCTGGTCTCTGTGAAGCCAGAAGTCGTGCTGAGCTAGGAGCAGGACCCAGAAACCAGCCAATAGGAATGTGATCTTGTCCCCCCTGCCCATTTGGACAGTACTGCTAAAGACACCGGTCCATTTCTGTAATAACACGGAAGTGTGTTGCTGCTACTTGACCTGATCTTTTTGTTAGTTAGTCTAAATACCTGGGTTTGCTTAGGTACTTATGACAGCTGGATCCTTTGTCTGAGTACGCCTCTGCCGCTCCCACCTGTGGCAGACTTTTCTGGCTTTAGTCTGTGTGCAGCTTTCCTCACTGCAGTCGACTAGCCCAGTGACTCAGACAGGCTGGCACGGGGCAGTTAATAATTAGCCAGCATTTCTTCTCTCTCTGTCTTCTGATTGTGAGGATCTCTTTATCTTCAGACTTAGTCATATACAGTAGGGCTTTAATAATGTTGTGGATACTAGCCAACTAGAATCCCTTGACCACCTATACAATCTTAATCAGATCATTACACAACCCCTTCAATGCACACTGTAATTTAGAAGTAAGACCACCTTTGAGCACAGGCAACCTAGTCTTCTACAAATGGCTGTGACCTGTGTTTGTGTGTGTTAAATGGCCAGTGCTTGTTACATAATGGTGACAGGCTGTTCAATATGCAGACATTTCAACACCTCTATTTAGAGCATGTTAAATGTAATGCTGCAAGATGTCCTGAGCTGATCCTCAGGGTAAACTTTAAAGGCTGTGAATACTTACGTAATACATTACCTGCCTTGTTTTTTTTCTGTTTTGTTTTTTTTTAAAGATCCATTTCTGATTCTTGGCACAGTGTACTCAGACATGCCTTGTGTGGGGAAAAACAGTAGCTCATTCTATTCATTCAACTCTGGAACACAACACAGTGAGTGAGAGAGAGAGACTCACAAAGCATACAGACAACTAGTTTGAATTTAAAGTATTCATTCACAGGCAAATGTAATACAGTGGATTTCACTTGATATTGTCAGTCATCTTAGTTTCTGTTTGCATCTGACATAATCCACCATTTCCATTTCAGGGGAGTGAAAACCTTTATCGCGTTCACAGGCCCTTGCAAAATCCCTAAGCTCTTTTACAAATAATAGTTCTGAATTTTTGAAGTTTTGCCACATGCTAATTTCATCATTAGCATGTGGAATCTAAGCCTTATAAATTTTTTTTCTTTGCATGAAATGTTCACTGACAATTCACTTTAATATTTTACAACATGTTTGTCACTTTTTTTAGCTAAATAATGACTGTTTAATTTTCAAAAATTAATATCTCTTAGTTTTCACCTCCATGTAACCAAATTTTGACTGTGAACTCTGATTATATTTACATGGCATAACACTATTGGAAACCAGTGATGTAAGTGCAGATTGCTTTACTAACTTTAATATGTATGCTTGCTGAACAGTCACAGTGTAGGTCTGTTATGGCGGTAAATGATAAGATGTTGTTATACAGGTATTACAAGAAAGACTTTTGTAACTGGGAATTGGTTATCAAACTGATAACCCTTTAACTAAGCCCTGGCAGAGTTTCAGAGCCAAGCTTTAAACCATGGTTGTTTCCAGTTGTCATGCACACCTGAACTTTGTACACTTTGTTTGCACAGGTTCACTGCCACAGCCCCAGCCACTCCTCCCTGTCCATGACAACTGTAACATTTCATTGTCAGTGTGAATTTTAGGCACAATCAGCACTTTGCATTGTTTTTAAAGATAGTATATATTTTTTAGGTTGTCATTTATCTCTTTTGCTGCTATACATATTTCTACCCTCTCTCACCCATTTTCTCCCCTCCCCCTCTAGGTGGGCGACATGGTGAAGGTGACCAAAATAAACGTGAACGGCCAGTGGGAGGGGGAATGTAAAGGCAAACGTGGCCACTTTCCCTTCACGCATGTCAAACTGCTGGACCAGCACAACACCGAGGACGAACTCAGCTGAGATCGGACAGCCAGCGCAACCTGGACACTAGTATTAGACCTCTCCTTACCCCTCCTTTTCATCCACTTCCACACTACCCCTCCCTCCAGTATCATGTCAACCTTCACCTGAATCGCTGAGAATAAAACAGGCCCTCGTTGGACCCTTGTAACACACTCACTCTGCCATTTCCTCCCCTCTGAATATTCTTGACTGCCCTCCTCCACCACCTGTTCTCACTTCCCAAACATGGTTCTCGTACTCCAGAGGAACAGGGAAGGTGGACATGAGCAGAATTGAATCCTGTTCCTGGATCTTCCCTCGTCATGTCCTCACTGTGGACACATTATCAGCCCTTGCTCCTCAGGAGAGTCTTCACCACAGAGTTCAACCACTTCCTTTTCCTGCGTTGGAGCCAGTAGATAACTGTGCATCCCTGTCCTCATTTGTCACTGCAATTACAGTACTGTAGGATCACTCATGCTGCATTCATGTCAGATGGGAATAATATATTAAGTAAAAGATACAGAAATTTTCATGCATTTTGTCTGATTTGAAACAGTTAAAATACCATCTTTTTTTGTAATTTAAATCTGATCCACATGTTTCAGACACACAGTGCATGCATGCATTGAGTGAATCACTTTTGCAGTGTCAGCCACAAAGACAGTTGTCAGACAACAAATGCAGCAACATTTGAATTATTCTATATTGTCCTTCATTTAACTTGAGTGATATCTCCTTGATGGAAATGTTTTCAGTCAGAAAATGACAAATGAGGCCAATGACTATTATTTAATACCGAAAGCTCATTGTAGATGGCTTTATAGGAGTTGCCAGCTCCTAACCTTCAGAAAGCTCAGCAGAACAATATTCCCTGGTGACATTTACCACTTGACAAGTTGGCGTTAGATGCATTTTCTAATTTAAAAGCATGCATGCAGCTCGTTCTTATTGGACATGAGTGCAGCATTATTTCTGGGGAAACCCTCACACTAAATAAAAACTATAAGAGACTGAAGCAGCCAGGCTGAGATGGAATCTAAATATAATCAAGTCACCTGGAGGTGTACAGTTCTTCACAAGGAGCAGACCAAGAACTTATCCAGCGCCCCCACCTCATTCCCAGCCTCCCTCACCAAATATCAAATAAAGAAAACAAAAACTGAACCGAGACCAGCAGCAAGGAGCATTGTCATGTAGTCATAGCCGTAGACTAGGTCCCAGCAGTTAACTTGAGAAACTCTGTTGTGGAGAAGATAAAGGCAACACTACATCCAACCTCTCCACACCTGTATCAGCTCTCCTCATCCACCCTTTACCCATGATCACCAAATAGTCTTTTGTAAGGAAATAAGAAAATAATGTTATGAAATGATGTATTATGTGATGATCATTACATGCTAAAATGTTTTTGTTATCTTTGTAGTTCAAAACAGACTTTTTTTTTTTCTTCTGGGGAGGAGGGGGCAGACTCGTTATACACTTTTTACTGCTGCATGTTAGGAAGGAGACTTTGGAAAAACTGACTTGGTGGGCCATATTTGTTTGCCCCGAGCCCTCAGAGACCACGTGTTGTCATTCTGCATCTAATGGACATGAATGAAGTTGGAACAGAGTGAATGTAGGCTGTCCACCATTTTAGATAGTACTGTCTTCGCTTAGTGCTTTCCATTCAGCTCACTGAATATACCTTAACAGACTGCTCCATGATCAGGTCTTGTCACAGAAATGAGAGAGTATGATTATGTGGGACATATCCTTTTGTTTTTAACCTTTTACTAATCTTGTTGCCATCTCTCTTTTAATCCTTGGGCTTATCAGCCTGTTCTTTGTGCTTTCTTAATTAATCCTATGTCACTCTTTTATTTAAAGCTTTGTCCATTTCTGAAGCTAAAGACAGACTTTTCTTTTACTGTTTTCTACTTTTTATGCCATTTCTGTTGCCAAAAAATCAGGCAAATAGACTACCAAACATTGGTGTAGTGCAGATTTTTTCCCCTTAAGAGGTTATTTCTGTTGAGATTAAGTCACTGTATTGTTTTGACATCTGACAATCATCACCCTCATTTATCATAAAGCAGACTGGTTTTTTGTGTAGTTTAGACATTTTGGCAAATTGAACCCGGCCACACTGAGTTTGATCCGTGTCCTCCCAAGTGTAGGGTTCCAGTCAGTTGTCATGGTACAGCATTTCTGTCCAGCATAGTGTCACCCTTAGGTGGCACTACAACCACATTCAGAAAGATGGGGTCCTAAGGGAATACATTCTGCCTGTGCTTATGAGATGAACATATATAATTACATTTTTAACAGAATGCACTTACTGCTATTACACTGAGGTTTCAATGATGTATACTCTCCTTTTTAGTTTCTACTTGACCCATAATGCTCCCATACATTAGTTTCCATGACCTAATGAGCTGTGTCCTGCTTTACATGTCATTTTCAAGTTCTCTGGCTGTATTCCAATCCCATGTTTAAAGATTTACTATTAGAAATATTTGGCTGACTTCTTGGAAAAATCTGGTCTTAGGGGGAAAAAAAAATTTGTGTTTACTGCCAGCTTTCGACACAGTCTGTTTTTTTATCTGTGTAGTTATCAAATCCAGCTTCTTTGTCACTCAACACTGCACATGGCAAGTGCTTAGATTCATGATTCTTTACTTTTGAAATTGTGTTGCCAATGAATCCACCAAGAAGTATTTTTTTAGTAGCCCTTCATGACGCCATTTACTTCCTTTCATAAAAAGGAAGGCATGGCAAAATGCTAGTGGAAATTGTGTTAATATCAAAATGTGCCATTTTATTATAACACTATATTCTTTCAAGACAATTGAAATTACTTTTTTATTTTCTGTAGCATGTAAGGTGTTAATATACTAGTAAATAAAGTCAAACCCATGAAAAACAATTAGTTCAATGCATTTGCTTTTTATTTCAGCTACTGTGCTGATGAGACAGAAAAGCTTATTTAATTTCATAACCACTTCCAAAGATAGTCAAGAATAGTAAAGTGTATCTGTTTTCAAAGTACATCTACAAGAACATGTTTCATTCATACAGTGCATGGCAGTTGCCAGGCTACAGAAATTATTGCCATGCATACACTATGAGATATATTTAGTATTTGTGTGTGAAGCCAAGTAACTAGTCTCGGTGTACAGTGGGCATGCATCCAAACAGGTTATAACAGCTTGTGCTTCAGCTTAATACAGTGGATGACTAGTAATTATTTCTAGTGCACTTAGTCAAAATATAAATAAATTAAAAAAGCTGCTGTAAATAATGATTTGGTTTGCATTGATTTTGGTTGGTTCAACTGCATATTATTTTTTCACTATTCTTGGTGAAGCACAAATATAACACTTGTAATTGGAGTATACGTAAATGTTATTTTTATATTTAAGACATTCAAAATTGTCTCATAAAACAAGGGACATGAAGCTATTAGGGATCACTATGATTTCATCTAGTTCCAACAAAAAATAGAATATGATCATATTTTAAACTACAACCAGGTATTTTTATCTTTTATATGTAAAAGTAAATATATGTATGCAATACCCATTTTGACCAGGATATACAAAACTGAGTCGTCAAGGAAAATTGCTCTCCATAACATGCACTTAATGTTTAGAAGAATTAAATTACAAACATAAAGATTTTCAGTTTGTTTTGTTTTTTTGTTTATTCCATTATCTTCCGCTCATCCGGGGCCGGGTCACGGGGGCAACACTAAGCAGGGATGCCCAGACTTCCCTCTCCCTAGACTCCTCCTCCAGCTCTTCCGGGGGGATCCCGAGGCGTTCCCAGGCCAGCCGAGAGACATAGTCTCTCCAGCGTGTCCTAGGTCTTCCCCGAGGCCTCCTCCCGGTGGGACATGCCCGGAACACCTCCCCAGGGAGGCGTCTGGGAGGCATCCGAAACAGTTTTGTTTGAATTTTTTTTTTTTGTTTTATATCGACAAATTTTAATTTGGTGCCTGCAACATACTTGGGACAGAAACATGTTTACCAGTGTTTTAAATTGTATTTCTGTTATTTGAAAAGTAGGGATACTAACTGTACTACTTTTCCAAGTGGGATTTTAATCTATTCTTGCTTCTCGCTCCACAGTCCATGGTGGTCATTGTCTGAATCTCCTCTTCATTATGCTCCATAGACAGATGTGGACTGCAGGAAGGGCAGTCCAGTACATAAAAATTGTGTAGAATGAGGACTGTTATTGTCCTGTTAAAGTAACCACACACTTCCAAAGATGTTGACTTGACAGCAGCATACAATATGTCTTCAAAATTCCAATTTATGCCTCCACACTGATGATCACACTTCACAGATCAGTCATGTGGGCACTGATGCAGCCTTAGACTGCATCAGACCAGATGCTGCTTTTGGACTTTTTGGCTGTCAATAGTCTGTAGTTGATGGTCATTTCAGTTTTATTTATACATACCAATCATAAGACACGTTATTTCAAGGCCTTAAAAAGACTATACGTTGAAGTCACAGGGATTTACACTCCTGGTGTCTACATACTGATGTTTCAATGTCCTCCCTGAATCTTTTCACAATATTATATACTGTAAATGGTGAGAGATGAAAATTCTTTGCAATTTGTGTCAAGATATATTGTCTCTGAACTTAAAAACCGGTGAACCATGACCCATCCTTGTCAAAACTAAGGTGAATGTTTCTTTAATGTCCCATTATATCGCCTCTACCTTTATCAGCTAACCAACTAAGTGTGGAATCTTACACAATAGTGGTATTTGTATATTCTACACACTATTTTGTATGTCCCAACTGCCCCTGGAGTGTGTTACAAGTTTCAAAGTCTAAATTTGTTTATATTTACAAAATACATGGTAAAACTTGGTCAAATCACTTAAAATCTTTTCTCAGTCTCAGTATTTCTGATGACACAACCAGCTCGGGGCCAATCCAAGTCCAGTATTCATCTTACATAAATGAGATGCAGAAACCTGAAGCCTCCCCTGCTCATAAAATGAGAATGGACCTTAGAGCCTTGAGGTAGGAGGCAAATGTGAGACTGCCTACTTGTTCAGGATTTTGTTAGCTATTTTGTTATTCTACTCCAGCCAAATATTGTATTTTTGTGTCTCACTATATTTGTGTAATAAATAGTTACAATGCTGATTCATTTTATTAAAATGAAAATCATGTCAATATTATGAATTATCACATTAATGTACACAGCACCATTGGCTCTCTCTCTGTGTGTGTGTGTGTGTGTGTGTGTGTGTGTGTGTGT
>JAPQRP010000006.1:7578020-7595710 GCA_037367295.1 Apogon hyalosoma
ACTTTTATATATGTGTGTGTGTGTGTTTGATTTGTTTTGGGGTTTGTTTGTTTTTTTTGTTTGTTTTTTTCTTACTATCCATGTCTTAATAGCTGTGAAATGTCCCTGTTATATTACATTTTTTGGTTGGAACTCAGTTATACTGGATTACTCTGAAAAAAGCTGGTGAACAATCAAACATAAGGACACAGACCTTTTACTTGAGCAAAAGTAGCAGCACTGCAGAGTAAATATGTTGTTTTTACCCCTGCATTCAGATTTAAAGTCTTACTTGCATAAAAACACAAACCTATTGATATGAAAATATACTTAAAGTAAAAGCAGAGTTAAGGCAGAAATATGGTTGATAACTGCATATACCAATGCATTATCTTTAATGTTGCAGCTGGTAAATGAAGGTTTCAAAGTAATAACAGTGTTATGTATCTTAATCTATGCTAATATCAAACTTTATATGTTGATTTTTAGCTTATATTAGTCATTTGCTGGCAAAAATGTTACATGTAAAAAATGTTGCAGTGAATGTAGTGGAGTAAAGACGAAAAGTATAGCCTAAACGTACATAAACTGTAGGAATGTAAGTGCCACAAAAGACTAAAGTAGATAACTTGAATTCCACCGGGATAATAAATAGACTTAGATGCTTAGACACTTTATTCATTGGTACAACTCCGGATCAAAAGACACGGTTGTGGTTCTCTGAATAAAATCTGAGCACATTAACTGACTGGACGTCGTGTGAGATCTGGTGATTCATGTGCGTCTGTGCAGGACCCGGATGAAGGTGGTCGCCATCTTTACTCCATCCCAGTACAGCGCTGCCGGTGGGGTGGAACACCACACCACTCATCGACCCAGTTGGTTTCTAGGAACCACCGACAGACCTGGCACACTACCGTGTTTCATTACATTTTGTCACTTTAAATAGTCCGCTACCTTACCTGCATCTTCATACAAAATGGGAGAACGAGAAGATCTAGTTTACCAGGCAAAACTTGCCGAGCAGGCAGAGCGATATGACGGTAAGCCATACTTTGGGGGCTGGCTCAGAGTGGGACATGTTTGGTGCTGGGATTTTTTTTTCCCCTGTGTGTGCTAGCTAACGTAACTGGGCAGTGCTCAGTGTTAGCCACTGCTAACTGGGGGGGCTAACACGGCTACGACCAGCTTGTTTCAGCCAACTGTTTGTTGACATGGCAAATCATTACTAGCTGGATGAAACTCTCATCTTACTTGAACAATACTCAATGTTTGGAACCTTTTGTGGCGTAGGAAAATAACTAGTTTGGGATAACCAACAGTGGCTAGTGTTAGCGAAGGTGCTACAACAAAATGGCGGATTATTGGAGCGTGAGCTGTCAGGAGTTGCCTCCCCTGCACCATGCTAGATCTTTTGCTAGCTAACACTTGATGTACTGTTTCTGTCGGCAATTATAAACAAACTCTGGGGCCATATTTTGTCTGTGCAGCCACAGCTATGAGTAATTGAGTAACGGATTAACTTTTGACATTAGCGAGACCTTAGCTACTTGGGGTGTAATGTGTGAGAGTGGGAGGGCAGCTGTTCGCTTGGTGGGGTGTTCCCTTGCCGGATCGATTGGCCTCTTCCTCTCCTCTCTCTGGTACACTCTTGTCACACTGTCATACCATTATAGGCCTTGTAGAGGCTGTTTTTAGCCGGCTGCCTTCGCCACCGGTCATACGTTGCCCAGTAACGTTATGTGAATGTGGCATGACTCATTCACGGGATTTGGACCAAGTGTATTTACAGAGTGATTTATGGTTTAGTGGCTGAATGGTAACCTGGCTGGAATGTAGTCCAATTCACACCGTTATTCGGAATTAGGTTATCAAGTGATAGCCTATCATGCAGTTGAGAATTAATGTAAAGTCAGAGTTCCTTAGTTACAGCAGCCATTGCATCACGTCTCGCACACTACAGCTTGGACTAATGTGTCACCATTTCACTTGTGAAGGGAGTACAATCTTGTTTTGTGTAACTTAACTAAGGGTTATTGACCACCACGTGTGCTTACTTTTCAAGTCACAAAGTTTTTAAACCAGCTTTCTGAGTTTAGTACATTTAAACATACTTTAAAGTGATAAGCATCAGGTCTGGACTGCATACTGACTTTTTAATGTATGTTTTTTATTTTCAGTTAAGATATAGGAGGGTACTATGCTGTTATGTGTATATACTAGACATACTATAGTTATATTGTGCTTGCACTGTTTTGTTAAGCAAGAGATAACATAGACAAGTGTAATAGCATTGTAATCAGGTTGCTTTTAATAACTAAAGGACCATTCTTAGAGATGGGCTCATTTCTGATATGTTTTTCAGCTGAATATTGTCTGTTGAATTATGTTTCGTTAACACTATTTTAAAGAAAAACGCTTGCAACATCTAACTTGTGGCTTTGACTTATATAGCTCAACAATTAGGCCGCTTTGTACAAAGTAAAAATATGTGTATCGCCATTCAGTATAAAAATGTGGAGGTATTTAGTTTACCTATATTGCCTTGCTCTGACAAGTACATAATGCATTGGTGAAGTGAGGAATTGGCTAATATTTCTGGAACAGGCTGCCTGTGAAATAAACCTCATGCACCATTGTAAAAAATAAATATTGTCATCATGTCCCAAATTGCCTCATCTATTTTGTGAATATATAGCTTACAGTTACTCTGAACATCAGCTTAAAGCTTCCATATGTCACAGAAATTGCAGTGAGGTTAGTTTAAGGAAGTTGAGAATCAAATTTTTCACAGATCTTAGATGTGAATTGTTAGTGAGCCAGCAAGATGAGAGGATTTGCACCTAATTGTACGGTGAATGCTTAAGATATAAGTCTTGTTGCTTTACTGCAGGCATTATCTAAATAAACCATGGCTGAAGAGGGTTTCTTTTATCCCCTAAACAGAGATGGTGGTGTCTATGAAGAACGTGGCGGGCATGAACGTGGAGCTCACAGTGGAGGAGAGGAACCTATTATCTGTGGCCTACAAGAATGTGATTGGAGCCCGAAGAGCTTCTTGGAGGATAATCAGCAGTATTGAACAGAGGGAAGAGAGCAAGGGTGGAGAAGAAAAACTGAAGATGATCCGGGAATACAGGCAAACGGTAAAGCTGTTCAAAAATAAACTTAAATCCACAAAGTGTTTTAGGTGTACATACACTGATTTTTCATATTTCAAGGCAAATATGTTTCTGTTGTCAGACCATCTCAGAATTGCTGTGCATTTATATTAATAATACACACTAGAAGCAGCTACTGGACAGACTGCATCTGAGTCATAGCTGGCGAGTTCTGTACACTCTCTTGCTTTTATGAAGGGAAATAAGAGCTGGCTATTATTCTGGGAGAGGCCAGAGTGTGTCAGAGAGATGGGAGAGGCAGTTGGACTGCAGTCAATGACCTAATAGGATTCAGAGATGGGTAATCCTGCTGTTGAATGTTAATTTCTTTAGCTGTTGTCAGACTCCTATGGAAGACACAATTTTTCTATCACCATCACAACATCTAGTGACCACTCTACAATATCTAAATTGGTTTTTTAAAATTTCAAATATTGAAGCTAGAAGACTACAAGATTGTTGCTGTCTTTTGGTTTAAAGAGGGCAGATATACAGTTGAGGTCAGAGGTTTATGTTTACTTTGACTAAATGTAGTCAGACTCAGATTTTAACAAGTGTGAAAGTTCTGATTAATAGATGGATTTCTTTTCTTTCAACTTTATATGTTGTTTCACGTTCTCTGAGGATGAAAACATTCTCATTCAGTCTATATTCACCAAGTTCACTGTGTGAATAAAACTTGAGCTTATGGAAGTTGATGTCACTTTAGAAACTTCAGGCTTTATTTTTGGGTCATTTGGGGCATAACCATATTGTATGGCCTCCCATTAGGCCTAATGTCCTTTTGCTTGTCATGCGAAATTTTAAGTAAATCCACGAACATCTTTTTAACAAAATCACTTTGTTTGAATGTACCATGTTCATTTGTATGAACAATACATACATAAATCTAAAGTAGATGTAGTTTGTTACCCTTCGGCCAACTACCGAAGGGTTTTTGTAATCGTTTTGTTGTCTGTCTATCCTTCCGTCCATCCATTCAACGACATAATCACATTATCTGAAGAATAACTTTCAACAGAATCTTACACTGTATATGGCTGAGGGGTATTAAAAACACATTATGTTTGGATTGGCCATGGCGGATTATGGTATTCAGTATTTGACATTCATTATCTGTATTTTTTATTTGATGTGATTAATTTGATAATTCAGTGTGCTGCTCACATCACTTTTTGAATGGTTACATGTCTCAAGTGATAGCCTATCACCACTGAAATGAGAAAAGAACATTCCTGAATCAAGTTTACATTCTATTACTTGATTATATCTATTATATGACCGTTTTGTACTACTACAGCATTTTATAATCATGCCAGGTCAATGTCAAGATTTGACTGTTAGCTTAAAGCCATTATTGTATTGTTTTTAAGTTGAAATTGTTCTAAGAGTTGACGTTTTTATCAAACAGTTCTATGTAACGTGAACATATAACATATGTAACAGTTCCAGATGTTGGTTGTTGGTCTGTTGATATTAAATGTCTGAAATTGTAAAAAAAATTAAATAAATTTGATTTGATTTATTAAAAGGTATATGTAAACTGCTGACATCAGTTGTCATCTAAATGTGTAAGCAGGTAAGTGATGAGTACACGGTTCTGTTTATATTAAAGGATGTCAATGTACATGCTATACAGTGCATGTATACATTTGATGTGTGGTGACCCTCATTGATGAGCAGATGAAGTACTTTCCCCTCATGGTTACATGTAAGGGAAATTTAGAATTTGAACTTTTTTTTATTGTTGGACTAATTACCTTTTTGTTTTAAATCAGGTTGAGACAGAACTGAAGACGATCTGTGGTGACATTCTGGATGCACTGGAAAAGAACCTACTCCCTTCCGCTGTCATGGGAGAATCTAAGGTCTTCTATAACAAAATGTAAGGTCCAAGTATAGATGAGTTAATGCCCTCTTTCTAGTCTTGACTTATTGCTCATTTACTTGTTTTTGCCTAACTCTACATTTTTTATGAGGAGAAAACCTCACTGTTGTGAAAGTAAATTTTTGCAGCCACTGTGTTTCCTGTATTACAGGAAAGGTGACTACCACAGGTACCTGGCAGAGTTTGCCACTGGAAACAACAGGAAGGAAGCAGCAGAGAACAGCCTGGTGGCCTATAAAACTGCAACCGATCTAGCCATGTCGGAGCTGCCACCCACACACCCCATTCGCCTCGGCCTTGCCCTCAACTTCTCTGTCTTCTACTACGAGATTCTCAACTCACCTGACCGTGCTTGCAGGTTAGAGAATAAAGGAAAAAAGATTCTGTGTAGGCCTTTTATGAAGTAAGTGTTATCACCTTCAAGTATGACAGACTGACGTCATCAGACAAGTTGATTCAAAGTGTACAATAACAATTGGGTCATTTTGTTTCATTCTGCCTTCACCAATCTCCCCTCGTTGCCATGTACAAGAAGACATACTGGTATTTTTCTTTACAATAGCTATTGTCATGACTAAGAGGTGAAACTAAAAACTCATTTCATGCTCCCTCTTCTTATTCTTGTGCTCCTTTTGTACAACCAATGTTGATGTTGTATTGAACAGCAACATCAGAATTGCATTCACAGAAGAAAGATGGGATAAATGTTTATACTTCATGTTGGTGTGGCGTTAAATCATGTTCTGTTTGTCACATTGTACAGTATGTGTGGTCATTTTGTTTTTGTTTTTTTTCCTTTCACACTTAAAACAAACAACAACTAGGTAGTAGTGAAAAATTCCTACCAAGTTAGAGAAGATATATCATACAGACAAATGAGGCAACTGGCCTCATTATAATAGATATCAATTTAATAGAGTTATTGAACATGTTTACTCAGGTTGGCGAAGGCTGCTTTTGATGACGCCATTGCAGAACTGGACACACTGAGTGAAGAAAGCTACAAGGACTCCACACTTATCATGCAGTTGTTACGTGACAACCTCACACTATGGACTTCAGATATGCAAGGAGAGGGTAAGAGACAAATACCCAAAATCTCTTCATAATGTGAATATTACTGTAGGATGTTGTATTCACCAATTCTTACCTACAATGGGATTACATCTATGTGCTCTGTATTTGAAGGACCTCTTATTTTTTTTTAGGACCAGATTCTTTGGCACTGAACTAACTCATATCTCACTCTTGTCCATTTTCTTTTTGCTTTATTTCATGTAAATACTGTGAGCAGCCTGATGGATGCTCTGCCACTGCTGATGGCTACAGTGATTTATAGTGCTTTAATTACAAAAAGTAAGCTGTACATCACTGGTGATTTGTGTAGCTGCAGCATGAGATTTATTAGACTTTTTTTTTTTTTTTCATTAGATTTAGAATCACTTAGGTAGATCTTCATCAGGAAAGGGACAGTATCAGCTACCTTAACCAGAATGTCAAAATCTTTTTTTTTTACATAATCAGTTTAAGTCTCTGGTAATAAAAATGCCAGTTTGCTTTGTTAAATGGATTTTCTGAAGAGTTAATACTGATTGGTCACTGACAGAATCCTATGGTGTGTTATTTCAACAAAACAGACATTAACTGTGAATTACAAACTTCTTCTTTCTGTCTGATAGTATTATTTTATTTAAAATTTTTGGACACAATTGGACTCTTCAGCAAGTACCACTGTAATATGCAGGTTACACAAGCCAGTCATTCTAGAATAAGTCGGCCTGAGAGGATTTATTTTCCTATAAGAACTAGTTCACTGCATGGTATCTCTTGTTTAATTCAATTTACGACTATGTTATTTAATATCCAAACTTTTTTTTTTTAGATTCCCATATAGATAATGGAAAATCAAACTATCATTATAAGAGCAAAGTAAAAGTAGACAAAACTAGGGGGTATACTAGGAGTATATCCCCGAATGTCCACAATCCTTAACCAGACAGCTATGATGTCATGACATGAGGCATCCCCAGGTCATGACCTTTCATTTGCACATGATTTGAAGTCAGTCAGGCAAATAATTCCAGAGATATGAACAAAAGAGTGTTTAGTGATTTTAAAATTTTGAGTGGCCCCTTGTGGGTAATCTAGAAATAGTAAATCATCCAAAATCGAATCAGTTCTTCCTCTACATGATATTGATTGATGTTGAAAATTTGGAATTTCTAAACCTAATATTTTTGAAGTTATCATGTTAACACATAGGATACCTGGTGGTGGAGCTGGCAGGGCCGGCAGAGTCAGCGGCGGCGGTCGGACCAAAAACAAAATATCCCCAATACTGCATTCGGGGATATAATTAACAGGCCTATTAAAGTAATTGTTAAATAGTTGAAAATTAATATTTAATTCTATAAAGTGAACAAGAAAAGTTGAAAAAATATAGTAGAAGGAGTAATCAAATATGAAAGTTGTTCACTACTGAGATAAATTTTTATCTTGATTTAAAAAAAAAAAAAATTATCTGAATTTATAAAAGGCTGCTCTTTGTTGTTATTACAGTACAGGACTACAGTATTTGCATGGACTGAAATATATAAAAAAAAAAAGTGTCTTCCATTTAATGTCTAATTTTCAACATGCAGGTAAAAAATATAGGGAATTGTGGGTATTGGAACTCCAACTTACACAACTAAACATCATGAAGTTCTCTGCACCATCATGCTGCTCACAGTGTGCATGCTCAGGTAGTTGGTTTGCTGCAGATTTCCTGTCTGTAACTGGGCTAAAATGTGTCTTGTGTATAGCTAACAGAGTGATAACTACTTAACAAAAATCACCTGCTTTTCCACTTCACAGTGTTTCATGCTAGGGCTGAATGATTCAATGAAAATATCTTTGTAGTTTTTTCCCCAGTGTTAAAATTGCAACTAAATTGTGATCAGCTGGTATACATTGAACTCCAGAATCAGATCTTTATTCATTTGATTTACTTTATGTAAATAATTTCAGCACAGATTCATTTGGTTTTGTAGTTTAGCCAAGTCACTGAATTAAAAATAATTAGCCACAGCTGTGTAAATTTGTCAGCAACTGCATTCAGCTGTGAACTGGCCATGGCTGGATCAGCACCACGATAGACAGAAGTCCTTTAAACTGTCATTATGACAGTAAAACAGTCTTTCAGCCCTGTTTAATACAATTTTTCCTCCCTCTGACAGTTCTAGCAGTTTGCCTTTAGAACTAGTTGTGTTCCAGTGTCCACCACCATCTTTACCTCTCAGTGACTCATCATCTCTGTTGTCTTTTTCTCATTCCTTCTGCTGTAGAGTCCTAAAGGAAACAAACCTGACTGTTCATTTCCCATGTTAACTATACTTTGTAAGTGTTGCTCACCAAGCCTTGCTGTGTGTGTGGCTGCACTCTTCTACCCTCGACACTAACTCACCCGTGGTTTAATAATTGAATCCATCCCACCACTGCTCATATGTTTGGCTCTTATATTAACTTTTAGAAACTGGAATGTTGGATCTTCACCACAGCCACTTAGGTTAGTACGTGTAGTGGTTGCTTAGAGCTTGCACACTGCACAGCTTTTAGTGAACCATGGTAACACCTCTTCCACCAAAGCAGTCAGATACCTCATCTCAAACTGGTTCTTTGTGTTTGCACAGACAAGAACCACTTACATCAGGGGCTTGGTCTGGGATTACAGTGGTCATCAAGACCAACAAAATGCAGGTTATTCTTGTCTTTTGTCCAAGATAGGAGAAAAAGTAAGTGCCTTAGGGTTAATGTGAAAGTAGCACAGCTCCGTAGATATGACTGACTGAATTGTAACAAAACATAGCATTAATAATTAGCTAGCTAGTTGATCAGCTCTAACATTACCCAATGAAGCACTGGGACGGTGTATTTATCACTCACCTACACCAGAAGGTGAAGAAGGTACGTCCTTTTAAAGTTTACTGGTAAAAAATCTGGGGAAAAAAAAAAGCCTGGAAGCTGCTGTGTAATGGGATGCACAACCAACAAAGAGAAGAACACAGCTTTTACAGAGCTTTTTTCACAAAGTTGTTTATCCAACAATATCTGAAGGAGAGCATTTGAGGAGACAAGTGGATGTTTCTGATAAGATTTGGGACAATATTTGGGCAGGAACAATGGGAAAACTGTGCATTCCTCACCCTCACAAGCATTTTGTACTCCTAAGTTAAATACAGGTTAAACTGAAGAATTTTGGTAGGAAGAATCATAAATCAATACAGTTGCATTATGCATGAAAGTGGTGGAGCTAACTACTGTAACTGGCATTGGTTTTGTAATGGCTAACTCATCCTATCACAGTCCAGTGCCCTCGGTGTGTGACACACTGTGTTCTGTCACCATAGCTACTAATTTTTCACATGAACTGATGTTTGTAGTATTAACGTGGGAGATGAGTAGCTCTGCTTAACTGAGTAGTGTTAACTAACCAACATCTTAAATGAAGTGTTGATGTATGATACTTTATAATACTGCCTTTGACTTTCCTACCCTTGGTTCAGATACATACAGTGACATAATGACCTGGTTCTCCAGACCCTGGAAAAACAGATTAGTTTGTACAATGTTTGCAAGTTGAACCAATTCTAAACTGTAGTGCGATCAATCCAGAAGTAGCACAGTGTTTGCATTGGTGGAAAGGATGAAGCAGAGCTCCCAGTTTGGAGCCCAACTGAAAAGTGAATTGGAGTCTCTGATATATGTGTGTATATATATATATATATTTTTTTTTTTTTTTTTCCCGATACCTATGTATCAACACACTGAGTGGACATTTAAATGTTTCTGCATGTTTTGTGCACAAACCTGAGTGAACAGTAATTCAAACTCACTGAATCAGTGTTTTATTTCTCTTTAACCTCCTGTTCTATGTGATGTTGCGACACTGTCTGCTCTCAAATCACTGTGATATGTGTTTGATTCCACATCTGCCTGACACAGACTAATGAACATGTTAAAGTCTGATTTTTCTGATGTGTCCATTTCAAATGTGAAGCTCATTGTATTTGTTTTGAGGTCCAGGTTTTCTTTATTAATCATAGTGTATTTGGTCATCCTGTGTCACATAAAGTGTATAAAATCCCAAAGATAAAAAGTAAATATTCACAGCTACCCAAGCTTTTACCTATTGAAAACAGAAGTTTAATAAAAAGATGAAGATAAAGACTTTATTTTCAACTAGTTTCCAATAGATATAGATAAATGTGAGTCAATGTTATCAACATTATAATATGTAACAGATGTAGGGCTGGGTATCGTGGCCGATTTCCATAATTGATTCGTTTTCGATTCATAAGGTTCTGAATCGATTAATCACAATTTGATTTGATCCGATTCAGTATTAACTGATTGATTCAGATTAATTTAGTGATACCAAAGTACAATTTTGAGCTGTAACCTGATTATTTGACTACTGCAGCCATGCAACACATCAGTACTGGTATCAATATGGACATTGGAAAGGAAATAAATATGACATTTCAGCAGTAGAGAGCTGAATCTGCTCTGAAATAATGAACAGGACAGAAATATTACCAGGTTTCTACAGTGACTCAGGACGGACTTTGTCATCTTTATTCTGTTTTATGGCTAGTGGCTTCTACTCACTTGAGGGGTTGGGGGGTGGCACTCCGTCATTGTCACTTTACTTTTCCTTTAACTCCATACTCAACCATAGGTGAGCCATAGGTAGTATAACCTATGGCTGAGTATGGGTCCAAGTTAATATTCCTAGAACGACCAGCTTCCGCCATCCGCCTCAGAGAGCCTCCAGGTGGCCACTTCCACCGCACTGCGGGTTTGAGGATGGGAGGAGGGGTTTTCCCCACCCTTCCTCCATGTCCCTCCCACACCAGAACCACCGCAAGCGAGATCGAGACGCCCCATCACCCCCAGGGACTCGCAAGATGGAGCAGGCCATGCTTCCGCGTCGGTGGTGCCCGGGTCAGGTCCTCGCAGACGTGCTCTGAAAAATTGATCTCATCCGCTATTAATCAATTATGCAAAGTTAAAATGAAATCGATCTAAGATCAATTAAATCGATTTTTTTACCCAGCTCTAAACAGATGTTTTTCATATTGCTCAGTCCCAGCAGTTGATTATGAAGCTGTGTGAACTGAGTATCAGGCCTACTTTTCTCTCACTTGCGCTCAGCTCTTGACACAAGGCAGGAATTTGCATTTTCAAATGAAACTATGACATTATATTTTCTCTTTTATCGTTCAGGTGAAGAACAGAACAAAGAGGCACTGCAAGACGTTGAGGATGAGGCCCAGTAAGACTATGCCACCAACAGCCAACAACTTGAGACCCCTCCCTCACCTCACACTCCTGACCCCCTCCTCATCTTTCTTCCCATCTCTTCTTCCCATCCCCTCTTCCCTCTGTGTGACTTACCATCCTCTTCCTCCTTCTCCTCTCCCCTCTACTTTTCCTTTCTTTCACCTCTGCAGCTCCAAGACCCAGCAGGGCCCTGGAGTTAACAAGTTTATTTTTCTCTTCTTTTTTATTTTTATATTAGCCCTTACATCATGTCAAATAAATACCACTTAATTGAGACAGTAAATACAATGTTAGAAAGACAAAGATAAAGGAAGAGTCCCTGGATTTTTTTTTTTTTTTTTTTTTTTTTTTGTTTTGTTTTTTTTGTCCTGGTACAAGTGGTTCTGAAATGTTATCTTTGTTTTCATTATTGTATTTTTGTTTTTTGTTTGCTTTTCCTCAATATTTTTATCAGTTGCTGGATGTATTGAGAATTTATTTCTTAATGTAATTACAGAAATTAACTTTTATTACTGATAATGTTGACTATTAGTTATGGGAGCTGTTTTATCTCTGTTTTTAGTGAAATGTCATGCGAATCATGTTACCTTTTTATGGGCAATTTGGAACACTTAAAGTGCCCTTCTTGTTAACATAGTTTTTCAGAGGAAGTTGGCAAAATTCGCGATATCCATGTGGGGCAAAGAAGTGCTTAACTTTTACACCATAGTGATTCTGTTGTTTTTGTAGTTGTCTCTGGACTGTACTTTGTGCTGAAATACTGTAACTGTGCAGACATG
The DNA here is from genome assembly GCA_037367295.1 of Apogon hyalosoma. NCBI lineage: Eukaryota > Metazoa > Chordata > Actinopteri > Kurtiformes > Apogonidae > Apogon > Apogon hyalosoma. Next base: position 7,590,152 of record JAPQRP010000006.1, read on the forward strand.
CTGAATCTTTGAAGGTTGACTTTTCGCTTGTTGGTGGTTTTTAATTTAAAAGCAAAAAATCAAAACATTGGAGTCATGTCACTAGTGTAAAAGACAAATTTGAATCTGGCCTTGCTCCTTGACTGAAACCCTAAAATGATTGTCGATGCTTGCTTGAGTTGACTTCTTTTCTGTTCCTTCTCTCCCCAGCTTCTTAGTAAAGCTCCTCTACATTCAGAGGTTGTATTTCTTTGCTCTTTTCTTTGTTTCTCTTTTGGTTTGCTTCATTATGTGTAACTTGGAGCTGATTTGTACTACTGGATATCTGACTGGAGCCACAGACAGGGAATCTGTATTATTCTTACTGAAACACAGCATGGAATTAACATTAAACAATCTAAATTAAACATCACACACTGACTACTTCTCTTCATTCTCTCTAATAGTGTTTTTTTTTTAAGGCCATCATTTACTGAAAACCAAAATTACCTTTTTACATACAAAAAGATAAGACAAAGTGTACTAAGGTTCTGTGCCATTAGAAGACAAAATATGACTAATTCAAGCCAGTGCCTGTTACTAAAATTAACATTTGCATTATGTCATAGATTGTGTTCCTTCAGGATTTTTGTGTCAGTTGTAGCTCCAAACTAGCGTTGCCATACACAGCAGAAGTTGCTGCTGGAATCTGAGGTGGCTGTGAGTGTAATCATAAATTTATATGTTCTATTTATAGTTTTCACAGACAAATGCAGCCTTAATGCCCATCCTGTGTGGCTGAAGTCAGCATTTATACAAGCAACAGATCATGATAGAAGTAGAGGACCGCCAAATGCAGCAAGGAAGTAAATGTTACATTTTTTGTGTATTCTGCACCTTCACTTCTCACTCAAGCTCGCCATTATATGGCTTTACACTGTGTCTGAAGTCATACTGGGATGGTGCAAGTGTTCATATCCTTTACTAAGTATGCATACGAGTACTATACTGAAAATACTCCACTATGAGTACTGTTTTATCAACAAAACATGCATAAAATATGAAACAAAAGCAGCCATTGTGAAGTAAAGATAATCCTTGTCAGTATTTTACCATTATCTGACATTTTTGGATTGATTTTACTGCTGTATTTATGTATGTGTGTGTGTATATATATATATATATATATATATACATATATCTCATGATGGCTCATTTAAACATATCAAGAGTCATATTTTTGTCTTAGAGTAGACTTTTCATGTGCTCAGATAAAACAGGCCTATTGAGCTTTGTGACATGGCATTTTTCAGTAATCCCTACAGACTTTTTAAAAATGTTTATTGAAGAACTTTAAGAAGAAGAATGATAAATTGTATTGTGACAACGTATGTAGTGGAGTGAAAAGCATAATATTTCTCTGAGATGTAGTGGAGTAGAAGCAATGTTGGACCTCAAATGTGTACTTGAGCTACATCCCACCACTGGTAAAGCCTCTTCTCATTCTACTGTTACATGAGCCTTAATAACACCCTGAGCTCTGCACCTAAATATAGACTCACAGGTGAAAGTGGAGGATCCTGTCACACAGACGGCAACCCACAGACTGTACAGCAGCCACTTAGCATCATGTGATACTTCAGACTTAACACCTCCATCAGGTAAAACCTTTTCCCTCAACATCTTGGTGCATGACAATTCTCTCACTTGACTAACTCACCATTTAGTCTCCGTAACCAATTCTGTTTGATAGTAAATGCAAACCAGAGAGACATTTGAGACAATGATCCAGCAGGTATATTCAGAGTAATGCCAAATCTACAGCCTTCCCTTTAACATACCGCTGCGAAAGGAGACTCTCAGCTCCATCCTGAGTGGAAGCTCCTGTAGCGCCCTCTACAGGTCATATGTGACACAACGGGCAATAAAGTTGGTGTTGAGACATGATGAGAAGAGCACTGTGGTACTATTACCCCGCCCTCCAAAGGGGAGGCAAGGGGTATTGTTTTTGGTTCAGTTTGTTTGTTTTTTGTCTTTTGATCTTGAAAATCTTATTTCAAGAAATCTTGAAATCTAATTTCAAGAAATTAATTCAAGCCAAAAAAATCTGCCAATGGAACAAGTGAAAATCATCTTGGTAAGATTTCTTGAAATAAGATTTTCAAGATCTATTGTATTAAAATCAGTTCTTATATCTCACTGAAAAGTTACTCTTTAGGTGATTATGTCTTATTTAAGTGTGATGAGATATTTTGACTGGAAATGAGAAAAATACACTTGGTAAGATATTGATTTTTGCAGTGAAGCTGTCACATGTAATAAGTAAAAAGAAAAAAGTAAAAAGTACAATATGTGTCTCTGAGATGTAGTGGAGTAGAAGTTTAGACATGCATAAAGTGGAAAGACTTCCAATGTGTACTTCAGTGCAGCACTAGAGTAGAAGTACATGCAGCACTGCAGTTGGAGGAGTGTTAATATTCAGGTTACTGTTGCACCTTATGGTTTCTCCAGTGCTGAGCAGCCAGTCTGTTGAAACATGAGACCTCAAGAGGGCAGCAAGTTCCAGCTAGTGTGACAATACATCACTCACCCTCACATCATTTCCATATTTCCACAGGAGAGGGTGGTGAACATAACTAAATGTAACAGTCTAACTTTCCCCTCATTTTATATGCAGACCCTGTTCTCCAGTGGGTGTGGGCTGTGTGCTTGGAGAGTCAGTGGGCGCCTCTTTTACATCTGCAGCCTAATCGGCGTCCTCACGCTTCCTCTACCTTCCTGTGGAAATTGGAACCTGCCATGGTGTTCTGTTGTCAGAGCAAGATTACTGCTTGCAGAGAAGGACCCAGGGAAAAAACGTCAATGAAACATTATGAACTTCCTCTTTTGCTGCAGAGACAGCGGTTATAAATAGACGGGGCTATTTTCAAGCAACACTTGTGAGATTTACTCAGCCCTGGTCCAGTCTGGACTGAGCCTCCATGTGGGATCTGGTTACAGGGACACAAATATACAGCAGGATGAACCTTTGAACTACAGCTCACTCTGACCCCCCACCCCTACTTTTCAGTTACCCCTGCCTTACCCAAGTGCCCTCTGTTTATCAAACAGCTCCGTCTCCTGCCCACCAGACAGGACTGACCATGGGTTAGACCAGAACATGATCTTTAATCTCTGTTTTTCATGACAGAGTTAGTCAATGTAATGCAATGTGACAGAAAAAGTAGTACACACTTTATTAATTCCCTCAAGGAATGTTCAAATATAAACATATACCTAGATATCTGTTTTATTTCTGTGCTCTGGCATCTGGCTTTTTACCCTTTATTTCACTGTGTTTGACTAATAATTGGTATTTGTCACATCTAATTATAGTAACCCTAATTTTTCTTGCAATAAATAACAAGATATTTAAATGTTAATGAAATATATAATATATTGGCTAAATGCTGAAAAACGTGAAAGCGCCAAACTAAGTAGAAATAAACAGTGTTACTTTATCTAGTTATTATTATGTTAAATAGGGATTATTATGATTTAGAGTTGCTCAGTATTGTCAGTAGAGTGTATTGTCTGAGTCTGATTATTTCCAGGTCAGCCTTGAAAATCTCATGTGTGTGCTATCAGAGTTTTCATCTGCCTCCGTCATCCCATAATGACTCACCTTCTTTTCACAAAACAGTTACAAGTAAATGGAGGATGAAAGTGCAACTGATTGCTATCTGACCTGCCACCCACTTCAGCCACCCTCCATGGCATAGGAAAGGAAAGGAAGTGAAGATTCTATAGTGTATGACAGAAAAATAGGAAAATGGCTACTTTTACAAGTGCTTTGTATTCTGGTGTCAAAGTCACTGTAGAGGAACTTTCCGAAGAACAATACATTTTTTATCCAACTAATGATGATGATGATACTTTACTGTCAGCTCAAGTCTGAATTTCTTTGTGCATCATAGCATCTCTATTTGCAGCATCAGAGAAAACTAAGATGAGCTGAAATGATACATATATCAAAAAGAAATGTTTTCTAATTATTTTTTCTCCACTGAGACTGTCTGGATGTAGTCATCTGAGTTTAAAGCCAGGATGTCAAACATGTGGCCCATGGTCCAAAAACTGGCCCACTAAAGGGTCAAATCAAGCTCACAGGGTGAATTTGCAAAGTGCATTTGCAAATTATACTGAAGATGTAATCAATCAAGGCAGCCACAATCATTTTAGTTCAGGCACCACAGCCCAATTTGATCTCAAGTGGATCAGACAAGTAACATATTATGATAATGACCTATAAATAATAATGCCTCCAAATTTATTGTATCTCTCTCTTTTTTTTTCTTTTTTTTCTTGTGGAAAAAAGTAAAATCACATGATGACAATGCTTACATTTACAAACTATCCTTTCACAATAAAATGTGAATAATCTAAACAACCATGAACAACGTCAAATTTCCTAGGAAAAATAAGTGGAATTTTAACAATAATCCGTAATATGTTCTCTGTTTGATCTCTGAGTTGTAGTGCACATGTAAATGATAAGTTGAGGTATATTGTTAAAATTGCACTTCTACTTTTTGCACTAAAACATAAAGAAAAAATTTGTAGTTATTATACATCAGTTGTTATGTTATTATTTTAATAGTCCAGGCCTTCTTGAGATCAAACTGGGGAGAATGTGGCCCTTGAACAAAAATGAGTTTGTGACATTACAGTCATTGGCAGCTTTTTCAGGTTTGATGCAGAAATCTGAATCTGGATCAACCAGCTGTATTGTGCTCATGGTAACATGTCAAAAACTCTCAGATTTTAATGTTAAAATACTGAAAATAACTACCAACAAATAAAAACACTTGGTTGAGGTTGCATCTTCCATGAGAATTGACACTAAAGAATAAAAAAAAAAATTGTGGGAGTGTATGGGAGTGCAACTGGAAGCTTCAAATGAGAGTACAGCCTTGGGTCAGCTACTCACCAAGGTTTAAGGGACCAGGAAGAGCAGGAAGTATCTAAAATTACTTCCCGTAGAGTCAATACAAAAACAAATCCTTATACTCAAATAAAAACTGAGAGTCACTTGTAAACCAGATCCTTCATCACCACCAGTGAAAAATATGTTGCCAGTTAAGCACAATGTACACTTGTACAACTTTAATCAAATATATTCAGTTATGTAATCCGGCTATGTTCAACAATGTTGTTGTAGATCACTCACTTGAAATGTTATTTTTGGTTTTATTTGACCTTAGTGCGGCTTTCGACACCGTAGACCATCACATCCTACTACAACAATTGGAACAATCAATTGGCATTAAATTATTGGCATTAATGTGGTTTAAATTCTATCTAACAGATCATTTTCAGTTTGTTAATATTAATGATGAATCCTCTCAGTGCATTACAGTTAGTTAAGGAGTTCTTCAAGGCTCAGTTCTTGGACCAATACTGTTTATCTTATACATGCTTCATTTAGGAAACTTAAGAAGGAAACACTACGTCAACTTTCATTGTTATGCTAATGATACCCAACTATATTTATCTATTAAACCTGATGAAGCTAATCGGCTTACTAAATTACAGGAGTGCATTAAAGATATTAAAGATCGG
>JAPQRP010000006.1:7597987-7618088 GCA_037367295.1 Apogon hyalosoma
AGGCTGTCCAAAAAAGTCCTTAAAGACCCTTCAGCTAATCCAGAATGCTGCTGCTCATGTGCTGACCAGAACCAGTACCAGAGACCATATTTCTCCTGTGTTGGCTCCCTCTTCTCTGCTCCTCCTCCTCTCTGTCCTCTTCTCTGCTCCTCCTCTTCTCTGACCTCCTCTCTCCCATTCTTTCTCTTCTATTTATGCCCCAGCTAGTACATGTCACTGACTTGACTTCTTCCCTGGAGTCTCTATGCTTTATCACCTCACAGGTTTTCCCAGGATCATCCCAGGTTTTCCATGGATCACCTTTGGACCTTTTGCTGTACTCCTACTTCTTTCCTGCCTTCATCATCATCACTCATGTATCGATATAGCTGTAATAGTGTTTCTCATATAGTTCTATAGATGTTCATCTTCAATTTGTTGTGCATCAATTGCATCCATGTGTCTCCCCCTACTCCCCACCCTCTCCCCCTCTCCCCCAGTCTCTCCCTCTCTTTTTTTTTTTCTTTTCCTTTACCCTTTCTCTTTTACCCCAACTGGTCAAGACAGGAGTCATTCTCCAGGAGTCAGGGTCTGCTTGAGGTTTCTGCCTGTTAAAAGGAAGTTTTTCCTCGCCACTGTCACCAGTCACAAGTGTTTGCTCCTGGAGGATTCTGTTGGGTTTCTGTAAATTGGCTTCAGAGTCTGGTTTCGACCAGCTCTATAGTGTCTCTAAGTATCATGATATAACTTTTGTTATGATTTGGTGCTATATAAGTAAAATTTGATTTGATTTGATTTAATTTTCCCATCTCAGTCACTGCAGGTGTCTGTTAGTGGAGTTGAAGACAATGTTTGCACTATAAACACTGGATTTATTTTGAAATAGGAAAAAGGCTTTTCAGCTCCTGCTAAAGCACAATACAGTACTTCTAACATCACAAATGTGCACAGATCTAACCTGGGTTTTGTAATAAACAGGAAATTAGAGATAAAGTCTTGCCTCTAATACAAACCTCCTTAAAATAAGGGTGTGGTACCTTTTGCAGCTGAGATAAATAAAGGCCTCAGCTAGACAATTTTGGAAATAAATAACCCTTCTTTAAGAAATTTTATGTGGAACAGTGGCTCAGCTCCCCCTGTGGACATCACAATATGAAATCCAAAAGGCTGGTTTTAGGCTCAGTTATCTGAGAGGGGCTGTGTTCTATATCAAGTGAACTCTTAACACAGTGGTTCCCAAACAATTTCAGCTCAAAAATATAACAATTTAATTTATACTCAGGACCCAAAATATGTAATGAAGTATCATTGCACCCACACTTTTACTGACTGTTTCACCATTAAACCTGTGATTAAATCCACATAAGATTAATTCATTTATCATATTGTCATTGTAACCAGGGTTAGTTAAACCCCAGGTTATTTCTAATCTGCTCTGAAAAATGTAACTGTATATTGTATACTTTGTGTTTGTTTTATACATTTTTTAAACTTAAATTTATTAAAATTTTTCTATGAAAAGGAAGAAGTAAAAACATCTTCTCCTAAAGTTCAGTGAAATCAAAACGGTATGTGTAACTATCCCTTCAATTTAGGTAGCAGTTGTTCCGCGCTGTTTTCAGTGTGCAAAAACTGACAGGAGGGGGCATCTCACCTCGCACCGATCTCTGCGCGCTCTCCTCGACCGAAGTATGTTGTGTGTAGATGCTGAAGAGAAAAAAATAGAATTGAATGGATAAAACTAAGTCAGAAGTCAGGACACTGATAGATAAACTGAACACGAATGTAGAAGAGATAACTGACGAGCTGTAGCTTCAAGTTAGGACGGCGTAGAACTGTTTAGAACTCTAAACAATTGATATCCTGGTGAGTAACGACCTGTGTGCTAATTAGCATGCTAACTCGCTAGCAAAGTGTCACACGTGGTTAAAAACCTTAAAGTTAGCCTTGTACTCTGACTAAAACCAGTCGGGATAAACTTGAAGCAGGTTGAAATAACTTATTAGTGTCTGAAGCCTGTATTTATGTACTTTATGAATCTTGTGCTGTTAAATGATTAATTACTGTGTGTAATGTTTGATGGCTGCTTGGTGTAAGCTAATGTGGTGTTGAACCGGTGTTAGGCCGGCAGAAAATTTCATGCGGCTAAGTTTATGCATGTGTGTTGAGTTTTTAAAGTGGTGTTTTCCACTGTCATGAACAGGAAATTTAATGTAAATGGGTTACAGTATAAGCTGTATGCTAAGGAAGCAGTTTATTTTTTAAATGTTTATGTGAATTCACGTTCTGTGTACTGTGAGTAGGATGCTGTCTTAACAGCATTCATGTTAAAATAAAAGTAAAATGGACATTGTAAAGCAGTAACATTTTTTAAATATATCAAAGTGGACCTTTATTATGGACTAAATGAATTATTATTTGCATGGCTGTTTAGGTTGTTTTTTTCTTTGGAGTCCTTCGATTGGGTCCTCAGTCCTCGGTTCCTCTACCATCTTCTGCAGTTATCCATCTGCATCTCCATCCTGGTTGCTACAATCATCTTAGGATAAGGAGTCATCCACGTCTACGTCTCCATATTCTCCCCATCGCCATACTCACATTGGACATTGACTGTGGAAGAGGGTGGTAGGACTTTCTGAGTGCACTCATTTCATGTTATTTTTCTTACTTTTTATTTTTTCCTGTTCATTTGAAGTTTTCCTTTTTCATACCTGAGATCTCAGAGGTTTTCCTTTTTGGTTAAAAATATCCAGTTGTGGTTCAACGAAGGTATTTACTGTGTATTGTGACTCCATCTGTGAGTTAATGATATTGGTACTGTGGTATTTTAATACAGTATTCACTTTAATTTACTTACCTTTTTGAGATTTTGTCATGTAAAGGATCTTTACAAGGTTCAATATATGTTCCTTTAAAATTGACATTCTGTTGTGTGTGTTATTTGGGGTAGATATTACAGGTCTAATTCAACTATTAGGCAGGTAAATATCAGCAGTCACTTCAGTGAATCTAGAATCAAAGTTAACCCTAATTTACTATTTGATATTTAACACTGTCTTAAAGTGACAGGTACAGGTAAAGGGTTACATAATCATGTGTTTTATTCTGACAGATGACCCAATAAAAACAGCCAGTATAACCAATTTTGGTTCCCAACCCTAAGTTTGAGACAGACAGTTTTATTGTTGTTGTCAGCGCCTTTTCAATGGAAGAAGATACAAAAATTGCTTTTTTCACAATATGCCCATTTTTAATGTTAAAGTAAACAGAGCATAGTGAGGCCCTGCAGTGTATCAATGCTGATCCACTGTATTTAGGTCAAAATACATTGTACTGCATACTAAATCCTGTCTGGGAAGCTGGTACTGATTCTGATGTCTGCAAATATGAATATTTATTCATAGATGTAGTTGGGATGGGGCCATGTTTACCACTGAGTAGCATCTCTTTTAACAACAGTCTATAAATGTCTGAGAACTGAGGAGACCAGGTGCTGAAGTTTTCCCATTAGATTCTAACTGCTCAATAGTCCTAGGTCTTTGTTGTATTTTATTTCATGATGTGCCAAATGTTTTCAGTTGGTGAGAGGTCTAGACTGCAGGCAGGCCAGTTCAGCAGTGTCTTGCTGTGTTTCTCAAGTGTTCCTATGTCCGTTGTAGTGATTTCCATTACAGACCCATGTCTGATTTTAATGCAGTGCCATTTAAGGTCCCAAAAATGATGCCATTCTTATAGAATTTCAGCCATGTCCCTTGTACACAGCCATTTTCCCATATTCTCAGAATCTCTTGATTATATCATTTAGTATTGATGATGAGATAGTCAAAGCCTTCACAATTGAGGAACATTATTCTGAAATTGTTCCACAATTATACAGTTTTTTGCAAACTGGTAAATATTTACTTCATCTTACCTCTTCCTAAGATGCTTTTTTTTTTTTTTTTTTTTTAACACTCAATGTCATCCCTGTTGCCAATTCACATAATTAGAAGGAAAACATTCCTCCAGTTGTTTCTTTTCAGTATCACTTACTTTTCCAGTCTTTTGTTACTCCCCTACTTTTTGGAGACGTGTTGCTGCCATCACATTCAAATTTACCTCATGCTTTTTCTTAAAATGGTACATTTTCTCAGTTTAAACCATTGAAATGTTTTCTATGTTCTACTGTGACCAAAGTATGTGTTAATGAGATTAACAAACCATTGCATTCTTGTATTTTTTCTGTAAAGGTTCTGTGCATGGCTGTTTTGTTGTTTCATTTCACTTCCATTATAGATTAAGTAGTAATAGAGTGTTTGGCTTGGATGTCAATCAAATTACTTGTTTTTAATTTAAAATAGAACTGGGCAGAACTGTGTGTGCAAATGCCTCTGGTTTCCTGTTGATGCCAGGCTGTCAGGAATGCCTCCAGCCAGGGTCAGAGGTCAAAGGATGTGTGTCATTGTCATTTCCCCTCTCTCACCAGTGACTCGTGATGCCCCTTGACACGTAAAACGCCACATGCGCAAACCTTATGCCACATATTCACTTGGAGAACAGGCATGTTCAAGGTATGTAGGATAAGATGAATATCCTCTGAAAGCAACACAGGAACATCTACAGTACAACAATATACAATACAGTATTAGTACTTATAGTAGTAAGTGAAAACTGATAAAAATTTAACAAAATATCATTACTCTGATATAATACAAAAGATCACCAGTAACTACCAGCCTAGTAGGTATTGTTCTTCAGAACTCCTTGACATGAACCATCTCACTTTCTAGAGGCACAGATATACTCACACATATGTAGAAAACACAGCTCCCCCAGACCCACCAGTTCTCTAAAAACGACATATTACTTTAGGAGTTATGCTTGCATTCGTATTTTGAGTAGTAATGATAACAGTTATAATAATAATATAATAATGGATTAGATTTGTATAGCACTTTTCAAGGCACCCAAAGCGCTTTACATTATTGATCCATTATTCATTTTCTCTCACATTAACACTCTGGTGGTGGTAAACTACTTTTGTAGCCACAGCTGCCCTGGGTCTGCTTGAGGTTTCTACCTATTAAAAGGAAGTTTTTCCTTGCCACTGTCACCAAGTGTTTGCTCCTGGAGGATTCTGTTGGTTGGCTGTATATTGGCTTAAGAGTCTGGTTTAGACCAGCTCTAAATGTAAAGTGTCATGAGATAACTTTTATGATGTGGTGCTACATAAATAAAATTTGATTGACCTTTAAAAAGAAGATCTGTTGTTTCACAAATTACTGTAATATTAGTAGAAGCAAAAGGAAGAGAGTGGATTACTGCTGTTATTTCACATTATTTTAAGTATTTTATTTCCCTGTTTGAAGTTAAGAAAGAAAAACTATATTTCAGTTGCATGGTGTGTAAGTAAGGATTTAAAGTTAAGACAGTCATGTTTATCCCCAAACACTGAACATGCTAATACGTGTTTATACAAGTGAACTAATCTGAAAACCATTTTTTAGTAATGCAGATACCACTACCAAAGATACTACTAGCTCTACAGGTGGAATGATACATCTTGGATCCCACCTTAGAACCATTTGTTCTGTATGTATTTAGCTAAAGCCAAAAATACACATCTTTTTTTTCAGCTGCTGGTGCTGAATTTGGTGCACATGTTTAAAAAGACATAAAAAAGTGGGAAGTTTCTGCTGCAGCTCAGCCATGACAGTACCTCCTGGTGTAATAGCAGTTATTATCATGGAAACCTGCTGTGTGAATCTGTTGTGGTGCCCCTGAATTGGGAAAAGGCTAAAGGAAAAAAACTGGTCACATCATATTTACACCACAAATTATGATGCATTTTGCTCCACTGAAGTAAATTGCGTAAGAGTTTACTGGATGTATGGGAGGGGTCTGGAGTCATCTGACAGGTCAGGAAACTCATCCAGATTTTTCTGTCATTAAGACAGAAATATATGGTTGTGATGTCACATTTAACCCTTTCACCCTGTTAAAACTCCCCATACATCAGACTCTGTCCTGTGTGTGTATCTGTGTGTGTAGTGTCAAGGCCCTGGTTACTGTGGCCCTTGGGGACAGGACACGCACCGCTACAACAGCACAAGCCCCTTATTTGTTTTCAGAAAGCGTGTGGTGCAAACGCATGCCTCTTGCTTGTATATCCTAAGGGAAGCAGAATTGCGTTCCGTCATGTGTACACATACAGGCAAACACAGGCAAACACACACACTCAATTTAGTGGGTGGGTACTGGGAATGTCTAAGACAGGATGCTGGATTCAGGAAGAAACTCTGTCCAGGCCAGACCCACACCAGTGTGTGTGTGTGTGTGTGTGTGTGTGTGTGTGTGTGTGTGTGTGTAAAAAAACACGTAAGCAGTGCCATCAGTCATCCAACAGGAGCCAAGGGGAAACAACAAGATGAACCATGACTACTCCCTTCACTGGTATTTTGGAATGAAGTAAATCTCAAAATCAATCCAGAAGCTTTGACCTCACACTGAAACATCAGCAAAAATTGCTGATATATTTAAGACATGTATGTTTTTACCCCTCCTACACTATGGCACAAGAAACAAAAGACACATATCCTCTTCATGTGACATTCATCTTGAGTTGGGCTGAGCTCCACATCCTCCCCATGATCCCTCAGCCTGAGTGGTAACATCCTCTGGCTGCAGCGAGGGGAAGCTGGCGTCACTGTGACTGTGCTTTGCAACAGGTAACACCCCAAACCTCTGCAACAGCACTTAAAATATCCAACCTCTGCTTTCCATACCGATGAACTTCCTCCCTGTTGTCTCAGGTAAGAGCACTTACTTGAGCAAAAGGTATTTCTGCTTTTACAGATTCAAGAAAAAGAGATTTATGATTAATAAAGCTGTGTAAACATAACGTTTTTGCTTTTCAGGCACCTCTTGGCATGGTTTTCTTGGCAGGTTTTCTTTCAGCTTGACTTAAGGATTTGGTAACGTTTCATGTGAGGAGGGAGAATTTTTTTCTAATCAATCACTCCTGACAAATTGGGATCACCAACAGCAGCAGCAGCAACGAAAATCATCCAACTCAACACACTTTAAAAGGAGCACCGTGAAAGAAATAGCAACAATGATGGAACTGAAAATCCAGTTGATCCCAACAGGGGAAATCATCCTTTCCCCAGGGAAGAATGGAGAAAACTACTGCCACAGCTGCAAGGTCAGTGTCTACACTGCAGCCAGGTCAGACCTGGGGTCAGATTTTTCCACTGGCAGCCTTCATTCCGATGGGTTTTTGTGCGGCTCAGTGAGTAGAAACTGATGCTGACAGCTGGGGTTTTGAGGTTCAGTTTCCACAGGGCTGATGTTGAGAAACCTTTTAAAGAGTTGTGAATTGCTTCAGAAAACTGTGTGTCATGGAGATTGCTTCCAGAAATCATATCAGATGTGGTTTGTCAATAAGCTTAAGTCTTTTTGGGTCAGAGCAACGTTCTCAGCATTACACCAAACATTATTCGCATCTAAATAGAGACATAGTTAACCCCACTCCGGAATGTCACTTAAATAGTAGATTAAAGTGTATGTAAAGTCATAAATGTGAAAAACTACATTTCTGCAGATCTAGACACCACCAGTTTTGCTACCAAGTATTTCAACAAAATGAAATGAGGAAATCAAAAATCCAAACAAAAAATTCTGTCAGTTGAAGTATTTATTTGCAGAAAATTAATTCTTGTGTTTATGGATCTTAACTAATGCATAGAAAATGAGTCTGTATTCAGTTTCAATGTCAAAATACTAATGTTTTAACCTCGGACATTAACGTTGGTGGGATATCTGATTTTCACTCCATGTTGCTATTTGGGGCTTTGTGTAATTCATGCTGCAAAAGTGATGATTTGTGACCATCCAGCTTCCTCTTCGGCTTGATATTCTTAAATTTAAAGTGTTTTCATAATTTTCACAGTGCTATAAGTTTCTAATGTGTTAAATGATGAGTACAATGAAGCATTACATAACTTATGTTGTACTGGACTTGAAATTGCTGACTAATTTGGCTTAGCTTCAATTTGTGTGCAAATTTCACAGTATTTAAAATGAGATTATAAATACAGATGTGGACTTTTGCCTTAATAGACCAGGCGTAGCAGCATATTAACCAATAGGTTCAGTTACACCCTCACCTCACTTTGCCCAGATTATAGACATCTGGCAAGACAAATGTGAATCTGGTCAGTGCTGGAATGGTTGGAAATGTTGGATATATAAAAACTAAGAAGAAGACATGAAAATCTTCTCCTTAAACCCAGGAGTATAAAGAAGAGTAATGCATAATGCCAGGAACATACTTGATGTAAAACCTGAAGATCACATTAGGTTCAGTCACAGAGAAGTGAATGTATTAAATATCCTTAAACGAAAGCCTTTTATAATGTTTACCATCATTTAAATACCAAATTTAACCCAGAATCTCCAAACCAATTTACCTCCTTCAGATGATTACAGTCGACTTTGTGAAATGAATCTCTTGAACATTATTACAATAAAACTTTAGGAGGGGAAATGTGGTCATATGTGAGTTGTTATTTAAACAGGAAGGACTCAAGAAGAATGTCCTCTCATTTTAATCTGCAAGAACTAGGAAAACTAACCTTGTGAGGGACTAAATATAGGCCATAGCTTACCAAAAAAATTATCAACTTTATGAATATAAATGCTGTTGCAAAGAACAAAAAAGAAAAGTATATCCAATCAACCATGCTTATTTGTGATTAAGTATATGAATTAGAATGCATCTCTTAGAATAAAACAATTGTACAATACTGGACACAATACAAAGTTAAGTCATGTATTTACTGATTCAACATTGTTGCCTTAGTGGCATTTATATACTGGTTTTTAAAGACACATTGATCATTTGGACAGGTTATGTACTCTCATGTGGGAGGGAAGTCATAAAGACAGTTAATGATATACAGTATCTCAGGAATGAAATGTACCCTCCCCTGGTATAATTTATCATGTGGTTGCAGTGCAGCGTGGGCTGAGGCAGGATTAGGATGTACAGTTAGAGGAATGCAGTGCAGTTTTGCAGCCTACCATGTACTGGTCAGTGATGATCGGTAAGCTGTGGAATGTACTGTAGCACGGGATGGGAGGAAACGACAAAGACATTCCAATACACAGCTTCATTTTTTCCCTTCCTGCATTCCTTCAAGGTCAAATCTCCCCGTGACTCTGTGTGTGTGTGTGTGTGTGTGTGTGTGTGCGTGCATATGTTAAGGGTCAGTAACCATATAAATTTAATGGTAACATTAAACCTGAAGGTTCCCTGGTGTGATCTTTTGCTTCATATTCTGTTACCATCCATTTCTGACAGGTTTTGTTGGATATTTGAGCTGCATGATAAGGGCTGAAATTACACAAAGCTGCTATTTATTATTCTCTGTTCATTGCATCCCTGTTAGCTGTTACCATGGTTGAAGGTGTTATTGCTTTGAAATTTTTAGTATTGTTCTGTTTTTAATAAATATTCCTGTGGGTTTTTCATTTCAGTTTAGTTTGTGCTTCTATGATAAAACTTAGTTCTATTTTGTTTTCAGTTTAGCTCCTTTTTATTACTTCAGAATGGTAAAGCATCATCTGAGCAATGTATTTTTTTTAGCTTGTACAGCATTATTCATTGTGGTTTTTAGTCACACGTGTTTTTGACATTTTTTAAATGCTACACTCTTGCCCACAAAGTTGGAATAATTATGTTTTCAGACACATTCCTCTCTTTATTCCTATTTCGACACATGAGGAATCATATTTGACCAGGTACAGCATTACATAGCGAGTCCCAGTTACATTTTATGATGAATAAATCACATTGTCACGATCATTTTATGAGAAGGGGTAAAAATATTTTATTCCAACTTTATCTGTAACATTGTATTTTGTCCCTGTCCATGCACAACAAAATAATAACACATGTAAAACAAGACTTACAAAACATATGAAAAGTCTAAACAAGAGTTTGATTAAGATGTGTAAAACAAATAAGGCACTGAACAGCTATCCATTGTGGTGGTTAAAGGTGGTCATTAACACTGGGTATTAAATGTATTTTAAGTAGTCTAAAAAATCGCCTATGCTTCAGTGGTTACATTGGTTACATGCGCTGATGAAACCACACATTACAGATAGTGATGAATCTGAAGCATGTAAAGCCATGTTAGTAGACGGTTTTAGTAAGGACTTGGAAGTGCTTCTCAATTCTGGCTGATTCCTGGATTTGGTTCCTCAGAGGTGGAGTGTAAAGCTTAAAGCAGGATCGGTGTCATGACTGGTTTTTCCGCTCTGCACAGCCTGTCTGTCTGACATTGCCTTGTCAACAGGATACAACCTGATTGTGTGTGTGTGTAGATTTGTGATTGTCTGAGACTGAATCGATCACTCCCCCCTCTGGCAGTGCGTCCATATTACACTTGAGCTGTGGCATTGACATGCGGCATACCAGCTGGTAAAGGTCACCTTCACATGGGCACCATGTGTTCCATAACTTCTCTGTAATGTCTGAAATGAAAGGTTGTGAGGTGTTGTATTAAGTTGCCTTTTCCCTTCTTGACTACTTTTGAAACCATGTGAACTGACTCAAAGCTCTGATTCTGGGGAGAGAAAATATAAAGCTTCAACTATCAATCAGTCTTTATTTATATAGCACTTTTCATACAGTGAAATGTAGCACAA
The DNA here is from genome assembly GCA_037367295.1 of Apogon hyalosoma. Lineage (NCBI taxonomy): Eukaryota > Metazoa > Chordata > Actinopteri > Kurtiformes > Apogonidae > Apogon > Apogon hyalosoma. Next base: position 7,608,662 of record JAPQRP010000006.1, read on the forward strand.
AGTGCTGTACATATAGAATCAGTACACCCCACCACCACCCATCACTGACACACGCATATACGTGCACACACACAAATAGAAATAAAGAAAAGAAACAGGCTGAGCACAACCATAAAGCAAAAGAGACAAAGTGCTATTGCAGGGAGTCACCTGCACCAACTACTCCATTAAGTTGGGCATGAGTATAGAGTTATAGACATTAATGCTTCAGTGAGTTTACCACATTAAACCAGGCAGTAAACCTTACATTAAACTGACAATGAAAGGTAGAGGGTTTAACATTAGTGTTGAAATGTAACTGATGTAACATTTGAGGTACTTAGGTATTTCAGTTTTATGCAAATATATACTTCTGACACACCAAAGAAGCAACAAGTGGTGCCAGGCACAACAAACCCCACCCCTCGCAAACATTTTACCTGATTTGCCCTATCACTTTATTGGTGACCTTAACCTTTAACCTTCATTAACCAAAATTTAATGGGATCTATTCTGGACCACCTCACACTTTTCCTGAAAATTTCATGGAAATTGGTCCAGTAGTTTTTGCGTAAAGCTGCTGACAGACAGACAAAAAAAAAAAACGAACCAAAAACAATGCCCTTGCCTCCCTTTTAGGGGGGGCGGGGTAAATATTGTACTTTTTACTCCACATTTCAATCCCCCTTCCCAAGTAATACCAAGTATATCCCCAAATGTGGCTTCAAACAATTCTTTTTTTCTCTAGCTAAATAAACTCTTGAAAGCCAAATACTGCAAAAATATGCTGCCAAATATTAAACTACACAACATCACATACATAGTTAAAATGAGCTCAACCTTAACCCATAAAGACCTAAAAGCATCTACTGATCTAAAATGTTTAATAGCCTGTTAGCTACCTACTCTATCAATACATTTAGATAATTTGAGTAAAATGCAGTCTTCATGGTCATCAGTAATGAGAATTTGGATGTTCAGAGGCTCCGTAGTGAATATAGAAACACCGTCATCGTCTACAATTATTCACTGATAAAACCCACGAAGTTTGACAAATGACAGTGATTGTAGACACTTATGTTCAGTTAATGATATATTTTGTTGAAAAAGTCACCTTTTCCTGACGTTTTTCTGATTTGATCTCTGTGGAAGTCCCGACAACTATCACTACATCCATTTGACCCTGATGAAAATTATTAAAATTAGCTATATAAGCTATGTAGCATATTTCTTCTGTAACATTTAAGTACATGTCACTAAAAATCACTCCTTCCTCAGTTTACTCTGTTTTGATATTATAACCTTTGAATTTACTTTGAGCTTTTATGTGAACATCTACATGATCTGAAAATTAAAAGAAAATACCTGATTTTCACCAAAAAAAATAAAAAAATAAAAATAAATAATGGTGATAAATTACTTGGGGAAAAGACAAAAAAAAAAAAAAATCATTTGGAAGTTGTCATAAAAACAGTTGCGGGTCTTAAAGGGTTAACATGCACAGTAGCAAAACGCAAGTAAAATTAATCTAAAAACATGTTAGATAATAGTAAACCACTGACATGGACGATTTTGCTGCAAAATGACTAATTATATTTTTCATACTTTAAGTAAATTTTTTTCTCATAATACTATTAGTGGCAGCCGAATGGCATTTTCATTCTATAGTTCTATTACTTGAGGATCTTTGACAGAAAAAGGCTTCACTAGCTCATATCTAATCCTGCCAGTGACTCATGCTTTGACTATTTCTGGCCCGTATGTGTGATGCAGTGAGAGTAGGAGCTCTGCACATGCAGCGGCAAGGTGTAGTGGCGCAGTTACTGACGGTAGAGGGGACGAGAACACTTTACAGTGGTCCTCTCCGACTAGTTGCACGTCTTTATTTTATATGGACTTACATATGCTGTGCATGCATTTCATATTGCAATTATATTTACCTCTTGAGACACAACAATGCATTTTTTCTCTGTGGAAGTCATCTTTCACAGCTGTACTCATTTAATGTAAAACAAAAAACAAAAAAAAAGGAAAGAAAAAAGCAAAACTTAAGGAGATTAATGTTTAATGTGATTAAATTTCATGTTATTTAAATTAAAAATCTTGCTCTAAAAGCCATTTTTCGTTATTCTACTGCTTATCAAAATCCCAGTAACTTTTAGAATTTTGACTCGTTTGTGTCAGTGTTTATATGCACGGTTCCAGTTAAATATATTTTGATGCAAGTGTAACTTTCTGTTAAACTCTGCAATTACATCAGTTAGTTCCTGCCTTCTATGCTATTCTCATAGTTATTTTGTTGTTTTTTTTTAATGATTGACCTCTATGGTATCCTCCGTCTACAGGTTTCGTCTGCGATCACTCAGACGCGTCAGTTTGCGGATACTGGTCACAGAAACTAATTTCCCATGATCTGAGCACAGCTTGGCGTTGACACGTGGGTCCGGTGTGTGTATTCGTTCCCTGTATATTATTCCTCATTATATGGATTTGAACCTTATACCTACCTCGGTTTATCTGACCATGGAAAATGATCACAGGATTAGTCCAAGTATGTGAGTGATTGTGAGATCAGACAACAGGAAAAACCATAATATTGGTATAAAGTGTTGGTACAGAAAATAGTGACGCCATTGGTGCTAAAATAAACCATATCACTCATTCGGGCGCTGAGGGGATGGGTTCTTGAACTTCCTGGTATTACAGAGCTGAGCTGCCCTTCACTGAAAGAAAAGGAAGGTGGAAATTACCACACCACTCCCTGAGAGGGTTCACGCAAAACACAGGCACGGTCCCTTCAAGTGTTGATACGAGCACCAGTTTGTGATCACTTCACCAGTGGGATTGGAGTGTGTCACACTCGGGACACTTGTCTGTCCCCCTCAGCGACAAGAGAAGGTGAAGTCCAGTTGGACTGGATCTGCGTTCCGGGTCCGTGTCTGGGAGCGGGGCTGCTCAGTGGGAGTGTTGGCCCTGGACAGGGAGTGGGAGGGTCACAAGAAACCCGGCAGGACGTGCACAGTACGTCCCCACGGACACGCACTAGTCACACTGAGTGGGCTGACACGCAAGTGACTGAGCTCAAGTCTTCCACCAGTGTATGTGGAGGAATAGGCGCCCACCCGGAGGACAGAGCCCACCACCACAGCGCTTTTTCACCTCGGTTCTTTTAAGGTACGTTCAGACTCGTCGCCGCCGTGGATTCCACAGCCTACCGCGCATTTTAACACATTTACTGAATATTACTTTATCTCAACAACAGCGGGATTATTTAATGCGGTAGTGACATTTACAGGCTCTGCAGAGTCATTTGTTACATTGCAGCGTGTTTTAGTGAGTGGGCTGAACTGAAGGCTCGGTGTGCGCCATATGGTGACAGCCGTGCGCCAAGTTCCCTCCAGAAAGGAGGCTTTTTAAGATTGCGCAGCGTGTTAGTGGATATTCTTCCTACTAACCAACAAGTTAATACACTTCCCCTGAATCATCAAAAGGTACTGTTTAATTCGGCTTATGGTAAACACACGAATTTAGTAGAACTTCGACAACGTACAAACTTTACACTTGACTGGTCCACAGCTTTCCATCATCTGCCATAAGAATGACTGATACACACTTAGCTAAGCGTATATGTTGAAACTTTATTTACTGCCCCCTTTCTGAACGTGTTTTTGTTTTTTTTCCATCTTGTCAGCAAATAAAGTCACATTTTTGGTGTAATTTTGGATGTTGTCAGTGGCTGCTTTGTCTAAGTCTAAGTTTGCAAACTGCTGTATTTATCAGTAACAGCCTCACCTACATCCTCAAATCCTCCAGGTTGGGGATGTCTTTTTATAGATGCCAGACAGACAGATTAAGACAGTTAACTGACCTTAAAGTCTTTCACACCTGTGCGTAGCCTAGCTTTGCTGTAAAGCTACTTCAGAGTATCTGGAGCATCTGTTGTGGCTGAAAGGAGACATCAAATATTGGTGTGCTTATTAAATGGTTGGTAACCATCTCTACAAAGTATAAACCACAAACATAGAGTTATGATACTTGTGTTATGTGTCTGTTGGATTAAAACAGATACAGGAACACATGATTCTGCACATAAGGAGGTAGTTAAACTACCTGAACCTTACCCCTTATCCTGAGAAGACCCTGTTCACAGTTGCTTTTTGCTGTTTGTCTGTGTCTGTCTGTGAAAGTGTCTCAGAGGGTGATGATGGCTTTGTCAACAAGCTTGTCCACCTGTAAATGTGTTGGTGGTTTGTGCATGATGTAAACACAAGGGAAGCACCTGGCAGGCCACAGCATAATCTATTCATGATTTAAAATGAGATTAAATACATAAGTGATGTCATAGAGTTGAAAATATCCTTGTGAAATGCTATGGTATTGCAGAAGTTATCTCTCATTTCTTACCCAATTAATGAATGAGGTCAGAAACTGTCCTCCACATATGAAGAATGAAACCACAAGACAGAAGTGAGCAGTAAACTAGCATGGGTGGAGTGTTCCTCTGGGATGAAGCTGCTTAGAACAGCTGACCTGAGGCTGCTTCAAGGTTACCTAAAGGGCAGGACCTCCCAGCGTGCACTGCTGCCTACAGCTGCCACCTCACACTGAGGTGACGGTCACTTTACTGTAAGACTGACATACACTCCTTTACATGACAATTTGTTATAGGACAAGATTGGACTGCAGGATGAAACAGGGAGCTGTGTGGTGATATCTATTTGAACAAACAATAGTGCATAATATTCAGCACATATAGTACAGCTGCATGATTTGTGAGAAAGTTTCATTGCTGTTATTTTGGACAATGTTGTTATTGGGCTGTATCAGACAAATGGCATGATGAGTCAGCTTGCTTGGTTGTCAAGGACATGAATACAGATCACTCAAAAATATGTGTTTTTCATAAAATCACATAATACAACAAACATTAGTCTAGCATATATGGTAAAAAAAAATACTGCACTGTAATCAAATATTTAAGGATGTAGAGTAAAGATATTTGAGTTTAATTGATTTATTTTCTCCACAGTACAGCTAAAGTAAAATGGCAAATGATTATAAATATTCATTAAATAAATGAGTAAGGTATACTTCACCTTTTCTAAAGATGATAGTGGCAAATCAGGTTAAAAGTCACAAATATGTTAATGCTGTGTCTCTTTCAGTCATTTTTCATGTCTATGTTACTCATTTGTAGAGGTTTGTGTGTATGAAATCACAAAGGCTGATACTGTGGTCAGATTTCTTGTACAGAAGAAGTCTACATCCTGCAACAGAATGTATGAAAGCTTTGTGCATTTGTACATTATAGTATAGTGTGTTGCACACTTGGCACAGCACACATCTAAGTTCTGCTGTCAATACATTTTTCCAAGCCTGTGCGAGTTGCAGTGAGCCTCTTTTAGCTGCAGTTTCCATTGGACTGATGTGGTGCACATGCTTTAAGGCAGATTTTCCCTTTGGTGCTTAGTCTTTCAGGCTTTCTTAATCTCAATGGGCTGGGTTTTTTGGTGATATTTCTGGTTTGTGGCTGTGACAGGGATGTGGTGAGTGGTGCTGGGTAGTTTAAGGTTAGAATTAGCTTTTACCCCAAATGTCTGCATGTCTCTTACTTTGGCAGCCATTTTCTTTGTGGCTGACAAATGCTTTAAATGCCTTGTGCATTAGGGATAATTAGAATAATGTCAAAATTTGTTTCCCTCACAGTTCAGCTCAACTCTTCAATCTTCAAATATTTCCATATTTAGTGGATTTACTGGTCATAGCTTGCTGATTATCTATCGGATCAAAACCAGTTTGCCTCTGCTTCACATAGTTATGGTAGTTTTCAGATTCTTTCATGGCACATTCCTTTCCTCACAACTCCATAGTTAAAGAAGAATGCATTTGTTGAAGTAATGAAATAAATACAAGTGTGACTGAACTTTGCCAGCCTCAAAAAAACCCTGCTGTTTATTTTGTTGGAGATGGGAACTGTTGTTGACAGGGCGAACATCCTTGCCCTGATGCTGGGAGGAACCAGTAGGATACACCTGACTGCCCCGTCATTAGTCAGACCTTCACCATCAACTCTACAACAGGAAGGAATCTCACAATCGCATGTAAATTTACACACATTTGTACTTGAACTTTGTCATGGGAAATGTTCAGCAGGAGATGGTTTGTTCTTTACCAGAGTTCAGCAACAGACTGGACGTGTTACACTGAAGGATGTTTATTTGACATGCAAATAAAAAAACGGGGAAAAAACACCCTGCCATCACTGCAGAGACCAGGCCTTTGGACTGGGATATTTCTGGACTGGCAGTAAACACATTTAAGTATATATTCTGCTTAAGTGAATCTTATCTATGCAACCTTAAATAGCATGGAGCTCCTCATTTTGTATTGGCTTATCAGAGATGTTGTCCTGTTCCTGATGTGTTCACCCTCCATGTTTTGAAGTGTGGAAGGACACAATGCATCTGCCAAAAATATTGCTGTGACCAGGGATTTGCAACACAATGAAAAGAAAAGGTTGAGCATCATGAAGTGATGAAACAACTTTTGGCTCCATGAAGCACATGTAAATCTCGGAACATTCTTAACCCAAACATTGCTGGAAAGGCATCAGCTGATATATATTAAAATGATTCAGAATATCATCTGTCCTCACTTGTTTGGATTCACTTCTGCTCAAAACATGTCATTGCTCTGCAGCTATATGAAGCTGCCACCTTGGCATATTCTTGATACTCAGTCACTTCTGAATCCTTATTGATGTAAAACGTTGCACCAAAATGGCAAAGCAAAGACATAAGTTATTTTGAGATTGTCTGTTAATATTGCTGTCACACTGTTTACCACTGTTGCTTCTTTGACAGTAGACGTTTGACAGATGCTTTATCTATTCAATCAGGGAAGCCATGTGACCAGCAGTTCTCAGTAGTAACACATCAATAACTCAGTACAGTTAAAAACACATGCTTAATATCATTGTAGTCAGTAAAGCATAATTGCACAGCTTCCTCTTGTGTCATTCAGAGATTAACATAAGAACATGCACTAACACATTTCTTTGTGCATTTGTTTTTGACTTGGTGATGTGTGAAATATCTTCCAGGCCTTATTAATGCATGTTTGTGTAATGTTACTCTGCATTAATTGTAAATGCAAAAAAAAAGTCCTTCAGCCGTAGTTTACTTTAGAGAAGCTTCAACCTTTGCTTATGTTCAAGATTCATCAGGTAGGAGACAAAGCTAAGTCAGTTACAAAATTTTACTCAATGAAGATGTTACCTGCTATCTTAAGACCATAATAGTAGAGTGTAACTTCAGCCACGTGTTGTACATTTGCTCACAGTATTGTACATCTAGGCAGCGTATGTCTAGTTTAAAACCTGGCATCTGTGACAGCTACCCCAGTATTAAGATAAGCTCAGCTAGGCCTTTGGAAATTTTACTCTGATAACATGAAGCCCAGATATCACACTAGACTAAGCCAGAAATGTTTTCATGCCCTTTGTACTTATTTCTTGAGATGCATAAGGGTTGGGTCCATGTGTATTATTGAGAGAGAGTTTATGTCTATCACTGGTGACAAGTGATATTCAGAAACTCTGAGTGTTTCTTATAAGAACCTTTAAAATGGTAAAACCAGGCATCACTGTTAATTTAATTTACTTTCCAATTTTTTCCCCTCAAATATTTGGACTTAACAGCCATTGTCTAATGTGCACTACCGCCCTTTTCTCTGGGATAAACTAAACATCACACTCTTTCTTCATTAAATAAAGGAAGTAAAATGGTTAGTGACTGGTAATGTTTTTGGTATGAGTAAAGGGAAGTGTGGATGGGGGTGTTAGAAAATGACTGAATGGGAAGTGGGAAGGTGCGTCAGTAGCCACTTTTTCACGGATCCCGGGAAAAAAAAAAGGTGAGATGGTGATCCCACCTTTTTGCCACCATTGACCAATTTACGCAGCCAAGCCAAAGGAGTAAGAGGTGAGACAGGCTAAACTTTTACACACCTGGACCAGTAACGCAGCGTATAGTGTGACGTATAAATTGCACGTCAGCAATTCCCCGAGCATAGATAGATAGATAGATAGCAGCATTGGCTGTCAATACAACAATGGAAGACAGAGTGCAGTGATGTTTATTTTAGCAGTTTAATTCAAACCAAGCTTCTGAGCGTCCTTTACAGCTGTTGTTTACTGTACACAGCCCGTGCTCATTTTTAAATCCCTCCACTGCTGGGATTGCACACACAATAAGTCGTCAAAATGTCACACCTTGGTTGCAGAATGAGAAGTATTCCTTTTATATAGCATTCCAGAATCATGATTACACCATTGTCATGGTTCAGTTACTACCTCCTGAGGGGTCACAGAGCTGTGACAGAGGTGGAACCAAATGATTCCACCATGTCGTTTACACAGATGTCATTCCGGAATAAAGGTGAAATATTCCTGGAACAGAAGTGTTATGTAAATGGGACAAGAGACTGAAATGTGAATGTGTTGGAGACACCAGATGAGAATGTCTAAAGAGACAGACCATATGAGACACAGATACACATGATGGTGAGAGGTATTAGAGTTCATGTTTATTGTAAATGCAAATGTAATTAAAGCTGCAAGCAGCATTGGATGGGACCTCACATCGCGCGTTCCACGTCCTGCGTGCTCCGCCTCCTGCAACCATCAACACCTCAGCTACACTCACACCTCTCCATCACGACACCAGCCCCCGCCCTTTCGTGTCCATCATCCTTACATCTGTACAGAACACCAGCAGCCCTTTGCTGAACCCCCATCACCCTTTAATGAGGCTTTTATTTTGAAAAACCCTATTGTGTGTGCATGTGTGTCTGTGAGAGAATAACTTTTATTAAACTAAAATTGTACAAACACTCAAGGGTTTGGTTATAAAAATGAAGAAAAGTTATTTAATGCTCATTATTTAGTATTTTACTAAATAATGAGTATTTTGCACACACATAACTGTAACGTGTGTAAAATGTGAAATACCCACCATGCAATGCAGCAAAACCTGTTTAAATATATGCAGGGAAAAAAGTAATCCTACTCAGGGATTTGAACTAATGACCTACTGTGTAATAGACCCCTTCATTGACCACTGCACTATCCACACAAAGATAACAAATAATAAGGGGTATGCATGTGACATCACAGCTAGTGGAAGTCACTGCGGTTCCGCCCACCGAATGGCAGAGGGAGATGAGTGGCGGCGTTGGCTTTAATACTGTCTAAACTTAAGAACAATATTAAATAAAAATGGGGAAGAGCTGTTGTGCGATTGTGCGAACAGGTTTGAAAAGCAGACAGAGCTATTGCTTTACAGGCACCGAAAGACAAAGGAAAGAGAAGCAGATGGATCCACAAATCCAGGCAATGAAACCTAGATTTGTGGATCCTGTTTCCTGTCAGGTAACATTAATTTATGCT
>JAPQRP010000006.1:7653758-7681817 GCA_037367295.1 Apogon hyalosoma
TAGTTTCCTCTGTTATTAAAGCTGCATGGAGCTGTAATTTGTGTCTCAATGATTATTAACCGATGATCTATTGAGCCGCGAAGTGCGAATCTGTGAATCTCTTGTCAGCTTTACTGCAGTGAGTGTTTGCGTTCTTCACATAGTCTACATGTATCTCTGTATTGAACTGAAAGGCCCGAACCGAAACGGTTCGTACCCTACTTTTCAATAACTCAGTCGCTCCAGTTCTTGGTCTGCTTTTCTCTCGAGGGAACAGTCATTACCTTCAGCTGTAGCCTAAACATTAGCATGTGTGCTGCGGCTGCTCTTCCGCCTGTGCTGTGGGCGTCAACCTAACGTGCTGTGGCTCTAGCGTGATTGGTTCAGTGCAGCGGTACTTAATTATGATTGGCTGTTCTTATGTCTGTCAAAACATAGACGGATGAGTTCTATCGAAATTATATCGAGAATGTCTCATTTTTCTACCGAGGAAAGTTATATCGCGATCTATATCGTTATAGTTTTATCACCCAGCCCTAGGTTATGACATACAACTGTAAATGTTTCCCAGACTTTAACCAACTGCTGCAAACGAGGTTAATTCCTTTTGCAGATAAGTGAGAACTGAATATTTCAATATAATCCTACAAATTTCCTCATTGAAATCCAGTTATGACATCTGTGAATTATCTGAAGACACTATAAGTTTTCAGAAAATACAAAGGGAAAAGCGTGCACCATATTTACACCTAGTTTGTCCACTAGGGTGTGTTGCATCTGTTGAAATAGAAGAATCCTCCGTGAGTTTGTGACTCATGTGACTCAACTTTGTCACCTGATGTCAATGCTCATGAGTCATTTTTACTATGAATTAGAATCTCTGATGCTGTGGGGTTCAGATATTTGAGTTACAGCGCATTGCACTGTGGATGCTGCAGAGGGCAACATAACACGACAGGCAGGAGTTGCGTTTTGTTTACACAGAGCTGCCCCTGTAGACATTAGTTACATGAACACACACTTCTTTTATACATGCATTTCAATGCAAAATAAGACTGAAGTTCAAGACAAGCTGGATAGTTCCTTTAATCAGCTGCCTGCCAGAGGAGACTGAACTGCAGATGAGGCCTGTTACAGCAGTGGAGTGCAGTGAATCATGGTATTAGCCTCTAATAAATGTGGCACATTACCATGGCATGATGTTACATGATGAAATTTTCCCAAGCTTTATTTCTGTGCTGTTGGGAAGAGAATGGAAAATTGCTATATATATCCAGGATAATTCTGAACAAACTTTGTCACAGAGGAAGTGAGAGAGGAAAAAAGAATTTAAGGGGAGGGCAGAGACGAAGAGGGAGCAGGAGGGGAAAGCTGAGTTCCCATTTGTAATTTCCCACGAAGGCAAGGTTACATACATGGAAGTAGTCAGTAGAATTCAGCTTTTTTTCCCCTCCTTTTTGTCTAAACAATATGTTTAATTTTCTGTTTGTGATTTAGAGGCCAATCACAGACTGTCCTTTGAACAGGAAGTAAGGAATCTTTGCAGGGCTGGTTGTTATGGCCTGAAATGTACGTGAAGTATACTGTGAAGCATAGACAGGCTGTATATTGGGTTATCTCAAAATTTTGATGTGCATGTTCTGAAGGGGTAAAGCACTTGTGCACTGTTCAGCTGTTTTTCACTAAATGTAATAATATTATCAATAAAATAAGCTTCAATATGTTGCCCCTGAGTACAGTATTATCTTTTCTGTAGTTTGACTGACACTATACTACACATCAGGTTCTGATCTGTGATTTGTCCAGTGCAGTGAAAATCCATACCACAAAGCAAATTCATACCTGTATGAAATGCATGCGTGGTATCTGCAGCCATTAACCTGTCACTGACCTCAGACCTGGACCATATGACACTCAACCTATGTAAATACAACCCACTTTTGATCTGATTGTGCCTCCTAATGCACTGTTTGGCAAAAGGTTGGGTTGGGCAACAGTTGTAAAGCTTTACAGGTTGCCAAATTTTATCAATGTTTGTATTGTTTCCATGGCATTAAATCCCCCATAATATGTTCATTTTATCTCATTTATGGCATTGGGTCATAAAAGATAGATTACCTGTGGGATTGTAGTTTTAGAGGAGGAAGGTTGACCATCTGTGGAGGTGAAATAGTTCTGTACCAAGAGCTCTTTAAGTTTTTAACTTTGTAGATGAATCTAATCAACAAAAAGTAAGATGAATTAGATATTTCTCAGCTTATTACTCTCATATAAGTCTAATTAGGAGAGGTGCATTACACTTTTCTGCTATTAATTGTCACTGGAATTACTGACAATGATTTACTTGAATGCCTACACCAATTAAAATGTAAGAAGCACTTGCATTTGTTATCTGCCAAAGGTTGGTTACAGTGTAAAGTTATTTGAACTTTAAATGATTTTTCCTCTGTATGTGCTTGAACAAGCTGATTTCACTTGCCTTGGAAAGTGTTATTGTGATCCCAGCCATTAGTGTGTGGTGGTGTTTAATTCTTGTAGTTGTATGTTTAGGTTTTACAAAGTGTGTGACAGCTTTTATTAGGTCATTGTTTGGAATATTCCCACATTTTTGCCATGGGGTTCAGGCTTTTTAGGGTAAAGTTTTACTGTGAGCAAACTTGGGAGTAAGCCTGTCGAGTTGTGTAACTGCAGGTATTTGAACCAAGTCCAGTTGTTTTGCATACACAATAGTCGTCTCTGTTCACCTATATGAAAACACCTGGAGGAAAGTAACAGAAATGTCATATTTCATCACTATCTCCACAGTTTGAGACATTCCCATTCGAGCCACTTTTCATCAATTTGTATATGTCATTATCAGTAATGTCTTTATATATTTCAGTAAAAGGCTTTGGATATTAGAGTTATTTATTTCATATCTGCCATGTGCAGTTTTCCATATCAAAGCCTTAAAGAAAATGAACAGAAATGCAGTTTTTATTTATGCATCCCACAGTTCTGTGCCAATAAATGGCTCTTCGTCTTCATTAGGTGTATTTAACTGTATGTGTAAAAATAAGCTATTGTTTGGCTCATACTGTAATAGTCACAAAATAAATAGCAAAAGACTTAAATAATCTCTATTATTTGGATAATTAATTGTCACTGAAAATGACATTATAGTCACAACTCCAAGAGCCACTATGACTGAAGATGAGCAATGCAACATATTGATGCATTCGGACATTCCAGGCTGATATTAATTACTTTAATGTGAGTTTTTCAGTGTTCATTAGTTAGTCTTTTCCTGTCTGTTCAGTTTTTTTCCTGCATAACATGGGTTTAAACCTCTTATGTCAGTATAGTGTGGATAAGAAGAGGTTAAAGTCTTACAGCTGAGCAAGATACCGGTGGTCAGATACAGCCCCTCCTCCCTCCAACTCAGCACAAATATGCTGCCTCAGCATGAGCCTGCAGAATACACACACAAACACATACAGACACACACCTTTACTGTCTGCACCAGTGCCAGAAGTTAGTTTTAGCCAGAGAGATTAGCACAAGAATGAATGTATTTGATATGTTGGCTGTGTTACAATTGTAGGGCTCTTATCTTCTCTTGTATCAGTGTGTGTTTCCTGCCGTCTGTCCAGTGTATTCTCACACAGTGGTGAGGGAGAAGAGAGAGCGTCTGGAAAACATTAGTCAGATTCCTGCAGTCAGGGGCTCTTATTATAATGGCTGATGGGGAGTGAGAGAGGATGGAGGGAGAAGAAAAGGGAGGGGTACAAAGTTAATTTCTGATGCAGATGCAGTTAAACTCCCAACAAAGTGTGTGTGAACTGGAATTTGGTTATTTTGAGGCATTTTGCATTCTGTCTCAGTGAAAGCCTAATAGAACCACAATAAGTCCCACTGACCAGTAGAGGGTGGTGTGGAGGAGAAACACTGTCGTTAATTGTTTTCCAGGTTCTGTTGGCTCTAGGAATTACACCTGTTCACTGTTTCGGCTTCACTGTTTTTATTGATTTCAGTTTATCAAGAAGGGAAGCACTGATAAAACACAAAAAGTAGACAAGAATGAAGACAGCATTATGTTAATCCAGTTTATGACTAAAATAAAAGGAGACAAAGTCCCAGCAGATAATTTAATGTAACTGTGTGCAGAAGTTTGGCTGCTTTTAACTCATTTAATATCATTTAACTGATACACTTTGTTTTTTTTTTTGTTTTTTTTTTTTTTATATTATTCACTCCCTCAGGATCTGGTCTGTTTTGTTTAATTCGGAAGATAAACTATAAATAGGACTAACTTTATGTTGCATTTTAGTGCAGTGTGCAGCATGATGTTTTGAACAAGGTAATTTTTCCTGAGTGGAAGCGTAACAAGGAAGTGAACACTTTGACCTTTGCTATGAAGGATATGTTGACCCCTCCCTTTAGTTATACCTTGCATAAAAAGGTAGTGCACTATAGCTTTCCAAATATGCATAAGTATAGGAAGAAGATACCTGATGTGAAGTATACAGTTCCAACAAGCTGCAGTTCCTTGGGTTTATGAGTCTCTTTTCTCAGATCCACAGGAAGGAGCGAGACATCCTAATGAGTCCAATAAAACCTGACTTTGCTGCTGCTGAGTTGCCTCTTTGAAGCTGCAGCTTGTAGCCTCTTCCACCACAGACGAGAATGCCCCACTTTGTCCTGTGTCAGGAACTCCCAAGGTCGCTTTTATTCTCAAAGGCTGTCCGTTGGTTTCATGTTTAGCCATGGTTTATTTATTTATTTTTTTCTACTTTGCATTCTCTTGAAATGAGATCCCGGCTATTTTCCAGTGAACACCATTTGCTTGTGCCTCAAATTTTTTGTACTTATTAGAGTTGTTAGTTGTGAACGTTTAGGAATAAAGGTGTTTCCTCAAGTCAGAATTAACAGTATGTAACTTTTGGAGTTCATGTCAAAAAACTGCAATTGAGCAATTGCTGTGGACACATTGACAGTATTTAATATGATTGAAGTCATTCTGAATAAGTTTCCAAGTTAATAAGCTAATTATTTACTTGGAAGCTAAATAAACAGATTAAATGTGTACTTGCCCACCCCAAAACTAATACTCAGTACAAATTTTTTGACATGAGCAAAGTGGTTCTTCCCACTGTAAAGCATTTAATTTCCCATAAATATGTCAGTGGAACATATGTTTTTTTGGGAGGCTTTGTTCATGTTTTTTTTTTTTTTTTTTTTGTATTTCAGATTTATTTTATGTATTTTTAAATTAGAAGTGTTTTGTTTACAGTGTTGTACAGCACATTTTTTAGAGTAAGTTCTTTAGCAATACTTTTTACAGTAAGTTCTATAGCAAGTTTTTTTAAAGTATGTATTAACCTTAATGCCAGCCTGGTTACTAACCTGCCTGTTTTGTTCTGTTTTTTAGCTTCTTGTGTTGTATGCAAAGCTGCTGAATACTCAAATTTCCCCTCAGGATTAATAAAGTATCTCTCTCTCGCTCGCTCTCTCGCTGCCTGTCTGTCTTTTCACACACTTGCTTGGAGTCTTTTTATTCATTGGGAGAAATGATGGGATTAAGTGTTTACATGGTTATCAGGCACTAATATCTTCCAGTTTCACTGGAGTATAAAAGGCTTCAAGCTCCTCTCTCAACCCCAAAATCCTGATCAGGCTAGATGGTGGCAATCCCCTCTGCGTAAGTTGTTTTCAGGAATCCTTTCTATTTGTTTCCTCTAATTATTAAACACAGGTCATTATTCTCAGAGATGAGGCTGTGACACTTTCATATTTGTTGCCTCATTGATGTTCAATAAACCATGTTTTCTTCAAACAACAGGTCTGAGCACTAACATCACTTCTGGACTTCAGGACTTTATTACTGACCAGAAGCACAAAGGTGAAATGGCAAAGAACACAAATAAAGAGAACAAGCAAATAAAAACAAAACAAAACATGCTTTTCTCTTACAAATAGGTGATTTTTTGACTTGCTATACAACATTTCTTCAGATCAGCTTTAATTAATGTCCGAGTATTAGTCTAAAACTGTAGTGGAAACTTGTCTTCCTCTTTGTTCTCGGTAACACACGCCCATTGCCTGTAAGATGTCGGTTGTTATTAGTGTTAACAAGCAGAGGCATTAGACTGCTCATGTCTTTGATCTGCAGCAGCTGGGTGTATATGTGTGCGTCTGCCACTGGTCTGGACTGATTACGTCCCTGTAATGATATTGGACTAATGACGGTAAGTCTCTGTGCATATGTATCCTGTGCATGGATACATACATGTATGTTTGGATGTGTAGTATGAAGCTTGTGTGTTTTGGTGCATTGTAAGGCCTATTTATGACATTCATGCATGTCTGGTTTCTAATTCAGTCTGTAAGTACAAGAAGGGAAGGAAAAGAAACACTTTTGGCTCAAATACATAATTATTTATTGGCAGCATTTACTTTGCTTCATTTATCCAAGATTTAATAGGCTTCTGTCATTCATTCCAGCCTCCACCAAACTGTGGAAGTCAAAACTTTACTGCAGAGCATTAATGTTTCTGAAATATGTTGTTTGGGTCACAGACCAAAGATATTAATTTTACTGTCATAGATGTAGAAACCAGAAATATTCACATGTAATCTCAAACTTAAATCGATTATGAAAATACTTGGCTTTTAATTCATAGAATAATTGCTGCTGTTGTCAAATGTATTGTCTCCATTTTAGTGTCATGATTTCCACTTAATGAAAATGGATTACTTTACACAAGTTTCTGTGCACATCAGGGCACATTTTTGCCACCAGGGATGGGTAAGACCAGATGTTTTTTTATGTAGCCTCTTTTGTACCCTCTCTGTTCTTTGAGGAGTAGAGTACAAGAAAAGAGAGGGGAAAAAAATGAGAGGAAGTGTGGTAGGTTTTCACTTTTAGCATAAGTGCCTGTTGGGCTTGAGAGGGTGAATGGGGGAAAAAAAGCAAAGAGAGAGAGGAAAGAGGGGGGTTATGTGTCACCCAGCACAGGGACTGTTTCCTCTGATGGGTGGGTGGGAGAAGAAAGTGCGATTGGAGTATAGTGGCGAGTGAACGCAACAGAGAGCCAGAGTGAGGTGTGTGTTGAGTGTGTGTGAGCTGCAGTAAGAGGAGAAGCTATGGCAGCTGGCTCGCAGGACGGAGGGGAGAGCTTCTAAAAACAAACTCTCGCCTAAATAGTGGTCGGGACGTGGCACTGGAGCCAACATTCTTAAAACCATATCAACGTGGTTGGAAGAAAAAAACCCATCCAGATCAGTTGAGAGCAGGAGCCATGAAGTACAGACCTTTGGTAAGGCAGCCAAGACGCTCATTTGTCCAGCAGCAGTGAAATCAGGACAGTCAGTGGAGACTACCTGCTAAGTTTATGAAGGCATGTATTTGAATTAAGACTGTAGAAGATGGGGAGTGATATTTAGGTCTTTTCTTGGACTGGAAGAGGGAGGTTTTAGAAGCTCAGACAGTGACTGCATGCTCTTGACCTTCAAGAACACAGGTGAGAAGGAGACGAGTGGCAGGTTTGTTTCTCACCTGACTTGTATCTCCAGAAGCCTGTCATCATATAAAAGCTTACAGGTTGCTAATGACCCTGTTAAAGCAGGATTCAATGTGACTATTTTAGTACTTCATCATATTGATACTTTCCAAATGAATGTTTAAAATGGGTGATAAACCTGAAAACTCCTTAAAACATACATTTAAATCAATACTGTAGAGCACTTTACAGTTCAACACCCTAACTCACAAAAATATATAATGAACTGTCTTAATATGTGCACTTTTTAGACTTTTGATGCCTAATTCATCTTAGAAATGAGACAGGAGATTAACAACATCAGATTCTCTCACACACAAACAAATGCATCTGCTACATTGCACTTTTCCACCATCAAAACAATATGTTTGCGCTGGAAAACAGTTCTTGATTTCTATCACTACTGAGAGTCTGTCACTAATGAAACTATAATTCGTTAACACCTTCTCATTTTCATTTTGATATATTGTTGCAACATCACCTCAGCCAAAAACTTTCAGGTCCAGGTTTGTGAAAGATCTGAACAGGCAACTGTAGAAAAAAGATAGTTAGAAAAATGAGCTGTTGTATCATAGCAGTGTTTTCCATTTTATTCTTTGCCACATGGGGACCCAATGAAAGCAAGTCTGTTACTCATTTTAGGTCCTGACCCCAAGTTTGGGAAACAGCTGTAGAGTTCAGGCTCTTCTCTGATTTGAGAAGGAAAATTAATTTCCAGTCCTGAATCTGTTCTTGTTTAAGGACATGGTCACCTGCCTTAGTGTGGGTAGCTGTTGCATTTTATATCTGTTAACGGGTAGGAATGAGTTACATGTAAATTAGAAAATAAATCTGTCAATTACAGTTACAGTAAACTATCATTGAATTACAGATACTGAGGAAACTGTTGATAATTACTACAGAGGACTTACATCCTAATATATTCTCTCACTTCAGTAAAAAGGCTTCAATTTTACTTTTTTAATCAGAAAAGGCCTCTAACATTACAGTATGTTTTAGGACTTTTCAACTATATTCCATAGATTAGATCATTAATTAGAAAAGAGATGAAAGTTATTTTTGACCACTATGAGGAAATTGTTATATTTTTAATCTGTAACTTTCTACATGCAGTACATTTACATAGAATCTCTGTATCATTTTGATTAGTAGCTGTACAACTTTGTCTGTTTCTTTGAATTTGTAATTCAGTTACATAACTCTGTAGTTACATGTAGTTACTTTCCAACAACGCCTCTTGAATCTGGCTTTACTTTAACACCGCCTTTATCTGAGTATCCTTGTTATCTCTTGCAGTATTTGTCATGTTGATGTCAGAGCTATTTGTATGTGCATCTAGTTGATATCTGAGAAGGTGTGCCCTCATTGCTGCATGTATGTGTGTCAGGGTGAGACAATCACATGGTAGTGTTGTGCGGCAGAACAGCATTCTTTGTTGTTGAATGAGAGTTAAGAGTGTGAGTGTTAATGAAAAAAGTGTGTTGATCTACCAGTGTCAAGATGCAGAACTCTGATGCATGAAACTGTTGAACATATAGAAATGTTAACCCCAAATGCTGGTGCATGCACGTGCAGCAACAAAGATTTGATGTATTTACCAGCGTACCCTGCTCCTACAACATAATAAGTGCAAATAGTTGGACTGACAAATTGCCATTGTAGCACTCTGCTCCAAGATTCTTGTCATTACTGCCTGCAGGGTGTCTGACTTCTGCTCAATAGGTAGTTTATGCTGTGCTTGCCTCACTCTCTTCAAGCGATGCACTCTTGCCAGTTTCTAGGTTGCGTCAACATGAAGAGACTAGGAATTTCAGAAATTGAGAAGCTCATGATACTCGGACCCTAATGACTTGAAAACCTCAAAGCTGTCCTTCATGGTGTATCGTTGGGGTCGGGTGAGTAAAAGAGGTTATAAGTGGACAGATTTTCTCATAAAGTGAAGGTTGTAAATCAGGTTACATGGACAGAGTGAAGCTGAGCACAGGCTAACTAGAGTTTCAGTGAAAGTTACCCTGCAGTCACAGGGTGAAACTCGGCTCTGTTACTACAGTGCATGAATGTAATGTATTGTTGCTCTTCATCAGGCATTTGTAAGGTCATTTCTGATACTTGTATTGTTTCAATAATTGCCATTGGTGACATAAAATATTTATAATACTTTATGAGAATTTTCTGTGACTTCATACTTTATTCCACTACTTCAGTGGACTGTAAAAGAAACTATTATTTAGGCATTATTAATAAAAAAGATCTCAGCCCACCTTTTATCTGGGGTGGATAGTAGCAGTACTTTTACTTAAATGCATGGTTTTCACTGAACTGCAATGTTACAGACATATGATGATCTTATACAATATAAGCTTCCTTGTAGATTAAACTGCCAACAATATATAATGAAGTTCAAATGAGCTTAACCATAAACATTTCACCACTAAAATGAAACTTTCATATTAATGGAGCAGTAAAATGAATCAAAACACATAATATACAGTAGGGTATAGTAGTAGAACACACAAAGGAGACATTATACCACACACTGACTACTTTCACATTTTGGACTGATTTACATATTTTTACTAATGTAGTGTTTTAAATGGTAAACTGTTACTTGTAGTGGAGTATTTTCATTGTGTGTTATTAGTTTTACTTAAGAATATGAATACATCTTCCAGCATTGGATATAATATTATAAACTCATTTTGCTGTATTTTAACTCTGATAAGGTGGACTACAGATATGGTTATGTGTGAAGTTTGAGTTGGAGTCTTTGTGCTGGGAAGTGGTTGTTTGGTGTCATTACTTAACTTCATTCACAACATCCTAACCTTAACCCTTTATTGAGTAAATTACTATTTTTGGTCATTTCTACTTGCATTACAAGACAGTGACTACAAAAGTTATGTTGAGGACAGTGAGGCAACAATCTCAGGTCAAATGTGGTCTACAGGATCCTTTTTTTGCCAATTATGGATAAGGAACCAAATATGGTAACTTCATTGACCTTGATTTTCTACGTAATAATAAAACATTTTGAAAAATTTCACAAAAGTAATAGTCTTGTGAAAATAAAACACTGCTGGAGCAACCAATAACCACAGAGGAGATAAAACAGGCAATAAAAAAATATGCAAACCTCCAAATGCCCATGGCCCAGATGGGTACAGTACCGAGTTCTATAAAACCTTTATAGACCAGATCTCACCTCTTTTAGATTTATTTAATGAGGCATTATCTATAGGATGCTTACCACCAACTTTATACGGGGCAAGTATTTCCCTAATTCATAAAACAGGAAAAAACCCATTAGATTCAGGATCATACAGACCAATAAGCTTATTGAACGTGGATAACAAAATGTTAGCAAAGATAATGGGAATGTGTTTGGAGGGGGTCCTTCCAACAGTAGTGTCCCAGGATCAAACAGGATTTGTTAAAGTTTGACAATTATTTTTTAACATCAGGAGGCTAATTAATATTATTTATACACGTGGCACAAACAAACAAGAATCCTGACATGCTGCTCTCATTGGACGCTGAAAAGACCTTTTGAGGCCTGAGTGAGATTATTTCTTTTCAACCCTGTCAATGTTTGGATTTGGACATACCTACATCTCTTTAATTAAACTGCTTTATTTTCTGCCCCAGGTGACAGTACAAACAGTGTGATCTCCAGCCCTTTTCCCCTCTATCGTTCTACAAGGCAGGGATGCCCCTTGTCACCACTGCTGTTTGAACTGGCTATAGAGCCCCTTGCTATCTCATTGCACTCCCTAAAGAAATATAGAGGAATTAATAGGGGGGAACAGAACATAAAGTTTCTCTATACACAGATGATTTATTATATTTTTCAAATCCTACCTTGTCGTTACCAAGTACTGTATAATGAATATTCTAACAGATTTTGGGAAAATTTCAGGATTCAAACTTAATCTGTCTAAATTTATAATATTTCCAATTAGTCCCAATGTGAAAAAGAACATAAACACACTTGGTCTATTTCCATTCACTATTTAAAACCAATTCAAGCATTTTGGTGTAAATGTCACACAAGAGATCTCTGGCCTTTTTAAGCAGAATTTCAATAGCCTTTACCAGTGGACTGAACAATGCTTTAGAAAGTGGGTAAACCTGCCAATCTCACTGGCTGATCGAATCAACATTATTAAAATTAACATTTTACCAAAATGCTTGTTTCTATTCCAATGCATCCCTATTTCAATTAACAAGACTTTCTTTATGAAACTAGACTCATTAGCCTCTTATTTCTTTTGGAATGGAAAGACATCAAGAATAAAAAAAAAAAAATAAATCATTCCTACAAAGACCTAAATCAAAGGGGGGAATGGGATTGCCCTGTTTTTGGCTCTACTACTGGTCCTGTAACACATGTTGCTTGTCATTCTGGGACAGCATACATGGACCTGATTGGGAACAGCTGGAAAATCAAAACCTGTCCAAATTCGCTGAAGTCCTTAGAACTTGCCAAAATTAAATGTAAGAACCCAGTGGTATCTCACTCACTCAAAATTTGGTCCCAGAACAGGAGGCATTTCAAGTGTCAGAGCCCAACTCAGACGCTATTGATAAACAACCAGCAACTTCAAGACAAATTTAACATAGATCACAAAGAGTTTTTTACTACTTGCAAATTTGTACTTTTATCAAGGAGACCTTTCCATCCTTTCCCAATCAACCACTGGAATATACTTTGGATAACTTGCTCGTAGATGGCCCACAAAAGAAAGTAGCAGTTTCTAGAATCTATAATAACCTTTCACAGTTGGACTGTATAGCTACTTTGGACCACCTAAAAGAAGCCTGGTCTAATGACCTAGGAGTAACCATTGCTGAGAGTCAATGGACTAAAGCACAGGAGCGAGTCCACTCCTCTTCTATCTGTTGCAGACATGGACTGCTGCAGTTTAAAAGCTTGCACAGGTTGCATCTGACTAAATTGAAGATGTCTAGGATGTTCCCTGCAGTGAACCCCCTTTGCAATTGTTGTGGCCAGAGCTCAGCTTCACTGGCACACATGTTTTGGACATGCCTCAACATCACTAGTTATTTGATTGAAACTTTAGAGACTTTGTCTAAGATTTTTAAGAGACAGATCCCTCCAGACCCAATACCAATAATGTTTGGTGTGGAACCAACAGGAGTGGACCTTAGTACTAAACAGTGTGTTGTTTTGAAGTTTGTGACACTACTGGCCAGACACCATATTCTGTTAAACTGGAAGAACAAAAATCCTCCAACTCATCAGGCTCTGCTGAAAGACATTATACAACACTTACATTGGGAGAAAATCTAATTTTCACTAAAAGATACTGTAAAGTTATTTTATTCCATTTGGCAGCCCTTTATAGATTGCTTTAATATTAAATAAGTAGGCAGACGACCCCCCCCTTTTTTTTTTTTTTTTTTTAACGTGTGTGTACATGTGAGTGCAGGTGTAGTGTTCTTGTTCTGACGTCACATATACTGAATACTGTATAGGACTTTTTTTTTATACTGTCATTGTTCTAATTCCAATAAAAACAGTTTAAAAAAGTAATAGTCTTGTTATGTCCTCCAGTAACACACTTGAAAATTTGAATTTCAGATTATTTTTATCAGTATCCTATAAAGGGTTAAATTGCCTTTTTTTGACTACATTCATGACAACAGCCACAGTGCATTTATTTCTATGTATAGAATAGATGTCAGGTCAGATTTTCCATGAAAATCTTCATTGCCTCTTCCTCTTCAACAGTGTGCAAATCTAGATAGACGGGTCAAATAATGTCAATAAATGTCCAGCTTCCAGCACAACACAGACTGCAAGACAAAATTGACACATAACCATATCTGTAGACACTTAATGCAAGTGAATCATACACACACTCATTTACCCTTCAATGTTAGTGCTTTAAACATAACATTACATTCTTTTAACTGTGGTTTTTCTAGACATTTGTACTTTTTCTACTCTGTTGACTGTTGTAACAGATACATGTGCTCTAATTGAATCCCCCTTAGAAGAATCACCCTTTCACTCTCTCCTTGCCCCCTCCCCAAAGATCAAAGTTCAGCAGAGTTGTGGTTCATGTAGCTCTGACCATGTGGGCCCAAGGTGATAACGTTCAACCCACTTCTTGCTGTTTTGAGCCCAAATATCCTCAGGTAGTCAGCTCGTCTCACCTGTCTGACTGCTTGGTACATCTAGTAAAAACATGGAAATGCTGCCTGCCAATGCCCGGAGGGTGTTGCCATGGTAACAATAATCAAACTGTTAACAAGTCTGGATCTCATGGGAGAGATGAGAAAAGAGAAATGGGAAAGTGTTTCATGGCTTTGATTAAACCTGCATTTATTTACCACACACTCAGCTATGCCTCACACTCTGATACAAACGCTCCAGTGCAGGCCTGGAGTGTGATTTGTTGAGCACTTCCTTTTGAACTGAAGCCTGTGAATGGTTCGTGGCTGCGTCCAAACCGACAGCAGAACGTCAGCTCACACAGTAAATGTCTGATGTCATACTTGGCATTCCAACAGCCAAACTTCTTCTGCATAAGAGCAACTTTCACATATGAGAAATGAAAGTCAATGTTCAGTATTTATGCTCCTTTTTATTTTATGTAGTTAGTGCAGAACAGATGAGAGAAGAGGAAGAATCAGTGCCAGACAACTGATTCATAGTGGAAAAATGTAGAAAAGGGCAAAACATTCTGAGTGGCTAACCATTTCTCTATTAGAACCACACAGCTTGCTCATTTGGTCAGCATTATTTAAGCTTCACAAATTATGTGAAACAGAAGCAGAAGGATGGTTGGTTTTTTTTGTTTTTTTTTTCCCTGACGAGACTGACTGCTACTTTCCTCTATTCTCCTTTTTGCATATTTAACTTGGATCTTTTACATGAGCAAATATTTATCTCCAGTTGGTTTAAGCACTCTGAGGCCTGATTTGTTTATTACCTCTTTAAATCCTGAAACACAACAGTCAGGTTAGTCTTACAAAGTGGAGAATAGTGTTAAATATATTGTCCTGAGACGTGGGAAAAAAGTTTGTTTTTGGTTTTGTTTTTTTTTGGAATGTCCTTTGCAGTGGACAGTGTTTTTTTTTTTTTTTTTTTTTTTTTTTTTGTTTGTGAAACTCTTGTCCCCTACAGAAGACAAAAATGCATCGCTGAGTCTCAAGACGATATGTACAGTATGATAATATTTTCATATCTGATGAGAGATGAGATGACATTTTGTATTGGTTCTTACTTTTTATTTGTGGATTAATTCAGTTATAGTATTGGGACTTGGGCTTTTACCCACCATCCATAGAGATGCACTTAATAGGTTAATTGGTCAATCTAAATTACCTGTAGGTGTGAATGCTTGTTTGTCTGTACATGTCAGCCAATGGTAGCTGGGATAAGCTTCCGCATCAGAAAATGAAGGAACTATTAAAATCATACTCATTCTCTAAAGCTGCAAGAGAATGACGTCCTTTCACACTGTTAAAGGTGCTGTATGTAGAAATTATGTTCACAGTAATCATAAAATGGCCCTGATATGTCACCAGACATTAAGGAATCATGTTCATTTCAAATACTGATATCACTGACAGTAGTAGTCCAGCCAGAATATTTGCATTTGAAAAGCTGTGTCAGCCCCTAAATAATGTTTATGTTATCATTTTGTCTTTTGGTTGATGCTCCGCCCATCACCTATCCACCAATCACCAAGTCCGTAACGTTTCTTCATCCAGGTTGCCAGTTCCACTGAGCTGCATGTGGAGCATTTCTGATCGTAAATGTCTGACGTTACTAAACCTAAAAGGCCTCTTATTATTCCCAAATATGTCATGATAAAACAAGGATATGTATAGGAGATGCTTTTGAAATGTGGAGACGGCTGAAAGCGGAGCAGAATTTGAAATCTCTGACCATCTGAATTACAATATGCTGAAATGGAATTATGGATTTTTTCACATTGATGCTAAAACTATCGAGCACTGCTGCTTTAAATTGAGGTTATTTCAGAATTGTTGATCAAAAAGTTCAAGTTTTTGTTTTATGTTTTAGTCTTTGTTTTATTATTTTTCCCTCAGACATTTATTTTAAAGTTAGTGATGAACATGCTAATTTTGTACAGGTTTACATCTCCCTCATAGGTAAAAAAATAAATCAACTGCTAATTTTATGTATAATAATTTAGAATCTGAAACCGTCATCTAAAGGTTTTTATTTTTTTACTACAGTTAATGGACTCAATTAATACACATTTTAGAGCATCCTAAAGATAGTGGAGTGGAAACGCTGTTACACTATAAAATGGAAAATAAAATGGTAACTGCTGTTTGCCTAATAGGGTTAAGTCAGGATTTAATCTAGGTTTCTGGGGTGCTTAGCTGTGATGTTGTCTGTTTTTTTTGTCTGTGTCATCCATATTCACATCATTCTGTTTTTTTATCTGCACTCCAACTGCACTTGTTCATTCATTAAATATCTAGGGTGTTATTAGCATCATTAAAAAGCTATAAATTAAGGAAAGATAATTAAAGAAAGAGGTTTGTAACAGCAAAATCAGTATATATACTGAATAATATTTCACTGAAAACAAATCTAAAATGTCCCTAAAACAAGTTATATTCCTGACATCAAAATGGCCGTCCAAATGACCTTTAGACAAAGCCCATGTCTCTGTCTCGTCATGTTCTTCTAAAATCAGTGTGCTGTCCTCATGTTTTCCATGAATGTTTTATACATTCTCGTCAAATAATAACTAAGATGAATAGTTAGCCTACATAGAAACAGCTCTCATTTTAGCATTTTATCTTATGCTGTGTTTGTGTAAAACAGTAAAAGCAACTCCAAATAAAACGGATGAAAATACAGCTTTTTAAGTACATTTTGTAATTTTCTTTCTTTTTCTTCGCCCTCAGTAAAATAAGAAGGATGACTGAGAGGATACATGATCATAAATGAGAACTCTGAATAATATGTTGGATGATGGAAAAACTCTGTACTGAAAATAATGCTTTAGTGAAGACTGAGATCAAATCTAAAAAGGTCCTAAAGTTGCCTTTGTTCAAATCTGGTCATTTTGTACACCTTCATCGGTGCTGCTGTTCTCCAGACTGTATGGCGTAGGAAAAGCAGCAGGTTAGATGAGGTTCACATAAACAGTGTGACATCTGAGCTGTGTGAGCGTGCCTGGGGCAATGTAAAGGTCAAGGAGAGAGCTGCTATTGTTCACAGGCTGCTTGGATGATCAAATCCCTCTGCTTTCAGCCCCATTCTCTGCTTCCATTAGATGTGGTGGCTTTTTCAGTTAATCATTTCAAAGAAGATGAAGCGACAGGAAAAGTCACATTGTCTGAAGGAATGGCAAAGTCAACTATCATTGTTCATCTATACTCTCACTTTTAGCCCCTCATTATCAAAACTCTAAATAATAGCTCTTTAGTGAATCGTGAATCTCTGAGATTAGTCAGGGTAATTAATAGAATAAACTGAAGTATGCTGCAAAGCTTTTTACAAAAAAATTGTACTAAATATAAAACTACAAATGTAAAAAAAAAAAAAAAAAAAGGGCCTAAAATAAACCTTTTCATTTTCTCAGTATGTGAGAAACTGGTTTCTGTAAATGTCAGCATTTAGTGAAAAATATTGTTTCCTTGTCCAGAGTCCTTGTCCAGAACACAGTTTATTACATACAAGAAGTAGGTCACTCCAAGTGCACATACCTGCGCAAAGGCACCACAGAGCTGTAATTCAGTCAAATTCCATTTATTATATATTAATTAAAAAAAATTGAGTGTTTCTTTTTGATCCAAAATTGAATGTTTCTGTCATTGGCCCCAGTTTTTTAAGAGTGCCATGAAAATTAGTGCATTAGTTTTTGTGTAAAAATTCTGCTGACGAACAATCATAACAGTTTAACTAACAGTTTTAATTGTTTTATGTTCATCAAGAAGGAAATCCTAACAGCTGAGAGATTATTCTTGACTACTTTGATTAAAGATCAATTTTATCTGTATTAAAGGGAGTTTACAGAGACATTAGTACGGTAATATGGTGCTCAGATTTGGAAATAATTGCTAGATCATTCATTATTTTTTTGTAAAGCATGTAAATTAAGAACAATAAAAACCCAACTTTCAATGAAAACTTGCATAAATTAATGTAGAAAAACAATCTAAGCAGGGCTGTTTTATTGAATTTCTACAGAAAATCACAAGTGGTCTAATGAATATTTATAATAACAAAGTGGCTATTGCCACAGGACTGTGAGACTTTCTCATTTGTCTATTACCACAGAGCCAATCAGCACCCTCGTTATATCGTGTAGACTGGTAACCTGTCACCCTGCTGCCTGCCACAGTACTGTGGCAATAAGCATCACACATGCCATGTGCCTATCAGGTTACTGGAAAAGGCTACCGATGCCTTACCGATGACAGCGCTTGTGGTATTTTTCTTTGCGCATTCTAAAAGTTTTGTGTCCATACACGTATCATTTCAAAAAATATCTGCATCCAGGTGGAAACAGAAAAACTGGGTTAAAATGGTATAATACGTGTGCCACACCTATATGTGGCGCTGTACACAGACAGACAGAGCCACAGAAATACACTCAGATCACAGAAAAATGCAGTGAGCATGTTCATGAGGTTATGTCTGGGGTTTTCTTCTTCTGGTCATGTGGTACTATGGCGTCATCGTTTCTAAAAAGTGGTGTTTTCCCTGTCCATATATATGGCAACTCGAGGGCAGTATTGTGAGATTTTTCCGCTCCGAGACCTGTTCTCCAAAAATATGGTTTCAGGGCACTGACAAAAAGGCCAAAACAACATTAAATTTTTGCAGACTGACACAATCTTGGTGTTGTGTGTAGGGGGCGATACGCCGTATGTTGTATCACCACAGTACTGTGGCAACAAGGGGCTAATGAGTTCATGTAACAGTATCCATGATTGGCTCTGAGGCAACAAAATGTCATTACTGCTTATTGTCACAGTACAAATGCTAACATTTGATTAGCTCTGTGGCAACAGACAAACTGATATTTCATGCCACAGTACTGTGGTAGTAGTCATTGCCTTATAATAAATATATACTGTATGTGTTTTAAATATGAAGGCATCATCATCGGCAGTCAGTTTGACACAGAGGGAACTAACCTGCCTGAACTGAGCCCAAGTTCTGTACAGTGTGTGATTTAAGGGGTTTTTCTGCAGTTAATGGACTGACTAGTACAGAAGATGAGTTAAAGGAAAATCAAACCTACAGTCTGCAACTAATGTCTAAAGTATTGAACATATTAATCTTCCAAAAGATGTTCCATCATGTGGTGTTTTGATAACGGTGTTTGCTGGTGCTGTCTAAGATGTCAATTTAAAATCTCTCATAGATGTAGAGCTGCAGCTATCATTTATTTTTGTAATACATTAATCTATTCATTTTTTCTTTGATTTGATTAAAAGATTATTTGAATATGCAAAAAAAAAGTAAAAAATGGGAAACAGACATCTCTGAAAATGACAAACATGTCCTTTATTCCGGAACCAGCTGAAACAAGAACCACAAAAAATATAAAAGAAAAAGGATAAAAAAATATCTATGAAGAAATAATAACACTACAAAAGTATATATAAATATCTATAGATATAAACAACAAATAAGTCCAATGATATCTACAAACTATGTGCATTGCAGTCTTCAACACATTTGTATCCAACTTACTAACAACTAAAGATGGAAGTAACATACAACTTAAAACAAATAGTCAAATATTTTTAATGTTTGTGTGAAAGCTTAAAAGTTTAAAGAAGTGAAGTTTACAATGAAGAAGTGAGCATAGACATTTTCTTCCTTTTTGTCCTTGTCTCTTCTGTTGTTTGTTTTTTGTCATGTGCGTAACAGTAAGTGTTCGTGTGAAACACAACAGAAGAAACGATGTTTAGCAGCAGTGAAATTAAGGAAACAAAGCTTTGATTCAGGAAAATTGTAATTAAGTGATTTAAATAATTTCAGTTTGAGTTGATTAGCTAATCGTTTCAGCTCTAGATAGCTGGGTTGAGATCTGGTGACAGTGAAGGCCACCACATATTATTCACATAATTTTCATATTCATTAAACCATTCAGTGAGTCCTTTGCACTGTGGATGTGGATTTTATCGTCCCAGAAGAGTCCATTTTCCTTCCATTTGTTACCCATCTGTATCTGTCCTGAAAGTCTTTGTAGAGCTGAAGGCTTCCTTTTGCTTACCTGGCTCTGAGCTGCCTTGTTTGCTGCACAGGATTTGGAAAACCTGACGACATGTAGGAACTGGGTAGGCACATACTCGTCATGTTCCTGAGAATGAGTGTGTATGTGTATGTCACATTGAGCAAACGGGTGGAGGTGCGTTGTGTGGCATTACATGCAGGAAAGCCAAACACTGAAAGCGGCCCTAGGAAACAATGAAGCCATGGAGAGAGGAGGCGAGAGTCTGCAACCAGGAGGGAATGTCAATGAATGATAGAATGTATAGAGGAGGAAGAGGAGGGGAGAGGTGAGGAAATAACTTTCCTTTCCTCCCAGGCGTCATAATATTTGGAGGCTTTTGTAATAAACCATGCCATCATAGTGTAACTGAATGTCAGTTTTAGAAGTCTTTCACAGATGATGAATTCCTTCATGTTAAAGCGCCCAGTGTTTGGTCATTCTGCTGCACAGGAAACCATATATTTCCAGCTGTGACAACAGAATTGTGAGTAGTAACAACATCAGGATGGAAAAGTGCAAAAAGTTCTTCATCAAGAGAAAATCTAGAGTTGGAAGATATGGTTACATAATGCTCATATTGTTGGATCAGCAGATTAATGAAAAGCTGATAACAAGAAGCATTCGTGGAGTTTTTACACACACACACACACACACACACACACACACACACACACACACACACACACACACACACACACAGCTGCAGTTTCCATACAGATGTGTGAAACAAAAGGTCAACGGAGCTCATGGCCTCCTGGAGAGTTAAGGGGTGAGAAACTCAGGCATGGAAGGGATACATTACCACAAATATGAACTCATGCCTCTATCAATACTTGTTGTTATAATAATAATAATAATAATAATAGTAATGCTAATAATACTATCAGTGTCTCAGTGAAGCATTTGAAAAGCTTCTCTAACCATAGATGTTGCTCCTCACCTCTGAGAGTCATGGTTTACCACAGAAGTTAACCCTTGTTTTGATCAGTTGTTTTCCTTGAGTGAGATGTCTGTAATGACCTAATACCATTTTTGAGTTCAACTTTTGGATGTGGGAGTAATATCAGGGTAGTAACTCCATATGTAATCATGGAGGGCAGGACGTTTTGCTCAACAGCCAAGGTGGCTTGTAATTTAACCAAGTTACTAGAGACTCACTGTTCAGGAACCACAAATTTGTTGTAGGGAATTTAAATTTCATATGATTAAAGCTGACTATGCTAAAAATTTACTTAGATTTATATCCTCTTTAAATGTAAATGACTGCTGTACACACCCAAAATAATCCTACTAAACTGTATAGCACTACTGTTCATCATCAGATATTGAGCTCTGATAAGGTTGTGGGTGCAGCTCATTTTATATGAAAGGATTGTCTATTAAGACAGTATTAAAAGACCTTTTTGTCTAAATAGTTCTATTTCACAAAACTCTGGGGGAAAAAAGATTTTACATGTTATGTGTGTAAGCACATATAAGATAAGCACATTGTTCACTTCTACAAGTTTAACTTAAAATAAATTCAGCAATATAATCTGGCGTTTTTGCAAACTGAAGCATCCATCTGTAATTCCACCCAGAAAAGAGACTGGCATGCAGTCAGCCACATTTCAGTCCTGATAATATTATAACCAAATGATTAAACACTCACATTAATCCCAAACACACCATGCTATGTTCACACTTCTGTGTGAGAACAGAAAATGCTAGACTCAATGGTACCTTTTTTCCCACATCCAAACTTCCACATCTTCTTTGGGTGTCACTTTTTTTGTGAGAACTATATACTGTTGCTTCATGTAAAATCTACTAATTAAATCCAATTGTCTGTTCTCTGGATTAGTGCCACTGCTGTGTCCTTGTGAGGACATGTGCCCAGAAACAAATGTTCTCACACACACATTTTACAACCAAAATTAAGTGGTAAAAGAGGGCCCTGATGAAAGCTTGAGTCATCATCGAGTCATAAAATTGAGAGTGATTCAACTCTAACTGCCTCCCTCCTGGCAGGGCTGCTCCAGTTCTGAAAGCATGTAAAGACACTGACACAGAAGGAGCATTTCAGTTAAAGACTATAAACATAACAAAGCTCACTAATGTGATTAGGTTCAGTGTTACCTGCTGTGGCGTCTGTCCTGCTGTCCCACGGTTTTTTACCATGTGTGAAGCACCACAGGACACTGCAGCTCCCCTTTGAAACCTCCATATCAGATGTATTCGTGCATAGTTGTGTCCAATGTGATCAAGATGTTGTGCATGTGTGTCTGATCTGCAGGGAGAAGCCAGGCGATGTGCTGTGTTGTGTTGCTATGTGGAATTTCAGGGAGCATTAATGCCTTTCCTGTAAAAGGGACAGATGGAGATAAATGTTCCTTTTCTCTATCCCTTTTTTCCCCCTCTCTCTGTTATCATTTCTGGTCCATGTTTTTCCCTCATGTCTCACCCTGCGCTAATTAATATGTTCTCTCCTCCCTCAAGTTTTCTCTTCTCGGTCTCTTCTTTGTGGCCTCAGGAGGAATGGAGGCTAACGTGCTGCTTAACACAACAACAACACCTGCTGTACTTTGTGTGTGTCCCTGTTCGTGCCTATGCCATCCAGCTCAAGTGCAGCTGGCTTTAGTTTTGTCCATTTCACATCTTAAACATGGACGTGTCTGACATTCGCAACCTTATGAAAAAAACCCAAGCCTCTATTTCAGAGAAGGGCTTCTTGGCTAAACGCATTGAAGAGCTACAAAATGTAAGTGCTGCACTTCTAACTTCCTGTCAGAAGCTACATTTGCACTGTATATTTTAAAATATGTGGTATCAGGGTGGGGCTTCTTGCACTTTTGTTGAGGTGATAACTTCTTTACTCACAACTGGACTTGGCTCAAATTTTAGATGCGGTAACATTGATTAGAGGTTGTTCCCAGCAGAGCTCCACTTTCCACTGTGCTTCATATGTATGAGGGGCCTTTGTGTTGGCCCTCAAACTGTGTCTCTTGGCATTGATCTGAATATGCTATATTGAAAGTTGAAAACTCAGGGGGACATGTTTCCTAAAAGATGTAATGAGTGCTCCAGGAACAGGAAAGATGGGGGATTTGTATGAGCCTAAAAAAATGCTGATCTCAGGATACAGCTGATTTTAGTCTCATGCTGTAACTGTTTAGACTGAATGTGCTGACCGCTGAGAATGTCTTAAATTATGCACACACAAGATATAGTAAACTTATAAGAGTTACTTGTGGGCAAAGCATTTCTCAGATTTTTTTTCTGGGGACCTTTTTCAGAAATAATAAACCATTACAAACCAAGTCACAATAGGCCTCATCTATAAATCATGATGAAAGTAAATTTACAAACAAATTAATATTCTTGAGTATTTTTATTTATTTCTGCAGGATAGAACCAGCTTAAAGAGATCTAAGTTGATAAATCCCATCTTTGTTTTACGTATTTGCCATTGTAAACATACACATGTACTTTATGAAACAAATATAAAGGCTATCCCATTGTTTTTAAGACAACAAATGACAAAATAAATGCATTTATGTGGAATGAAGAAGCCCTTTCTTTCCTTTTCTGATACTTGTTGGAAGTTTTTTTTTTTTTTTAAATGTTTGACTTTGGTAACCCATGTACCTCTGCAGCCTCCATCAGATGCCACCCTCTGTTTTGTCCATTATTTGCCTTTTTCTATTTCATCATTGTCTCCTCTATGGTCCTATGTAAAATCTACCCCAATACTACAAATACAGATATTTTTACCTGTTTTTTTTGCTCATGGTGTTTTCTGCTACCACTGTTCATTTTTTTTTTTCTTTCTAGTATTTGGTCACATCAGTGGAGCACTGATGTTTTTAATTTACTCCATCTTCCCTTATGAGGATTGATTATGTGAGCCTGATATAAAGTGTTGGGTGTTTTCAGTCCCTCCCTTCTTCCTTTCTCCAATGTCTTTTTGTGTGGGATAGGCAAAATAAAGTATGATTGATGAAGTGTTACTGTACATAGGTTATGCTTCTATGTTCAGTCACTTAACCACACCTACTCTTTCCTTGTCGTGATCCAGGTAGTGGCTAGTGACGGGGTGCGGGCTATGATGGAGTCGGCCCTGACAGCCAGAGACCGGGTGGGAGTGCAGGACTTTGTTCTGCTGGAGAACTTCACCAGCGAGGCGGCTTTCATAGAGAACCTGCGCAAACGCTTCAAAGAGAACCTCATCTATGTGAGTCGATTTTACAATGGAGGTTTGAGAGCATGAACGCATCTGTGTGTCTCATTTCAGTGAATGTTTTTATGAAAAGACACAGAAACAAAAAATGAGCATTCACATGTCATTAATAACAATATCTTCATGCCACACCTGCTGAGTTATTTCACCAGTTACAGGGAAAAATTTTTGCTTTTTGCTTTTCTTCCAAGTTCCACAAAGTTTTTTTTTCTTTATCACTATTTTCTCAATGTTATGTTCCATAAAATGTTGAAGAATAATGTACAGAACCCCTCTGTGATTCTTCAGGCCCAGGTTGATGTCTATAAGTTGTTTGTTTTCATCAGTCATCAGCCCAAAACCCAGACACTTCATTGACCATCATAGAAATAGAGAAATATTAACATTTGACAAGCAGAAAACAGCTAGTGAACTTTACAATAAACCATAAAGACCCAGAACTACTTTTTGTGGTGACTTCCAAAGGAAATTTTCTCTACATTTAACCATTACCAAGTGATTTATCACCAAATATTATGATATTATACATTGCATTTTTGCAGTGAAAGTCAGGTATTTTACTATATTTAATTTACTAACCATGTAGAAGTTCATGAAAGCTCAGAGTAAATTTAAAGATTACTATATCAAAACAGAGAAAATTGAAGAAAACATGACTTTTTCAGAGAAATATATCATTAATTCTTCATAAAAACAAGCATCTACAACCACTGTTATTTGTCAAACTACATGGGTTTTTTTGGTGAACCAATGCTGCTGAGGACAATGGTGTTTCCATGTTCACTACAAAGACTATAGATGCATCTGTAAAAGACATGTGATGTTGAAAAGCTGAGGAACTGCATTTTACTTGAATTATTTCATTGTATTGGTAGAATTTGTAGCCCAAAAGTAGTTAAACATTTTAGATCAGCAGATACTTTTGGGACTTTGAGGGTTAAGTTTGTAGAGACCGTTTTGTGCTCCCAGCCCTGATGTTGAGTTAAACAATCAAACATAACATGTGAACCTTTTGCTGTGGTTGTGTTCATTTCTCTTGCAGACATACATCGGTTCAGTGCTGGTGTCAGTCAACCCATACAGAGAACTGGAGATCTACACCAAGAATCACATGGAACGATACCGAGGAGTCAACTTCTATGAGGTCTCACCACATATGTAAGTAAATCTATAGACAACTTCCATCTTGTTATAGTAAACACAACTATAGAGAGATATCAGCTAGTAACTCTTTATCAGAGCAGTGTTTTATTAGTGGTACAGGTGAAGCTGTTTTTCCTCACTGGCCTGAGTACTGACTACATCATTTATTGTGGAGAGTATATTTACTGTTGCCCTGGTTTTGCTCCACAACCCTAAAAGAAGGAGTCTGTTGAAGCTTTGTGATGGATTTTTTTTCTCCTTGAATGACATAACATTTGTTGCACCCGCTTACTAAATGTGTATATTCAGTGTGCATGGGAATATTTGCCGGCAATGTAATGCTCACACAGACTGACTGTCGTCTGTCTGTCAGATGGTTCACAAGGTGTCATGGCATGTGTCAGAGTTTGTTTGAACGGTTGCCACAGGAATGGTCAAGGGATTCCCTGTCGAATCCTCTCAGACCCCATAGGTCAGCTACAAAACAATCAAGCACATTATGGAGCTGCTCAGTGGTGTAATTTAAACATTTTTGAGATCTTCTCCCTCTAACCGTTGGAAGATTTTTTTTCTCTTTTCTGCAGCACTTGAGAGTGCTGCCAAATGTTTTCTCTCCCTCTGAGTGGAAAGAAAGATGTGCTTTGGCAAGTACACATGAAGGGCTGGAGAGAGAAAAAAGGGGGAGGGAGAGGTGGAAAGAAAAGTAAGCAAATGATGGTACCAGGCAAGAGATTTTCCTCCCTTGACAGGGAATTCCCCTGACCTTAACCTGACCTCACTCAGCCTCCATCCCACATTCCTTCAGCACACTTACAGAATGATGCAGCTATGCAAATGTCATTGTATTTATCTTTCAGTAATTAGTCTGGTGTCAGAAATGTGTCCAAACTGGCTGAAACAACATCGGAGCACTGACAGCTGCTCAGGGCTGATAAATGATACTGTAACTAAAACAGACTGTGGAGTTTGTGATTCATAGTGGTGGTCCAGTGTCTTTCCGTGTTCACACTGTGGAATGAAATAATAACATTCCTGAACAGATTTCCAAGGCACTCAAAGTACTGCATTTTTTTTGTCATGATCACATCTAATGTGTAACATTGACCTGGTTGGCAACTGACCATAAATTTTGATTTACTGCATTAATATAAAATGCTTTACCATTATTAGAAAGGTTCAATATGAAAGATACACATGTGCTTGAGTGCTTATATGCATTTTTTGTTTGAGTTTGTTTTGTTCTGGAAGCCAGTTAATGTTACTTAACTCCCTCTCTAAGCCTAAGTCTATCTCTAGGGCTGAGCGATATGGAAAAAAAATCATATCACGATATTTTTTTTCTTATCAGACGATATCAATATGTATCCCAATATAAATCAAATCACTATTTTTGTCAAGCTTAAAATTTCCATTACTCATAAGTTTGTTGTGAAGACATCAGAAGGTTATTTTTTATTTAAATATGGTGTATTTTCTGTCAGAGGTTAAACATGACATATGTGCTGAAGAACATTATACAACTGTTTCCGATAAATAAAACAGGTACATATATTTAAAACTAAACTAAAAGTCTGACCAGCAGGCAAAAGCTTTCAATTTATAAAAGAGAACACAAACAAGAAAGACCATCTTCACGAAACAATACAGGGGTATATATGTGGGGGTGTGTTCCTTAACTGCCATAAGTGGTGTAAAACTGAAAGTGAAACTAAAGGAAAGGTGAGTGTTTGCGTTCTTCACATAGGCTACATGTATTTGTTGGGTACACCTCCATATTATATTGAAGGCCCTGAAACGGTTTGCACCCTACTTTTCAGTAACCTGCTTGCCAGAGTTCTCTGTTATATTTTCTGTTGAGGGAACAGTGTGTGCTGTGGCTGGCTCTTAAGCCTGTGCTGTGTGCGTCAACCTAACTTGACGTGGCTCTAGCATGATTGGTTCGGTACAGCACTACTTAATTATGATTGGCTGTTCTTATTTCTGTCAAAACATGGACAAATGAATTCTATCGAAATTGTATCATGCATGGCTTATTTTTCTATTGAGGAAAAGTTATGTTGCGACATATATTGTTATCATTTTATCACCCAGCCCTAACTAGCTCTGTTGCCTACATGAAGTACAGTGGTTTCCATGCAGATGACTCAAGTTGTTTTTCCATGAAAATTCTTTTAACTGCCTCTGAGTTTTTCAATGTCTACTGTATGCTCCTATACAGCAATATTAGTGTACTGCTTTAGCTACTGTTAACACAGAACTGGAGTCAGCAGCAGCAGAAGACAAACTGAGCATGTGCAAATGTTAGACATTGAATCTTTAAAGGTATTGTTATGAAAATTACAGCTTGATCAAAATATGAATGGGTTTATATACTGTATATTTTATGAGACCTATCACAGTGCCATCAGTGTTCAATGGTTTCTGAGACACTGATCTACAAAAATACTTTCAGAATAAAAGTAGTAAAACTTCACCAAATCTGGGTCACTATTAATGAAAAATAAAGTAAAAAAAAGATGCTTGTTAGCTGTATTTTCAAGTTACAGTATTCAGTCAAAATGTGAAATTCTATGAATTAATGAGAAAGCACTCAAAAGAAATGTTTGTTCTACTTCAAAACATTGTCTGTACATTAGAATACATTCACTTTTCAGATTTGTTCTATAGCTTTATCTTATATCTTACATTGTGAAAGCCCTTGACAGCCAGCCCTTGTTTTCTTTTAAAAGTTCATACTGTCTTCCAAATATAAGTATTGTGGGTAATTCATTTATCAGACAGGGGTAGTTGTTTATTTACCTGCTTTACTAGTTTAAGCTGCTTCCTGTAGCCTTCGTCAGATGCATCACATGATATTGCTGTGACATGTCTTATAGGCTGCTAAGGAGGATTGGTCAGACAGCAGGGAGGGTTTGAGCCCCCTGCTGTC
>JAPQRP010000006.1:7681917-7696586 GCA_037367295.1 Apogon hyalosoma
GCTCAAACCCTCCCTGCTGTCTGACCAATCCTCTTTAGCAGCCTATAAGACATGTCACAGCAATGTCATGTGATGCTTCTGATGATGGCTACAAGAAGTAGCTGAAATGAGTTAAGTAGGTAAACAAACAACTATCCCTGTCTGATAAATGAATTACCCACAATAGCCATCTCTTGCTGTAGATTTTCCAATTTCCACCCTATCAAAAAATATATACAATTTAACAACTGTTATCTCTGAAGCAAAAAAAAATCCCAAAGAAATTGTTGACCAGTGATATTAGTCACTATACAAACATAAAAGGAGATGCTCATGCTTTAAAGTCATGTTTTATATATAGTGTTTGGCCTAGTGGTCGCTAACAGCAAACCTAACTCTGTTAGCTATTACTGGAGCATTTAGCGATCAAAGTGCTAGATATTTTCCCACAGTTTGGTATATACTAAAAACAAAAAAGTAAAAATTGGATTTATTTTCATCTGAAAGCCAAAAACGTGTCTAATTCATTAATAATGGTGAGTAAAAGCTTTTGATCTTTGTCAGGAATTGTCAAGGAATCTTTCAATAATGTGTTTTTGGGTTGTTTCCACTGCTCCCAACTGGCTAAAAAATAGTCTGTCATCACCATATTGTTTGATTTTTATATTCTAGTTAGTTAGTTGAACTGTCCCAGTGTGTGGACATCGTTTGTTGACTTGCGACTTGTATCACCCTACCATCCTCCAGTTATGCAGTGGCAGACAACTCCTACCGCTCCATGAGAACAGAGAGGAAGGACCAGTGCATTTTGATTTCCGGGGAGAGCGGAGCTGGGAAGACGGAAGCATCCAAGAAGATCCTGCAGTACTATGCCGTCACCTGCCCAGCCAGCGAACAGGTGCAGACCGTCAAAGACCGCCTCCTGCAGTCGAACCCCGTCCTGGAGGTAAGACTGCAACACTGGCGGTTAATCTGATAAACATCTCTGGACCACCTAAAGAGAGCCAGCTTTCCACTGTAATGGATTTGTTGTACAGCTACACTCATGTTGATGCTGAATGATGGATGGTTAGATGGACATTGTTTGGTAAGAAAAAGAGGACAGTGTCAATATCACCATGAAATGGAGGATAAAAGTGTAGGATGAAGAACATCTCTTCTAAAATATGTGTAATATGCTATGCTGTCACGAATGTGTTCTTATACTCTATCAAAATAGATATAAGGTGCAGTCTATGCAACAACTACTCGGTAGTCTGTTTGACAAAGGTTTGGGACTTGAATCCAAGATGTAATGAGTATCTGCTGTTAAAAACCATCATGATGATTGCTATCATACTTAAATATAGCTGTAAAATGTAGGAAATAAAGATGTCGTCTCTTCCTGTGTTTTGGAGAATGAAGGCAAGAGGGAGGTGATGGAGTTTACGGAAGTGCTTGTTTTAATGTCTGGCATGTCTCAGCCAGATGCTTTCCAGATGTGTTTATAAAAGTGTACACTAAAACCTGTAATCTGTGCTCCTGTCCTAGACAAACACCGACGCCTGTAGCTTTCTCTTTATTTCACTTTTACCTCCTTGTTTCTCTGCTTTTGCCTGTTATCTCCATTTTCGTGTCCATCAATCACCACTGTCTTCATATTTGCCCCTCCACAGGCTTTTGGTAACGCAAAGACGTTGCGTAACGACAACTCAAGCCGCTTTGGCAAGTACATGGACATTCAGTTTGACTTCAAGGTGAGTGTGATTCATACTGGCAGCTACTTAAGGCATGCATGAACCCTTTCCAGCTGGACTGAAGCTAATTGTTGCAGTAATCTAAACTACAGTTACATATTTGTCATTTCACACCATTCCTCCCTTGTGTGTTGCTGTATAAAATCTCTTAATGTAAACCTGCATGCTATATGAACCTCACATCACACGTCAGTACCCTAGCCTTACCCTCTCCTCCTCTTCCTACTTCCCGTCTTGCCCTCTGTGGCCTTTGTCTCGTCGGCAGGGTGCCCCAGTGGGAGGCCACATTATCAACTACCTGCTTGAGAAGTCCCGTGTGGTCCACCAGAACCACGGAGAGAGGAACTTCCACATTTTTTATCAGCTGATCGAAGGTGGGGAGGAAGACCTGCTGAGACGCTTGGGGCTAGAGAGGAACCCCCAGCAGTACCAGTACCTGGTCAAAGTAAGCACCTTGACCTGTGCAGTAAAAAAGGACTGTAGAAAATCAATGTTTATGCAAGTCCTTATGAAGTCTAAAATTTAGGTTAGTTAACATTGCATTCATCTATCTATACATAAAGTGCTTTGGACTTTACACATGATGCCTAAACATCACTTTTTTAAGTCAGTGACCTCTCTCAAGCTTGTTTCCTGAGTCTGATGTAAAAACTTAAAGCTATGTATGATGTTCGTCACCAAGTTTTCATCAAATCTGTAAAAGCCGAGTCATAGCCTAAGTATCACAAATCTGTAAGTCTTTCTGTGATTACGCACCTGATTCTCTTCCCTCACGGTAAATAATTTCGAAGTTGACTCCATCACAAGAAGTCCACTTGTTTACATACCAAGCCGGTAGATCACTCAGGCATTTTTGGAAATTTGTCATGAAGTGCATTGTGGGAATGGGAATTCCATGCAGCAGTAGTATGGCCGCAGCAGCAACAAACATGGAAACCGCTTCATTGCTTCCTGCTTCTTGAAATTCTGAAAAGACCCAAGTGATGGTTTGATATATAAACAAAGGACTGCTTGTGATGGAGTCAACTTTGAAGTTGTTCACTATGAGGGAAGTGATTGAGGTGCATAATCACGGAAAGACTAACAGATTTGTGATACTTAGGGTATGACTCAGGTTTTACAGATTTGATGAAAAATTGGTGATGAAAGTCATACGCAGCTTTAAAGTGCGGAAAGGTTTACACTATTTGAATTGACAGATTTGAGACAGGATCTGGAATTCAGAATATCAAATAATAGTTTTGCTCTTACCATGCAATCCGGCGAAGGAAAAATGCTGACGGTATTGTGGGCCAGCTACCTGGCCCATTGAAATCTGATTGGTTACAGAAATAGTCCAGATGCTATACAGTTTAAGTTACATGGGCCAAGATTACTGATTCTGAAGGCCCTGGGCAGATTAGATTAACCCTGGCAACACATAGACACTGAAATCTGATTGGACAAAATATCTTACAGACACGCACTGAAAGCAGTGCAGCCAAGAGAAATGCTAAGAAATGAAGTGAATAGTCTGTTAGGAATAAATTAATACAGTTTCATGGAAGAAATATTAGAAATTAAGTTGTAAATGTAGGTCAGTGTTTCTGATAGTGTTCAGGCCAGCAAAGAAGGCCTTGCTGGCCCTGATGGCCCACCACTGGTTCACATTAAAGTTCATGATGAAATAGACCTTAAACTACACTGTTGCCCATAAAGTTGACATGATTTTATTTTCAGACACATTCCTCTTTTTATTCCTATTTATACACATTAATCACCTTTGACCAGGTGCAATGATTTCATAGAGTCCCACTTGCACTTAATGTATCAAGAATAAATCAATATTTAATATTTAATTCCAACAGTGTACATACATAATAGTCCTAAAAAAGATAATAGTCTTAAATTTATACTTGTTCAAACATGCAGAAACACTGCAAATTAAGTATTTGGGCTATACCTAAATAAAACATATCCCCACGCTACTAGAAGGCAGAAACCTGAAGATGTACATTCATGTTTGAATGTAAATCTGCCTTCTTGAAGCTGCAGTATCTCTGCTCCCTATTCACATACACACTTGCTCTTAATGTCAGAATCCATTTGGTGGGAGTGTGTGTTTTGTCCCAGTGGGAATTCTGGTTAATAGGCTCTCAGTCAGAGACGGGAGGAACCTTCCTCAGGGGAGAAAATCCGCCTGAAGGCACTATCTGAACCCTCCCCTCCATGGACACGCATACGCCAACAGTTACCAAGCAAAAACACTTCCGAAGTCTGTAAACAGGCATTCACATCTATGTGGGTGTTTACACCACCTGCTTTATGCATTTCACTAGACGTGTTAATAATGTTATGAGCAATAAAAACCTGAGGCAGGCCACAGCTAAATAGTGTATTTATAGTGCTTTAGGTTGTTTACTACTGCATGTGTGTGTATTTTTTTTAATAGGGCAACTGTCCCAAAGTGAGCTCCATTAATGACCGCAGTGATTGGAAGGTGGTGAGGAAAGCTCTGACTGTTATTGGCTTCAGTGAGGATGAGGTGGAGGTAAGCTGTATTACCCTGACATGTTTTACCATCAAAAAAAAGTGTATAAACTGCAGTATTCATAAAGTAGACATGAAGTAATTGGGTTTTGATGGCTTGTAGCACCTAATGATGTAATATATTCCACAAAATATAGAAAAATGATTGCTTATCCTGGTTAAAAATGTCATAAAACTCAATAATTTTATAGCTTTGACTGATATTGCAAAAATATCCTGACCAATAGTGTAATAAGTTTTTAAATGATAATGTACCATTCAGGTGTCATGTTTTTGTTGCAAGTGATAATGTAATAATTTTGATGGATAATGAAAAAATGTAATGGAAAGAAATCTAAACTCTAAGCTCTATGTATGATAAGACTGCAAGAGGCCATAGTTTACAATGACTTTGCAACAAACAGCACAATGTGAAGCTAATAAGCACAAAGATACAGTGGGAGCAGATTATTAATATTTATCTCTATATTTTTATTAATTGTGCCGATACTTAAGATAGCGTTTAATTACTTTCGGGCTTGTCTTTGCTATACTGTGTTATTTTAGTCTAGACAAGAATGTTGTAACTGCACAACATCCAAAGCAAGAACATCTCTCTTTAAGTCCGTAGTTTTGGTGATGGTAACATTGCATAAGATATTCACACTTTTACCCACTTCAAAATACTTATCACTTACAACTTTTCTGTCTCTAGAGACTTTTTGTTCAGTTTTTTTCAGATCAGGTCTGAAAAGAGTTAACAGATGACATAGTCTGTTTAACAGTCACAGCTTTGTATCTTGACTTGAAAGTTGGTAATTTACCACAGATGGCCTGTTACTGTCAGTCAAACATGCTTTAAACTAAAATTGTTATTAATTGGAAATGAACAAACCATGCTGAGTAGTCGCTGAATTATCCTCCACACTTGACTTTCCAACTTTACCAAACAAGCATCACAAAACAATAGTGCAATATGTCAGATTTATGATTATGCAGATATTGTTGTTGAAAAGGACTGATTCAGCCTGAATGAGCCTGCGTTACATACCCCTGGATGCTCGATTCATGCTTTTACAGCATGAATCGTAAAGTTTTTTTGTCTTCACTTCAAACTTCACTGGGAATAATTCAACCCAGAAACACCCAAACAGCCATGAGCAACCAAAATCATCTACTAATGTAAAAATGTTTAATACCTGCTGATCTATTAATCCTATCAATACATGTAAATAATTGATGTGAAATATAGTTTGTCATCTTCTCATGGTCATCAGATATGACCCATTTGGACCTTCAAAGGTTTCATAGTGAACATGGAAACACTACCATCTTCTACAACATTAAATCATCAATAAAACCCATGTAGTTTGATAAATGACAGTAGATGGACACACTTTTCTTCAGTTTTCATTGTTTCTGATGTAATAACCCTCAACTTTACCACTTTGTAGGGTCACACATTGAGTATATAGATATTATCTCACATAAGTGAGTACACCCCTCACATTTCTGCAAATATTTAATTATATCTTTTCATGGGACAACACTGAGGAAATGACACTTTGTGAAAATGTCCAAATGGGGCTCAAAGTGTCACTATTTTGCATGGCCACCATTATTTTCCAGCACTGCCTTGAAATCCTCTTGGGCATGGAGTTCACCAGAGCTTCACAGGTTTCACTGGAATCCTCCTCCACTCCTCCATGATGACATCATGGAGCTGGTGGATGTTGGAGACCTTACACACCTCCACCTTCCATTTGAGGAGGCCCCACAGATGCTCAATAGGGTTTAGGTCTGGAGACATGCTTGGCCGCTCCATCACCTTTACCCTCAGCTTCTTTAGTAAGGCAGTGGTTGTCTTGGAGGTGTGTTTGGGGTCATTATGTTGGAATACTGCTCTGTGGCCCAGTTTTCCAAGGGAGAGGATCATGCTCTGCTTCAGTCTGTCACAGTACGTGTTTGCGTTCATGGTTCCCTCAATGAACTGTAGCTCCCCAGTGCCAGCAGCACTCATGCAGCCCCAGACCATGACACCCCCACCACCATGCCTGACTGTAGACAAGATACGCGTGTCTTTGTACTCCTACCTGGTTGCTGCCACACATGCTTGACACCATCTGAACCAAATAAGTTTATTTTGGTCTCATCAGACCACAGGACATGGTTCCAGTAATCCATGTTCTTAGTCTGCTTGTCTTTAGTAAACTGTTTGACTTTCTTGTGCATCATCTTTGGTTCAGATGGTATTTGTAGAAATGTGAGGGGTGTACTCACTTTTTTGAGATGCTGTACACCATGGTGTCACACCCCCCACCCCATATTCACACCATAAAACACACACATACAGTATGAACCTCCTCTAGCATTCACTTCCCAGTCTGTCTTATCACCATACTTATAATGTAAAAAAAAATGGGGTGATAGTCAGTCAATCAAGCACTTAATCAAGCAAGCAAATTTAATTTATATCGTGCCATATCATAACAAAAGTTATCTAATGACACTTGACACTTTAAGGCTAGTCTAAACCACCTGTAAATGACTCTTAAGCCAATTCACAGACACCCAACAGAATCCAAGAGGAGCAATCACTTGGTGACAGTGGCCAGGAAAAACTTCCTTTTCATAAGGAGAAACCTGGAGCAGACCGCGGCTCTGGAGAATGGTCATCTACCTTGACCAACTGGGGTTAAAGAAAGAGAGAGAGTGAGAGAGTGTGTGTGTGTGTTTGGGGGGGGGGTATAGGAACAGACACATGGATGCACAGC
The DNA here is from genome assembly GCA_037367295.1 of Apogon hyalosoma. Classification (NCBI taxonomy): domain Eukaryota; kingdom Metazoa; phylum Chordata; class Actinopteri; order Kurtiformes; family Apogonidae; genus Apogon; species Apogon hyalosoma. The sequence goes on from JAPQRP010000006.1 coordinate 7,688,915, forward strand.
AAACTGAACGAAAACTGCTAAAAACTAGAATTGCTGTTACTACTATAACTACCAATAACTAGTACAAATACCCATAACTTTTATCACTACTACTCCAAATACAAGTACTAACAGTGGATATTCTACCAAGGACTACTACTTCAGTTTTTAGTACTAATAATAGAATCCTCTACCATCCATGTAACGATATGATAATCCCTATCACAACTATATGGATAGATGAATAATGATGATGGAAGCAGAAAAGAAGCAGGACCACAGCAGCAGATCCAGAGATGATCGAGGGAAAACCTGTGAGGTGATAAAGCACCGAGACTCTGGGGAAGAAGTCAAGTCAGTAACATGTATTTGCTGGGGTGTGAATAGATGAGGAGGAGCAGAGAAGAGGTCAGTGTATGAGTCTTCAGCAGTCTACACCTATAGCAGCATAACTCAGAGCAGCCTGAGCTGCCATAACTATAAGCTTGATCAAAAAGGAAAGTTTTAAGCCTACTCTTAAATGGAGCAGTGATGATAAAATGTATTAAAAGACATACTGTATTGTGCAAAGGCAGAGCTTCTTTTAGGGACAGCAATTGGGCCTTGAAGATCTGGTCATCTGTTCTGAGCAAAGTTTTACAAATCACTGGAAAAGTTGCAATATTGTGAATTATTCCAAATACAAGCCAAACATCTGAGAACAAAATTAAATTTTCAAAATCTTTTTAAGTTTCAGATTTAAAGGTAACTCTTCTCTGAGCCTTCTTACTCGATGGAATAAGGTTTTATATTATTGGGTTTTATTACATTTTCAGCCAAGTGCAACTTTTCTTATGTAACAGGTTTTACCACTAGTTCCAAGAAGTACTGCATGTGCTGAGGCTGTTTTCTGTGTTTGTAAAAGTGTTTCTACAACTGTGTGTGTGAGCCTGTTATTATACTGTATAGTGAGAACTTATTTGTGCTCAGCGTGGGAGTCTTCCTACTTTTTCATAAATCTGGGCTTGCTTCCAGATCTATCTCAAGCTCCCACTGCTTAAAGAGTGTGAAGCAGGTGTGCATGCTCGTAGTTTTATTACGACACTTGATTGTTACAGTTCTACTCTGTTCAGTTTTAATCAAAGCAATCCTTATCTACCAAGTTGCTCATAAAGATACCTACAGCTCTGAATAATCTTATCACACTATTGCCGTATTTTTTTGTTACCTTTGTTCTCTCCTTTTACTAAAGCATTCTTCCGTCTACTTTATTCCCCTCCCTCTGTGTGTGTGTGTGTGTGTGTGTGTGTGTGTGTGTGGGGTTTTTTTTTTTCCCCTCTATGTAGGAGTTGCTGAACATCATTGCCAGTGTTCTCCACCTGGGGAATGTGCAGTACGGTGGGGAGGAAGGCAGTGCCAGCATCACTTCTGACACACAGATAAAGTACCTGGCCAGGGTAAGACGCTGCACCAAGCAGCTTCATAAACACTTCTAAAAGGCCACAAGGGGATGTGGGAGTCCACCATAGTTTTTCTTAGCAGATAAAACAGCCACATGCTCTTACAGATAAAGAACCTATTTTGAGTACACCTCACCCTCATTCCTGTTCAGTCTTGTACAGTGATAGAAGTACTTTTATTCAGGTTCTTACATTTAATTTTACTTGAGTGTTCCAGTTTTTTAAACATCAGAGGTTGAGTGTTTATGATTAAGTGTTCTATTAATATGAGGTATTAAGTGTTCTTCTGTAGGTTGACAAAATTAACTTTTAAAAACCCTCTCGAACTAGTGGGAAAGTGTATTGTCACAAAGAGAATGGCTCATGACAAGTTGCCTTTTTAGTGATAGAAGGTTTTCACATAACATATAGTGATCTGATAGAATATAGTACATTGCTGTAGACTAAAATCCCAACAGTGTTGAATTACTTTGTCTACAATGGGTGTTCAATAGGCAATAAAGCACATCACATTAGAATATGTTTACATACAAGCATGGTAAAACCTTTATTCATAGGAGCACCTGACACACATTATGTAAATAAATATAAACTAGCATGCTGACCTGCGGAGATCCACAGGGTCTGGATGTGTTAGTTTTTATGCTGTTATGTATCCATGCATGCTGTACTGCATTTGTCCAGCAGTCACTGCCAAAGTGCTCTAGCCAAAGCAACATGATTGCAAAGCTATTGTATTCCAAAATTGCTAATATTTCCCAAAATATTGGTCCTTTTAACTTGTTGTTTTCGGTAGTCTCGTCCTTGACCAAAAATACATAAGTATGCCAAACTGCAGCAGTCAGCTCTTTCTGGATTTTGTGTGAATCCCCAGACCCGCATGCACACAGAGACCACTTGGCTTGACCATTTTACTGCACAATTACTTTGACTTTTATAATCTGAGTTAATTTAGTTGAAAATACTTACATGCTTTTACTTAAATAAGGTTTTATGCAAGGTCTCATAGTCAAATAGACATATTGAGAAATACTAGAAAGAAGTCATACTGCAGTTATAGTGGACAACATTGTCATTTTAGACTGTTTGCTTAGTTTGCAAAGAAAATACATAAATTCTTGATAATTTTGAAATGTGTATCTAATTGATATGTTTTAAACAGTACCTCTCTTTTTTTTGCTGTGACTTTATCCAAAACATCACCAGACACACACTGGACTTTTATTTTGCAGCCTTTTTTGCGATTACATCGTGTCACAAGATAACACTGTGATTGTCATTTGATTAATTGTGCAGCTCTAACAGATACCATAACCACGGTGTCACTACTGCAGAGCAGCGTGACGTCTGCATCTGCTTACATAATAGGAGATAATTTAGTTAGCGTTTGTGGGGCTAATGATGCTGTGTTTTTTACAGTTGTTAGGAGTGAATGGGGCAGTACTGACGGAGGCTCTCACACACAAGAAGATAATTGCCAAGGGAGAGGAGGTGGGTCTGGATACACAGTTGCATTGTGGCGCAAGTGTGTGATTAGCATTTGTCCACAGAGTTTTCCTGTGTGTGTAATGTCTGGTCTGATGGAGTTTAATTATATTGTAGCTGGTCTAACTGTCTGTGTATCTGCATTGTCCATCCTGTCTCTCAGCCTCTCACCTTCTTGTGTGTGTTTTCTTCAACAGTTGATGAGCCCACTCAACCTAGAGCAGGCGTCATCGGCTCGGGATGCCCTGTCCAAGGCGGTGTACGGACGCACCTTTACCTGGCTGGTTAATAAAATCAACACTTCGCTGGCATACACAGTATGTGAATTGAGCTGACCCAGTGCTGTACCCAGCCCTTTACCTGAATCGTAAACATCACATCTGAATGCCTGTTGCAGCTGTTTATAGCAGTATTGCCCAAGCCACATTTCCCAGCATTGACTATAAAGTATATCTTATCTTAACCCCACCCTAAACCAACATTGTACCCCAAAGCCAATTCATAACCCTTACAAAGCTATTTAAAGTTATGTACATTAGCTGAAATGCGTAAAATGCCCTCCTAAATATGGATAAATATAAAACATTTGTTCACCCATCCATACAAAACACATGCATCTGCATTGCACATGCTCAGTGAGTTCACAGCTGATGACAGTGAATTCTGCTTTTATTGAACGTGCTTTACAACATGATATGATAAATTTCTCTCATACTTTTTCTGAAATCCCTCTTACCACATGTCAATTGGATCTGAAATGTAGGTGTTCATTCTGTTACAGCACAGCTCCACCTTCTGGTCATTGAGGTGAACAGGAGGCATTAAATAAATGCTACATAAAACTTGGAAAAATGAAATTTTGCTATGTTTGTCACATGATTTTCACTTGTGCCTGCTTTATTTGTCATTTATTCATTCACTGTGACTTTGTATGTCTCTTTTGCTGCTGTTTTGTATTTATCTGTGTATGTGAAATTCTGTGAACAGCTTCCAAGGTTTTATATGAATAAAGTTATTAATATTACAACTTAAATTATAGGAACTTGATTTATCCTAATGTTATGATTGCGCTCTTAACATTGTGTTTGTTTGTTACAGGATGACTCATACAAGCATTACTCTGTCATTGGCCTGCTGGATATTTATGGCTTCGAGGTGTTCCAACACAACAGGTACATTTAATAATTATGATTTCAACACATACAGTCTGTGTGATCATAGTTGGCCTGCTGTAAGTTGCTTTTTTTTTTTTTACAACCATAATGCTGATTCTTCTGCAGTTATTAGAAAATAAAGATTAATTGAGAGCTTGGATAATTAATAAAAGATATTTCAGAGGATAGTAAAAACACAAATGCAGTAGATGCTGTAAATCTGGGCGAGTGTGACAGCTGTTTATCTTCATATTTATATTAGAATTGGAATATTATCTGAAGAATTTCATCATCCAGTGTCAGCCAGGACAATTCAACTGCCTCAATAATTCATTCTTAATGTCTTAGGTTTTTTTTTTACACTTTAGTGCCTTACATTTGAGTGGCGATATGGTATAACAAACATTTTCATATCACTAGTTATTTGGTAAGTGGAAAAAAAAAAAAAAGATTGTTTGTGTTTTAAAACTATTATAAAACCACCAATAAGGTGAAAAGGATAGACATAAAAGATGTTTGATTGTGGTTATTCATGGTCAGGATGCGATAAAAGCTTAATCAACAGCAGAACATAATGGAAATTGAGATGAACAGCAGTAGCCAAAACCCTTGGAGTAGGACAAATTTTGTTTTTGCAATGTTTGCTGCTGCTTTTTTCTTTTTTTTCTAGGTGTTTCTTAGAAACACTGAAGAACAATTCTAAGCATTTTATAAATTTCAAGGAATTCTATTAGCAAATAAATCACATTCGTGCAGAGAGCCATTTAACGTCACTGGCAAAATTTTTTGCCACAACTGTAAACTTTCAGAGCTGTGATAGTAAAATATTTGTTCAACATATAGGTTTGAGTGACTTTAAGGAAAACAACAAAACACTGAAACATTTGTAAGTGTTTTAGCTCAGAATGTGAACAAAATAAACTTGAAGACAAAAGAAACATGTTTATCATGATAAATAAAATTACCGTGATATTAAAATATATCAAAATAATTATTGTTTTGACACCCAGCTCTAAAATCTTATGTCTATGGAGTTTTAATTTACACAGTAATGTTTGTATAGAACTGTTATATTTATTAAATAAGAAATAAACAGGGAATGGCTGGTATAATCAACTCATTTGCACCAATACTGCACATTTAAAATTCACTGATTTTATTGTGTTTTGCAGCTTCGAGCAGTTCTGCATCAACTACTGTAATGAGAAGCTGCAGCAGCTCTTCATTGAACTCACCCTCAAGTCGGAGCAGGAGGAGTACGAGTCTGAAGGCATCACGGTCAGATATTCAGTCTTGTCTCTCATCATTCCATCTGTCCTCATCCCCTCAGTCTTTCAACATTTTGATTTCATGCAAAGTTTGGACTTAGAGCTCTTAATGTGATTGTGCTTTGACCTGTGTTTAATTTCTCATCCTGCTCTGTCACGAAAGCTTTTATTTAAAGTCATTTTTAGTAAAACTATCTATAGTTAATAGATCCCTTTCCATTATTATGCTTTATTTATATATCTAAAATGCTAAATGATACCACTTAAAAAAATTACATGTCAATATAGCTCTGCAATCAAATATGATGATTTAATAATGTTCTCCTTAGTTGCACCCCTTTGAATCTTTAGTCATCACATTTATGTTGATTTGTTTCACTTTCGTGAAACAAAAGCTTCTTGTGTTGTCTGATATAAATGCAGAGAGCAAACTGGTTGTGGGAGAAACTTGGATTTACCTCTTAAAGAGCCCATTATCATTAGACATCAAGGCCGTGGGCTGTGATTACTATAGTATCTGTGGAAATGATGTGACTGCCAGTGCTAACGTGCCCTTACTGTGCTGCTCTGTTGCCATGGGGCTCTGAGCTCATGTATGCATTCACATGTAAGTGGGTGAACAGCGTGTCTGAAGGCCAGGATTCCTGAAATTCTGCAGATGACTGAATTAAGAGTCATTAAAAAGTAGGCCTGCACAAAATGATGAAAAATGGACAATGTGTAATAGCATTGTTCAACATTGTGGTGATGATGTAAGTTACAATAACCAAGCAGATACTAAAGTGTGCATATTAGCGACACGTCCAACTTAGATTAGCAATTCTTCTTTGCGACAAAGTTAGTAAGGGTGAGTGCTTTACCTTGCTGACATTGTTTTAACTATGCCTGCAGTCTTCCTCAGTGTCATCTGACGTGTGATCACATGCATTTTTATTAGGTGACCGGCCTGACAGGTCTGTCAGAATTTGTCAGGCCGGTCACACCCCCCACCATCTGATGGTCTCTGGAGGATGGAGTCTCAGATGTGCGAGAGGGCGTAGCCCTCCTCGTCCCGGTTTATGGACTCATTGCCCTGCTTCCTGATCTCAATGGCCTCTTTTATCCACTTCTTGTGCTTGTTGGTCCCCGATGTTAAAATTTTTCCCTTGTCCCTGTCTGTATGATATAAGAAAATGACAAAAATGAACACAATCTACAGGTCCAACTTTCTACTTTATTAGGGTTACAGGTAACCCAGAAAGACTTGCACTTTCCCATGTTCATTAAATCACAACACACTTTCACAGACCTCAAACGATGCAGATTTATTTATCAAAAAAGGCTTGTCTGTACATTTACTGAGCTCTTCTACACTATATACATATTTTCATCCCTATGTACAGTAGAGCACATTATTCTCAAAATAATTTAAGTGAAGATCACATCTGTGTTGGTGATTTTAAAAAATATGTACAGAAAGTAAGGTTGTTTTCACCTGGCGCACATTTATTACCCCGCCCCCCCGAAGGGGAGGTAAGAGGTGTTGTTTTTGGTTCGGTCTGTTTGTTTCTTTGTTTGTTAACACTCTAGCACAGAGGCTACCAATCTTGGTCCTTGAGGGCTGATATCCTGCATGTTTTAGATGTATCCCTCTTCCAACACACGTGATTCAAATGATAAGCCTATCCCCAAACTCTGCAGAAGCCTGATAATGACCGTCAGGTGTGCTGGAAGAGAGAAACATCTAAAACATGCTTGGATACTGGCCCTTGAGGACCAGGATTGGTGACCCCTGCTCTAGCAGCAAAACTTTTGGTTGAATTCATACCATATTGGGTTTATAGATTGCCAGTGGCCCAGCATAGATATCATTACATTTTTGGAAAAGTGAAAGTTCACATTTTTTTAATGAATTTTTAACATCTTTTTTCTTCTCCCATTTACTTATAAAGGACAAATTTCAAATGTCTATAAAACATAAATTTTGTTTCAATTTATTTCAAAATGGGCATATATGTATGTATAGGCAAGTGATATGCTGACATCAGCACACACATAGACATGATGACATCAGTTGGATCAATGCCAAAATAAGCTACCGTTGGGCTCATAAGTTTACATACCCTAGCAGAATTTGTGGTAAATTGGCCATTTTTCAGAGAATATGAATGATAATACAAAAACTTTTATTTCGCTGATGGTTAGTGGTTGGGTGAATCCATTTTTTATCAAACAAATGTTTTTGTTCTTTTTAAATCATAATGGCAACAGAAACGATCCAAATGACCCTGATCAAAAGTTTACATACCCTAGTTCTTAATCCTCTGTATTGGCCCCTTTAACATCAATAACAGCTTGAAGTCTTTTG
>JAPQRP010000006.1:7696686-7716145 GCA_037367295.1 Apogon hyalosoma
AGTTAAATTTTGGTCTCATCACTCCAAATAACCTTGTTCCAGAAGTTTTGAGGCTTGTCTCTGTGCTGTTTGGCATAAGTGGGCTGCTTTGTGGCACTGCAGTAGTAAAGGTTTTCTTCTGATGACTCGACCATGCAGCCCATTTTTATTCAAGTGTCTCTTTACTGTGCATCTTGAAACAGCCACACCACTTTTTTCAGACTCCTTTATGTCAGCTCAAGTTATCTGTGGGGTTTTCTTTGCATTCCAAACAATTTTCTTGGCAGTTGTGGCTGAAATCTTTGTTGGTCTACCTGACTGTGGCTTGATTTCAACAGAATCCCTCTTTTTCCACTTCTTTATTAGAGTTTGAACACTGTTGACTGGCATTCTCAACTCCTTTGATATGTTCTTATAGCCTCTTCCTGCTTTATACAGTTCAATGACCTTTTCCCGCAGATCCTTTGATCCTTTTATAATTCTTTTGCTTTCCCCATGACTCAAGATTCAGAAATATCATGCAGCACTAGAAGGAACATGCAGGAGTCTGTCAGGAACCCAGAAACTCACTGACTTTTTATACACACACATTAATTACAAGCAAACAGAACACAGGCAAGGATGGTTACCTTTAATAACCATTTAAACCCATGTGTGTATGTTATAAGGCCAAAACCTCCAGGGTATGTAAACTTTTGATTGGGATCATTTGGATAATTTCTGTTGTCAGTATGATTTTAAAAAGAACAAACACATTTGTTTGATAATAAATGGATTCACCCAACTACTAACCATCAGTGAAATAAAAGTTTTTGTATTGTCATGCATATTCTCTGAAAAATGGCCAAAAAAAAATCATAAATTCTGCTTGGGTATGTAAACTTATGAGCCCAACTGTACAATACATGCTGGGGGCGGGGTTTGTCATATCTGGCACCACTTGTTACAGCTACTTTGGTTCTAAATTATGTTTAGCTTTGCACTCTCCTGTGTGACCAGCAGGTGTTTCCATCTCTTTTTTTTAATCACCACTCTTTTTCTATCCAAATTCAATATACTCTGGGTCACATTTGTACTTCAACAACTTACCTGCAGTCAACAATGTCAAATTATCCTGTCACTAAACCTGAATAAGCCTTTGCCCAGTGAATAAAGAAATTAAATTTATCAATTCAAACATGTGTTTATTGAACAAATTTGTGTTTAAATATCTAGTTAATTAAATCAAACATTTGTTTCAAACATTATAACTGTAATAAATTAAAGTATAATTTGTCCCACTGCTCCCATTAAAATATTTCACTGCTTTTTTTCTCTGTAAATTACTTTGACTATTTGGCCTTGTTTCATATGCTTCAGTTTTTTAACACATCATCTCTAAATATGTTTTCCAAAATAAATTCTTGAAGTGTTGTTAATTCCTCTCACCACAAGGTTTTCATCAACTACACTAATAACTATATTCTGTTAGTGACTGTAATCTCAATGGTGCCCCCAAATTAGTTAATCTGAGGGGAGCTGACAGTTTCATCTTACTGGGCAAATAGTGTAGAAATATGACCTGCGTACATGATGCACAATTTCATTGGTTGAAAGTCAATGTGTAGCATCTGTAAATAAAATAATGTCTTTTATTAACAAGTGGTGCCAGGCACAACAAACCCTGCCCTTCGCAAATGTTTTACCTGATTTGCCCTATCTCTTATTATTGCAAAAACACATTTTTGGTAACCTTGACCTTTGACCTACATTCACCAAAATTTTATGGAATTTATTCTGGACCACTTTGCACCTTTCCTGAAATTTTCATGGAAATTGGTCCAGTAGTTTTTGTGTAAAGTTGCTGACAAACACACAGACAAAAAAAACAAAACAAACCAAAAACAATACCCTCGCCTCCCCTTCGGGGGGCAGGGTAATCATGATTCAGGCAGCCTGTTTAAGTGTGTTATCATGCATGTTTTTAGATGACTTAGATATAAGGGTTTACTCTCATTCATGTCTTAAATTGCTTGTTTTTACTCTAAAAATTAGCTACTTAAGCCACTTTAGGTTGTTGGTGGTGGTATTGGTCTTCCACTATTACACACTGTTGCCTATAAAGTTGTAATAATTTTGTTTTCAGATCCATTCCTCCTTTTATTCCTATTTCTACACATCAGTAATCATCAGTAAAGCATACTGAGTCCCAGTGACACTTTATCTATCAAGAATAAATTACATTGTCACAATTATTTCATGAGAACAGGTAAAAATGTTTATTCCAACTTTATGGGCAACAGTGTATATGAAAGGAAGGAAGAATTAACATTCTGAATATTAAAAACCTGACATGAAATAAGTCAGTTCATTGGCTCTATGATCTCTAACTTCAGCAATGTTTTTTGTTTCCAGTGGGAGCCTGTGCAGTATTTCAACAACAAAATCATCTGCGATCTGGTGGAGGAGAAATTTAAAGGCATTATCTCGATTCTGGTGAGAAGTTACTTAAAAATGTTTCAGAAATCACATGCAGTTTTATTCACACTATACACACTAAGAAAATGGCCAATGAAATGAATCATTTGCAATGCTTTCTAGAGGGATAGTGAGTTACCTGCTGCTGTTTGTGTCTTCTAAAACAGGATGAGGAGTGTCTCAGACCGGGTGATGCAAGTGACCTCACCTTCCTGGAGAAGCTGGAGGACACTGTGGGAGGACACCCACACTTTGTCACGTCAGTTTGACTCTCGCTTGTGTTGTCTTGCAAGATTTCAGACTAATTTGGTTGCTTGCTTTAGTTAGCAGGTTGTTAACCATGTAATATATGTCAGTCAATTCATTCATGGCTTTTCCCTGCAGTCACAAACTGGCTGATGGAAAGACCCGGAAGGTAATGGGCCGTGATGAGTTCAGACTACTGCACTACGCTGGAGAGGTCAACTACAATGTCAATGGTATGTATTTGTGTAGTTGTCAACATTATGTTTTTTTCTTCTTACATTTTTTACAGTAAACAAGGACAAAAATGAAAGTGGAGCCAATGTTAGTGTGATCTCTTGGCCCTCATCTCCTCCATGTTTAGTCTTAGAGTGAATGGGGCATGAAGGTCAGACATGCAACACTGATTTCCAAAGCTGAATACTATAGTATTGGTAAAATATAAAAATAAAATGTTATTTATATCATGTTAGCATAAACAAAACAGATTTCTTTGTCAAAACTTTGCCACCTGCACTTTCTGTTGTGTACAGTCACTTATTAATTTGAGTTATTTAGGTTGTATTTAAGTTAAACCAGCTAGTAACAGGACAGGTTATGCACTTCTGTCTTAATGTGAAAAATCAGCCCAGAAAACACTCTGAACATCCCAGTCAATGTCCAAATGTGTTTGTTTTGGGTTCTCATAAATGTTTGGCCCATTAATCAGTGAAATATTTAGGATTCAGGACTGTCATCTCGTCAAAAACGATGAGACTTTCTTAGACAAAAGATAATGATTAAAAAAAAAATACTGTCAGATTAATGAATAAAGAAATAAATACATGAAAGCGATTGGAAAAATAAATAAAGGAAAACAGTATTTCTCTCAAGGAAAAGAATCTGAATTGCAGCCAGTTGTTGAGACTGATATCACACTTCTTGTATTTTTCTTATCAAATTTGACATTGAGTAAAAATAAATAAATATAGAAATATATGTGACAGTGAAACTGGTCAGTGTTTCTTAATAGAAAAATGAACACTCATCTTCTCTTCACCAGGCTTTTTGGACAAGAACAATGACCTGCTTTTCAGAAACTTAAAAGAGGTCAGTCTATTTTCAGCACAAAATTATGTTCTATATTATTTTGTGATCCAGTCTAATGTTAAATGCTTTGTGTTTGTAGGTTATGTGTATGTCAGAGAACAAGATCCTGACCCAGTGTTTTGACAGAGAAGAACTGAGTGACAAGAAACGCCCTGAAACGGTGAGAAACCTCACTGTTTGCATGTGTTCCATCCTGACTTTTTACTCACTTTAAATGATGCTCTCATGCATCCCCAGATGCTTTCCCACAGCCAAACAACCAGTGGTGTGTTTTTCTCTTCTCTGTGTTGAGTGGGCTGTCTGATGGGGATTCTCTGCTGAGTCCCACTCAGTGAGGAATGCCCTCACACACACACACACACACACACACACACACACACACACACAATGACACACTTGAGCAGTACCGTCACCAGTCCTCCACACTGGGCCCAGTGTTTAGTCTCTACTGGGCTGCCAGTCACATCAGTCACTTCTCTGCTTGCGTTGCTCTTCTTATCTCATCATAATCATCTCTGGCTTCTCTTTGCATTCACACGCCTCAGTCCCTGACAAACATCCTTCTACCTGCCTGTCCTCCACCCTCCTTAACCACCTTTTCTTTCTTTTTTCACTCTTTGTGTCTGCCCTTCTAGGCAGCCACCCAGTTCAAGGCAAGTCTGGCGAAACTCATGGAGATCCTCATGTCCAAGGAGCCGTCGTACATTCGCTGCATAAAGCCCAATGACTCCAAGCAATCAGGTAAGCAACATTGTCCTTTTGTGTCGTATGCAGTAGAAGAAGGTGGATCTTATCTGATTTAGCTTCATCGGGCTATGACTGGGAATGGAAAGTCTGAAATCAAGGTTGAAACTGGGATGAGACAGACTATGAAAGTATTTTAAGAATTAACCCTTTTTTTTATTGCAATTTAAAATATGTTAGACAAGGACAGGGAAAAACAAAACAAAATCACCCCCCCTCACCCCATACACACACATTCACACTTAGTCAAATGTTTGACTAAGAATTAACCCTTAAAGTGGTACATTAAACATCTAGGAATTTGAAGAAATAATCGTGATACAATTGATTAATAATATTTCATGTCATTTCTCAGTTTCACTAAGACCTGAATCTATTTTTTTATTGTAAAAATGCTAAACCAGTCATCACATCTACACAGTACACAAGAAAAAAAACTTTGTTTTGTGCAGGAAAAAAATTATAATGAAGCCCTGTGACAGGTCTGAAACCTTTGTCAGCTTTATGCAACAATTCTTGTAAAACCAGCAGCTTAACAGTTCCAGTGAGCTAATATTTCCCCAGAAACGTCATGTTAATCTCCCACTTTTGCTAATTCCAACCCAAACAGTTTGTTTTCAGCTGCATTAGTGGTGGCAGCGTAACTCTCCGTGTGGCGGTCAGTATATTGGGTCAGCCTTTGTTCGTCTCCACAGTTCGCCTTTTGTTTGTTTCACACTGTTTCTCTGTCCTTTGTCACTCCTACTCCTGATGCTTAGCATTTACTGGTTTTCTCTGGTTCATTTTGTCCAACAGACTTTACATTTTTTTTCTACTGGCTAAACTGACCCTGCTCTCCCCTCTTTGTCCTCCTCCTCCTCCTTTCCACAGGTCGGTTTGATGAGGTGCTGATCCGTCACCAGGTCAAGTATCTGGGTCTGATGGAGAATCTGAGGGTGAGGAGGGCAGGCTTTGCTTACAGAAGGCGCTACGAGGTCTTCCTACAGAGGTGATTAGCTGACTTTGTTTATGTACCTGGAAAGTACACTTCAGTAAGGGAGGGAGAGCTCAAATCCTTTACCTAAATACCAAAACCACACTGTGATAGTAGTCAGTTTTGAAGTAGCAGCTCTACATTCAAGACCTTACGTGACCTTACTGACCTTATTTGTAAGTATGCAAGTGTTATCAGCAAATGGGAATTCAAAATATGAAAATAAAGAAGTTGCTGTGCAGTACAATGAAATTCTTGTTAATGTTTTACTGTCTTACATATGACGTTTTTGGATTCATTTTCCTGCAACATTAAGTTGTATGTTGCATTTTACTACCACAGATGTTGCAACACCTTTAAAGAACACAGCAAAACAAGTAATTCTATCCATCATGTTTGTATCGCCATTACTCTGTGAGAACTACATATTTCTTAAAAGGGGCCTTCTCATGTCTTTAAAAATTAAGTAATAGGCCTGTTTGCAGCTCTGTGATTGTTTCTAGAATTTCTAGCTAAACCAAGAGTGTTTGAAAGAGTTTATTTAGTTTAAGGAGGATTTTAAACTCAAACATAAAGGATTATTTGGGACATTTGGAGATGCATGGTTTATGTTGGACAAGAAAGGGATGAAAAATTAGAAATGTAAAGTTGCTTAAAAGTAAAGAACTCAAATATTTCCGAAACTACTGTATTATATTATAAGTATATAAGTAGAAGATCTGTTACAATCCACCCCTGATACTGGTCTAGAACAACTCAAATTATTTAGTCCCACGTTTTTTCTTTACACGCTGTGTATTGTCCATTCTTAATACGAGGTGTTGCACAGGACTATAAATCAGCCGTGGAAATTAATTTAGATTCACAGGTTTTGTCTCTCGCATGTGTTTTTGTGTTCTTTTAGGTACAAGTCCCTGTGTCCAGACACATGGCCTAACTGGCAGGGCAAACTGGCGGATGGAGTGGCTGTCCTGGTCAAACACTTGGGATACAAGCCTGAGGAGTACAAACTGGGCAGGTCAACTACCAACACAGACCTTCACTGAAAAACAGAAAAACACTTCCATTTTGCCTTTTCATCACACTAAACTAGATTTGATTAAATTTTTCAGATCAAAAATCTTCATCCGTTTTCCAAAGACCCTTTTTGCTACTGAGGATGCATTAGAGACCAGGAAACACAGTCTTGGTGAGAGCTCATGGCACAGCAAAGGCTGCAAAATAATATCTCTGTTGTTTAATCTGTTTATTGTTCTCCCAAATGATCAATTAACTGTCTATAAAAGTCAGATAAATGTGACATCGACAGTTATGTGGTGTTTCGGCCATTAAATAAACTACAATATTCAAATTGATGAAGCTGCAATCAGAGAATTAAATCACTCAAACTGATTACCAATTATTGTTATTTTTCATCTTCTCTTTCCATGAAGCTACTAAGCTCCAGGCAGGATGGAGGGGCTACAGCCAAAAGTCCAAATTCCAAAAACTCAAAACTGCAGGTGAGAACATTTTTACCCCGCTATTCATTGACTGTTATATCTCCACACAGTCTGCTGACTCTCATTAGGTTTTATGATTTATATGTTTGCGATTCATCATGTTTGTGATGTCCCACATCAGCTATTGCCATCCAGGCCTGGTGGAGAGGTATCTTGGCCAGGAGGAGAGCCCAGCGCAGGCGAGAGGCTGCTGATACTATCCGCAGGTATGACTGTGTACTCTGTAAAGAACAAATGTGATCCACAAACCGTGTCCTCAAACCTTAGTTGTTTAAAGACTCAATGCAGAGTTAACCTGCATTCAGACAACTTAACCTGAGCATCCAATGACATTTGACCAACATTTAATTTCAAAGCTTATGTTTTATTAGAAAGACATTGTGGTGTTGTGCTGGTTGTGAAACTTTTAAATCTGTTTCTGAGCCATTCCATACATTCTCCCAACTCAGGTTCATCAAGGGCTTCATCTACCGCCACAAGGAACGCTGTCCAGAAAATGAGTATTTCTTGGATTATGTGCGCTACTCATTCCTCATGACGCTGCACAGGAACCTGCCAAAGAATGTACTGGACAAGAGCTGGCCAACTCCACCAGCCGCACTTGTTGAGGTGGGAAATCAACTCAATTATAGATTAGATTATAAATTAGAATTTGATCAGGGGCTAAAGGGTCGTGACCACTGTAACATACAGCTTCGGAAAAAAATGAAGAAACCAGTCCAAATTACCAATGAAAACCTATTCAGTGAGATCAGGAGGAAGATGGATGTCACAGGCCATCAAAAATGCCAGCCTTCGTTTTTGCATCAGGAGTAGCATAAAGCAGCAATGGGAAAAACTGAATGGAGAGCACAGCAATTCACATGAATGAGCTATGATTGAAAATCAGTTTTATATCTGTAAATATGGATGGGTACTGTGCCACAGTACTAAATGGGCCCAGGGGCAAAATTATAACAGGCCGGAGTATCAGTGAAATCAGACATTATTAATTCTTCTTAACAATACTGGAGAACTAGAAATAGAAAAATTGTAATTTTCATCAGCAAGTTTTTCTCTAAGACATTTATCTGTGATGCATTTTTATGATTTTCAGCCCAGATGAGATGTTGCTTTGGGTGTCTGAGGGGTAGGTATCTGTTACTGCAACTCCAAACAGCTCAAACACACGGCTCGCTTATAGATCAGGGGTCAGCAACCTTGGTCCTCAAGAGCCACTGTCCTGCATGTTTTAGATGTTTCCCTCTTCCAGCACACCTGACGGTCGATATCAGGCTTCTACAGAGCTTGATGATAGACTGATCATTTGAATCAAGTATGTTGGAAGAAGGATACATCTAAAACATGCAGCATAGTGGCTCTGGAGGACCAGGGTTGCTGACCCCTGTTATAGACATTGGTCGGTGTTCACCAAGAACTACAGGGGAAGTGACGCTTCACTCAAGGACACTGAGCAAGAAGTGTTGTACATATTCAGGCAAAAACATGGGTGATCTGTCACAAAACCTGGCAAAAGTCTGTCAAATACAGGCAGAGAAATGCACAGGTGGATGTTTAGTTCATAGTTGATCTATCTGTTCTGATTCTATTATGTACCTGTACGCTCATAGCCTGGAACCAAAATATGAACAGGAGTTAATGATTTAAAGTGATGGATATTGTTTTACTGTGAGTCAGTTCATAAAGTTGATGTGAAATGATCAGAACAACATCTGATCTGTTCATAGATTCAGAGCCGGTGGATTTAGGAAAATAATACAGGAAAATACCACATTGTCAAAATACTGACAGTCCTGCATTCAATTATCTTCCATAGTAAATAATTACATATATTTGTTTCACACCACCAGAAATCTAAATCTGTGGTAGTGATTAGTTCAAAACAATGCTTTTGCACTTTCCTAATAAAAATGTTAATTGATGTGGATTAATATAAAATATTAAACATATGAATTGTATTAGCCAAAGATACAAATAATACAAAATAAAGCAAAACAAATCTACTCACAGTTTAAACTGTAGCCCTTACCTAAAAAAAAGGAACTGATAGGAATACCGAAGAAGCACAAGATCAATAAGCGGTGTTGATAGGAGTAGTTGTATTGATAAAACCTTAACGATACCCATCCATACCAGCAAATATTTATAACTGGACTCCTCTTGAGTAATTGCATGGTTTGGTTAAAGAATATCAATCAGCTTGTTGCCTTTACTTGTCTGTGGATTGGTGTAATTGATGTCATTATCTCTTTACCTGCACCTTATTGTATATATTGTCTGTGTACATTGTATGTTCATACAGCACTAATTGTATTGTTTTTCATCCTGGTTAGAGGGGTTTCTCCTTTCTGGCTGCTCCTGAAATTTTTTCCTTATTTCCCTTTTTAATTGTCTTTTTCTTTAGTAGTTTTCTTGTAGATATTCATTACATAACACACATTTTCAAAGTCAGTGTCATTGAATTGAACTTGAGAAAACCACAGAATTGGACCCACTTACTGAATGTACTGGTTAGCTGATAAAATGTTTTTCAGACATGAGTTTTATTTTTTATAGACCTTTATTTAATTCAAGGAGATTTACAAAGTATTACAAAACACTTGCCCTAAACCCACCCTACACAAATATACCCATCTATACCCATCTATGTATATTTATGTACACCCAGTCATAAAAATGTGTACAATTGCCTATGTTCACAATAGTGATTAAAAAATAAAATATCTCTTTATATACTCATACACATAAATATACACACTCAAACACATTTACAATAGCAAATACATATGTGCATACACTAACACGCATACATGTCTACATGCATACACACCCATACATATATGTGTGTGTGTGTGTATATATATATATATATATACACACACACACACATTTCACACATAAACACATTTTTTCCCTCTTTTTTTTTTTTTTTTTTTTTATATGAGAAAAAGGCTGAGAAGTCTAGAATATTCCATGGGAGTGTCTGTAATCTGTCCAATGCTCTTCTTCTATGTAGTTTGGTCAGAATGTGTTTGACCACTGTGTTACTGTCTGTAAGATTCTGATTAATGAGCATTACACTTCTTGTTTTCCAAAGTTTGACTGAAATAATCCAAATTATTCACTGGAAGAGTCTTTGTTGATTTGATGGTATTTTCTTCTTGGAGTCCATACATGACAGAATGGTAGGTGATGAGCAACTCAAGCCAGTGTTTTTTAAAAAGGTCCAAACAGCTTGGGCTCTGTAACAGTCAATGAAGATGTATTCCTGGGTTTCATCCTCCACAGTTTATCACTGGACATATTTTGGTTGTTACAAAACTCCAGGAAACCAAAGCTCTGGCTGGGAACCTGCTCGCAGAAATGAGCAAACGGATGTCTCTATACTTTTCTGAGATTAATGTATCCTGTATGATTTTAATAACAGTCTTTTTCTCACTGTCGTTCACATATTTATAATCAACCAAACCACCATAGTTAAAATCACTTATACATTTGTAGATCTCTTTTGAAGTCCCCTTCTCTCAGTCAGTGTTTAAGTGTTTATACTTTTCCTTAACGTCACCATATAAGATTTTATAATATGGACCTTTCCTTGCCCTGCCCTTTTTTTAATCCCAGGTGGACAGGTCATTAATCTAAATAGCTTTTCTTGAGATACCCATAGACACATTCTTAATAAAAGCTATTTTTAGTTTGAGGTAAAGGTCTACTGCTTCGAGTCCACCAAGTTCTTTACTTTTAAACAATAATACTCTTTTAGTGACGTCTCTTGTGTCTCTATTTTCAGGCATCGGAACATTTGCGGAAGCTGTGCATGCAGAACATGGTGTGGAATTACTGCAAGAAAATCAGTCCTGAGTGGAAACATCAGGTGAATATACAGTAGTCCTCCCATCACCACATTGGACATCTTTCGTGAAGTGTCTAGTTTTCAATTATTTCACTGCTGTCATTTCTCTGTTCACAGTTGGAACAAAAGATGATTGCTAGTGAGATCTTCAAGGACAAGAAGGACAACTACCCACAGAGTGTGTCCAAGCTGTTTGTCAGCACAAGACTCAGTAAGTCTCAGATGCTTTTTCTATATGCAGGGTTTCTACAGGTCTTAGTCAGAATATTACACTTTAAAAGTTTTATGTGAATGCATTAATTTACATTTAGTATTTTTAAACTCCTTCATATTCTTCATAGGTTTTATCTAGGATGGATGCGAAATAGGTCTTCCATCATATTCTTAATGGGTTTTCACAGGTCTTAAACAACATGCAGACATGTTGATATTGTGCTTTACATTCAAGATTTTCAAGATATGACCATGAAACTTGTGTTTTTACAGATGGAGAGGACATTAACCCCAAAGTGCTTCAGGCTCTGGGCAGCGAGAAGATGAAGGTTAGTAGTTTGTTGTAAATGTGTCTGTGACTGCCTTCATCAGGACTGTTTAGCTAGAGTTGAATCGACTCAAATCAATTGAAAAAAAATATTTAGTTACAATTTTTCTGAATCAAAGCTTTGTTTCCTTTATTTCGCTGCTGCTAAACATTAGTTCCTCGGTTGTGTTTCATATGGACGCTTATTGTGATGCACATGACACCAGGATCAACACAAACATGGAGCATAATTCAGAGGAGTTGACAACAAAAAGACAGAAAATGTCTTTGTGCTCACTTTTCTTCATTGTAAACATCACTTGCTCCTTTAATCTTTTAAGCTTTCACATAAACATTAAAAATACTTATTTGAATTTTTTTTAAGTTGTTTGTTAGTTACATTGTAAGTTGGATACAAATTTGTTGAAAACTGCTGTGCACATATTGTTCGTAGATGTAATTTGACTATGTTTATACAGTATATAGGTATTTTTATATATGCTTTTATACTGTTGTTGCTGTTATTTCTATATAGATGTTTTTTATATATCCTTTTACTTTTTGTGGTTGTTTTTCTAGAATAAAGGACAAGTTGTTTCATATTTTTCCTTTTTTTTTAAAATTTTATTTCTATTCAAATAATCGTTTAATCAAATACAAGAAAATAATAATTTTAACCATTATCTCGTTCTGCTCCCAGTATGCAGTGCCAGTCACCAAATATGACAGGAAAGGCTACAAGGCTCGGCCCCGCCAGCTGCTACTCACCAGCAGCAGTGCCATTATTATAGAGGAGGCCAAACTCAAGCAGCGCATCGACTACGGAGCACTGAAAGGTCAGAGGGCAACAGTTAGAATCAGCGTTTGTTGTGAGGATTTGCTCTTTGGTACATAGACTGTATCAAACACCATTGTGTTCAAGTGTATTAAAGTCCTCTTTCCTGTGTAGGTATCTCAGTCAGCTCTCTCAGCGACGGTCTGTTTGTTCTCCATGTGCCCAGTGATGACAACAAGCAGAAGGTAAAGCCAAGGAAGTGTATCGGATTAAAATGATAACCCACTACAGAATCATCAGGTCGGATTCATGCATTCTCATGCGTAATTTCACGATATCTGTTTGCTTGTTTCCTCGCAGGGGGATGTGGTTCTACAGAGCGACCATGTGATTGAGACCTTGACTAAGATCGCCATCTGTGCTGACAAAATAAATAGCATCAACATCAACCAGGGCAGGTGAGGAGCTCTGAAACGAAAATACATCCCCGAATCAGAAAAGGTCACTCTGGTATGGGAATTACATAAAAAAACCCCAGAAAACAGTGATTTAACCTTTTCAGTTAACCATTGTTATTTACACAGAGGCACACTCCTATCCACTCTGAAGTGGACTGTTTTTAAACCTTTCAATGATTTGCTGAAATTCGCAGGTAAATGAGTGATCCTCTGCTCATCTTTGCTCCTCAGGGACTAGGACTTTCCTGGGTGCTTTGTTTCACCCAGATCACATCAAAACACACACAAAAACTTTTCCCTCTTTACTCCTCCTAAATTGCTCCATCACAACTACTTTAGTTAGAATACATCTCAGGCCCTACCAGCACAATTGGATGTATATTTACAAATCAAATTAAGTTCATCATGTCATATTGTCGGCAATAAAACAAAAGTTCAAATAAAGTATGTAATCACTGCTCTCTGCTTTATATACATTTTCCATATTCTGATTGTTCGGATTATACATTGTATGATAACATTTTTCAGTTTTTACCTGTTTTTGTATTTTTGCACAATGCTAACAGCCACACATGTGAATACATGTTATGAGTGTGTAACTGTGTTTTCCTCCTCCTCCAGTATAAAGTTTACAGTGGGTCAGGGGAAAGAGGGGATCATTGACTTTACACCTGGATCAGAACTACTGGTGGCCAAGGCAAAGAACGGACACTTGTCTGTGGTGAGTGTACTTGTATACATAAATCTATATAATCAGTAAATTAAATCTAGGAAAATACCTGATTTTCACTGAATCATGCAAAGTACAGAGGATAATATTAGAATAAATCATTTAGAAAAAGTTATATGTAGATTAGAATCTAGAGGCTTTAGACTCTGGTTTTGACCAGCTCTATATGTGAAGTGTCATGAGATAACTTTTGTTATGATTTGGTGCTATATAAATAAACTTTGATTGATTGACTGATTGATTGGTTGATTGATTGAGAAAAATGTATTTGGAAGTTGCCTCCAAAATAGCTGTGGGACTTTATGGGTTAAGTTTAGCCTACTTTTAAAGTCAAGATTTACATACAAGTTATTAAATAAAACCACACTACAACCTGCAAAACAGGCTGCTGTTACTGAATATTTCCACCTAGCATTATAGCTGATATTAATGCATGACATTTTTACTCGAAAATACAACAGTATACTGCAAATAATCAAACATGGGGCAGTGATGTTTAAAGTACAGTAAATGACCAAATAAAGTTAATTAAGTTGCATACTTTATGTTGCAGTGCCTTCATGTGTTGAAGGTTAAGCTGTTACAATTAGACGATGCTACCAATGTTTCCAAATAGCTGAAAGACACTTCAGAGAAACTCAAGTCTCAAATCTCTTGTCAAACTGGGTTGAAGAGTGCTTTTTCATTGCCAGATGTCCCCCAGATATCACAAAGTACTAACACAACATGATGAAGAGATGCTTCAATCAGTGTGGTCATTTAATTGTTTTATTATAGTTTATGTTTAGCTTTATATTCAGAAACCCAAATTTTTTATACATGAATTTATTCAGTTTATTTATTACACTGACTTAATGATCAGTTCAGCAGTTACTCAGTTTCTAATAAAGTCAAAGATGTTGCATTTCCATCAGTACCAACATTTTTTGGGTTTTTTTTATGGGATGGGGGAATATCACCTGAATAATCTGCTTTTCTTCCTGCTCCAAATTAGCTCTCTCATCTGCCTTAACAAAAAAAAAAAAAAAAAAATCCTTATTGGTTGACATCCACGCAGTTGAATTAATCCAGTGGAGGGCAGCAAAACTATGACTTTCAGCTGCAGTGAAGACGCTTTTTAAGATTTAATGGTGTAATTTATTTATTTTTTTATCAAGGTTGATATATAATCTAATGATAAAATAGTCAGAGTGGAAAACTTTTATATTGAGAACTCCACCACACAAAAGCTTAAAACTGCCAAAACTAATTTATTGTGACTGAAATATGACTGGAAATATGCATAACTTCATTTTAATGTTTTCTAACACTCAATGTCATCTTTTATGAAAATTGCAAACCACCACTTTGACCTTTAACGTGGTGTTTTTTTTCTTTCTCATAGACGGCTCCCAGACTGAACTCCAGATGATGGCCACTCTGACCACACACACCAGGACTTGCGTCCTCCTAACCTCTCCCATTGTCCAATCACATGACCGCAGACCCCACTCTGCCTAAGCCAATCAGATGCCAGCTGTCCTTACACAGCTGACATGTGCTTCCAATTAAAAAAAAAAAAAAAAGAAGAAAATTAAATCCAGCAAAACTAATTGATATATTTATGTTTCTATATTATATTTTTGGGATTAATACTGTTGCTGTTTGAATATTCTGATTTTATATATAAGGCCAAGGAATAACAAATATATTGGTGCACTTTTCTTGCACCCTGCATGTTTATTGTGCTTTATTTGGGAACATGACCAAGAAAACCATGAGGAACATGACAGAATTGGAGACAACAATGAGAAGAAGGTGATTGTTGTTTATGAAAATCAGGGTTAGCTGTTGCCTGCTGCCTTTTCTCTGTTTTGTAATAGGCGCAATTGTGTTCCTCACACTACTCTTTTCTAACCGGGGCTGATTGCTTGTTATTGAAGCATGGAGGTGTCTAGAACAAAGCTGTCAGTATGTAGGCATTCTGTTGAGAGGTTCAGGGATGAGGAGGAACAACTTTTTGCCAAATGAGACGTAACTGTTGGGTATAGTACAGCGTATATGTAGATTGAGGCAGATTTAGTAAGGGAGCTAATCACTAAATTATGTAAGAAGAATGCAGTCAAAATGAAAGAACTAAGAATGTGAGGAAAAGGCAAAAGAAAGAGCAAAGAAAGATGAATGGATGCAGCATTGATCTGCCCTGACGCCAGGTGCTTGTGCCTTTCTATTGATTAATTTATCCATAATAGTGGATCTGAAAACTGATATGAAAACTTTAACAGAAATCGCTGTACAGTATATCAAACTTGCAGCTCTTGTTCAGAAAACACATAACATGCTCTGACATGACTGAAAGCCCCAGCATCACTTTGTGTAGGTGGCTACATTTCAACAGTTTTTTTCCCCTCATTGCTTTTATTTTGTTTCTCCAGCCTCAACTATTACCTGAATGTTGGATTTCTTAGAGAAAAATATCCGTCTGTGAAGTTGTACAGTTTTGAAACATCATTAAGACCAGAATATGAGACTAAATCCATTTTGTTGATAGTGTAGCAGTCCATTTTGGTTGTGCTGTGTACTATCTAAATGTTTGACATCTCACACTGACCTTTTTAAAGAAATGGTTATTTTTTGGGGGGAAGCTCAATAGCGATAATCTGCCAAAGCAGGACGAGGCTACAGCTAGCAGTTAGCAAAATATCTTAGCATAAAGAGAAATCTGAGATTTCTCTGCCTGAATTTGACAAAAGAATCACCTTTAAAATTTTGTTTAGCATATGACGTCTCATTTTTTAAGCACAAGCAAAGACCTGTATGATAAATATGTTTTTACTGGGTTTAATGCAATACTGTTTATCATGGCTTTTTTTGTGCTCTCTTTCTGCTAAGCTAAGCTGTTTGCTAGCTGTAGCCATATTGTTATGTGAGTAGTCTGAATCTTCTCAATCTAGCTCTCTGCACAAAAACAGCATACCAATGAATTTCTGAAACTGAAGCAACCCCTTGACTCAAGAAAGAGTTCCTGTTCTTGTCAGGGCTGAAAAAAAAAAACAGGTGATTATTAAAATATTATTGCATTGTACTTAAGATATGACAAATGTCAAGGTTAAGGGCCTTTACTGCTAGCTTCGATCATAGCAAATAGGTGAGACCAAACTATGACAGTTATGTTAAACTTAGAGAGAAGCTCTGTTTTTGTTATTCCAGATGTCACTCCATGACTTTCTCTGCCTGGCAGGTGCAATAACACCTGAGGCAGGACTGTGCTATTGCACTTAAACTCTGTTAGCCAAAGAAGTGACCCTGTTGATTTAGAAGTGATTCTGTGTTGTATGATTTTATGATATTATGTCAGTTCTGAATGTTTTGTTTGTTTTGGGTTTTGCTTTTTTTTTTGGGGAGGCAGATGTGTATGTACACTTTGTGTTCTGTGTAATGAATGAGAGACTCAAGCCAAGTAAGGTTTGATTATGTGAAACATTTGGGGAGGAAGAAAAAGCTTCAAGTATTGTTTGTTCACCTGTTTATGTGCCTTGTCAGATAGCAATACACCAGAT
The DNA here is from genome assembly GCA_037367295.1 of Apogon hyalosoma. NCBI lineage: Eukaryota > Metazoa > Chordata > Actinopteri > Kurtiformes > Apogonidae > Apogon > Apogon hyalosoma. Next base: position 7,713,549 of record JAPQRP010000006.1, read on the forward strand.
TAGTGTGGGGATTATGAGAAAAATACCTCGACTGTTAGCCTATCAGAGCAGAGCTTTTGTTGTTGGCTGATGACAGCACTCGGGCCAAGTGTAAACGTTTCCCAGCAGCACCTAAATGTTAAGATTCCTCAGTGTATAAGCTTTATTCAAACCAAATCCTAACATACAGATGCACTTCTGCTATCACTCCTGACTTACTGTATACACCAAACCAATGTATCATTATGCCAACACACTAAGATAAAATACTAGAGATCTGAACAATAAATTTGAAAAATAAATACCAACTCATCAACAGACTTTGACTTTTTATTACTTCCTCCGGTGCTTTTGTCTGTTTTTGCATAGCTATGTATTTTGTTATTTTTTCTACACTGTGGCCAGACAGCATGACTTCAGATGTTATTGAGGATTAATACTTTCCTTTGGGTTTAAGGGTTGATTAGGTTAGAGTTAAAACTAGAGTTAGTATGGGTCATTTACTACAACTTTCCAAGGACTTGAATTTGGCAAAGGAAATGCCATAGGGGCAGAATTTAGAGAAAAAACAGGCCTAACTAGCCTTTTATCAGTGTTTGAAATTAATATCAAGCTATTAATATCAAGCTGAAGTTAAGTTACCAAAACTTGTGCGGGGGGCTTAGAGATGGCGGCTCCACCCTAAATGGCTAAATGATCCCAACTTCCTCCAGTTTGTGGGAACACAGATAATTTTTTTGACATTAATAATGATGAAACTTCAGCCTCTGTGATGTGGGAGGCATTCAAGGCCTATATTCATACTCAAATAATTAGATATATTAGTTCAGAAATAAGTAAAACAAATCTAGAAATGTTGACCTTAGACAGGGCAATTAAACACCTTGAAAAGGAGGCAGACGGAACAAATTCTGATACAAAGGAAATGGTGACCCTCAGGGCTAAAACATAATGCACTTTCTGCTGCTAAGGCAGAAAATAGCTTAATAAGATTAAAACAAACTTATGAACAAGGGGAGAAAAGTGGAAAGCTATTAGATTGGTAAATAAAAACATTATCTTCAGAAAGAGCCATTAATAATAATAATAATAATAATAATGATGATAATAATAAATTGTATTTATAAGCACCTTTCAAGACAACCAAAGACACTGTACAACAAGATAAAACAATGCATAAAATACAGATAAGCAAAGAAATAGTTAAAAGACTAATTATGATATATAAAAATGAAGATGTAGAATGGAGCGTAAAAGGGCCATTCCACCGAATGGGTGCCATTGCTGTCCCCAGGACATTATATGAATAAATATGCATGAAAATCAACTGAAAAATGCATTTTTTTTATTAAAGTGTCCTGCACATTGATCTAGTTAAAAATTTAAGATCTATTATTGAAAACATTAATAAGAACTACCTTGAACACTGAAAAATAGCATTTGTTACATGTCCCCACTCTAACGCTACATTTTACCATGAAATATAATGGTGTGATTCCATATCCCATCTATGCTTTAAATAACTTTTTTCCATGAGAAATCCATGATATTTTTTGTGAAAATACACATTTTAGTTGTGTCCCCAAGTTCTCACTCAGTCTTGTTACCCTAACACATTCCCCCCTCTGAAAAATTTGGAACATTCCACAAGTCACATGTTCAACAGGAATTTAAATCAGGTGGATTATCTAAGGACCATGGGAAGACCAAAACTAAGTTCTCTCTTTTTTTTTTTTAGTACATTTTATGATATTGTAACTATGACTGAGAAGGTTAATCTCAACGCACTATCCTGTTACCTAAATTATTTCTTAAATGTAATTTGTTTATTTTAAAAATACAATTTTTTTTGTAAATCACAACAATGTGTTCAGTGTCCTCATGCTATTAGCATGGATCCCATGTGGCCATATTTCATGTATTTGCTAATTCTATGCTAAAAACTCTGTCCTTTTACTTTCAGTCCTGTTACTGATATAAAGAGTAACAGGACTGAGTAACAGTAACAGGAGTGAGTAGCGTGCCCTGGTTTATTGATTTATAAGCATGAATATTAGTCGATATAATACTATTCACCTGATTTTTAAGTTTTACTGTTGAAATTACTGAAGTTGTTTACCTTTAAGATGAGTCTTACAATGTGAATACCATAGTTACAGGGAGCCAATCCAAGTGCTGCAGAAAAGCAGCGTCACTATTGCGCTCTACACAATGCCGACCCAGAGAGGAGAAAGAGATATTTAGAGAAGGGACGAGATAAATACAGGAAGGACCTAGAGTCAGGCAGGAAGAAAAGCATCACTAGCTAGGTTTCCATTACCCTCAGAAATGCGCAAAATGTAAATAGCACAAGAGAAAACTGATAATGGAAACTGTCGCGAAAACTGTCAAAGATCGCAAAAAAGCTTTTATGCTCTTGTGAGGTGTTTTGGATATAGAACAGACGTTGGACATTTAGATATAGAAGTTGGGGCGGCTGTGGCTCAGTTGGTAGAGCGGGTCGTCCAATGACTGAAGGGTCGGCGGTTCGAGTCCTGGCTTCAACTGTCTACGTGTCGAAGTGTCCTTGGGCAAGACACTGAACCCTAAATTGCTCCCAGTGGGTCTGGCAGCACCTT
>JAPQRP010000006.1:7748968-7759760 GCA_037367295.1 Apogon hyalosoma
TAGTGTGAATGCAGAAGGATGAAGCAGCTAGTGCTGAACTGCTAATGCAGAATGATGAAGGTGTTGAATGACTGAAGGAATTTATAAAAATGCCTGAATACTTTGTGGAAAAGCTACTGCAAATGTATATTAGTGGGACACGTCTTATAGCACAGGCCAAGGAATAATGCTCCAGAGCTCTGGAGAAAAACAGACATAGAAGCAGCAGTCTCCAACATCCACTAGCTCCAAGATGTCATCATGGAGGAGTGGAGGAGGATTCCAGTGGAACCTGTGAAGCTCTGGTGAACTCCATGACCAAGAGGGTCAAGGCAGTGCTGGAAAATAATGGCCACACAAAACAGTGACACATTTGGCCCAATTTGGACATTTTCACTTGGGGGTGTACTCACTTTTGTTGCCAGTGGTTTAGACGTTATTGCCTGTGTGTTGAGTTGTTTTGAGGGGACAGTAAATTTACACTGTTATACAAGCTGTACACTGAGTACTGTACATTGTATCAAAGTGTCATTTCTTCTGGGGTGTCCCATGAAAAGATGTAATTAAATATTTGCAGAAATATGAGGGGTGTCCTCACTAATGAGATACTGTATTTGGTGTGGTGAAGATGTCCGTGGTTTGTTTCATAATAGTTGGACTTATTCCCTGTCTCACCACTATTACTACCACATTGACGGTAGGTGTGTGTGTGACATTTATGATGTACTATTTTTTTCTTTCCTATCTTTTCTTTTTTGAATCCAATCTGCCTGAACAGGTTGGGCAGAGAATAACACTTAATAATCAGTATCAACCAGTATGCAATATGTAAACATTTGATCCAGTGCTGAAGATTTCTTCTTCTTACATTTTTAGATCAAAATAAAAAATACTATGTGATATTTTTACTTGTTCCTTTATTAACTATATAGATTCTTTCTTTTTGAGCTACTGCTTTTTAGTTACTAGTACCTTGACAAAAAAATAATTGAAATAATACATTCTATTTATAGTTTTCATTGTAATCAGAGACATTTAACCATAACCTTCCTATAATGACTAAAAAAACAAAATAACACAGAAACACAGAGCAGGAAAGTTACATAAAAATTTGTATCAGTACCAGACAATATTCACAAAATGTAAAACGTGCAACAGCAGTCACACAATGTTTAACATACACCCTTAATCAGACATTAAAGACAGAAGAAAAGATAGGTCAGACATATTTTATTTGAATTGATATTTTCATTGTGATAATCATCATGTAATCACTTTGTTGATAAAAAATACATGTAAACATTACCTTACCAGCATAACCTGTCTCCAAACAATGTCCTTAATGAAGGTTCCAGTGGACACTTGTTCTGGGTCATAAACCCTGCAGTTCCATCTGTGCACCGGCAATTAAGAGCTGTCTCCACTGCTTCACCATATGGACACTTGTGTCCATTTTCTATTTATATTCACAAGTTTGATTAATGATCAACTTTTCATAGAAGCCACCTCTCTCTGAACCCCCCCGGGCCCCTCACCTTTCTCCTGCAGGTTAAGATGTGTTACTGTGGCACATAAGGGCTAGTGGGAATATTTATAAGTCCAATCAAGACTTACCCCAGGGAGACACTGGAGTAGTGTTCCCATTGCATAAGTAGGACTGTTATATGTAGTATGAGAGAGGCGTGTTCAGGCTTGTAGCTGTCTGTACTGTACTGCTGCTTTTAGGTTGTGTTTTACAGTGTTACAAAGAGAAATGACCTGCTCTCACATCTTGCAGATATATTACATCTTTGCCAAGTTTTGTACAAATGACTTTTGGTTGTTTTTGATTTCAGATTCAGAGTCACAGTATTTTTTGCCCAGATGTCTCAAAAAACACAAACATAAAAAGCAAGGTCATTCCTAGCACAGTTTATGACATCAACATCTGAAAAATATGTCAATTATCTGTTACTTTTTAACTGTTGTGATCTAATAGACATCACACTTGAGTCTTTCCATTGTCATTTCATACACCGCACTTTACATCATGTGTGCCTCAACATTTCATCATTGTAGGAGTTAGAGGCTATCAACTGACCATCAGTGGGGCACATGTTTTTTGGCTGTGTGAGATATGCTACTGACTACATTTATTTTAATAAAACATACTCGAATGTAACAAAAAAAATTGATTTTAGTGGCAGATTTTATTTAGTTTAAGGAAAAATCTCTTTCCTGCTGAAATAAAGCACAATGATGTTGACACTATTTGAAATGAAATCAGAAGCCACAATGTGCAAGGCCTAACAGTAAATAATCTGATCTCACAGGAGTCTAATGATCACTCTTGTCTCTCATTTCCTCTGCAGCCCAGTCCTTCATGAAGAGTATCTTGAGTCCCATCTTCTTGTTGAGTCTCATCACTATGTGTGTGACCCAGCTACGCCTCATCTTTTACATGGGGGCCATGAACACCATCCTGGAGTATCTGGCAGATGGAGACCTCAGTACTGGTGCGTGTCTGTTAGTAAACTGAACATGCAAACGTGAATAATTTTTGTGAATCTTTGCTTTTTTTCTTCTAATATTTGTGTTGCATAGGGTCATGTCACTTCTGTATCACTCTCTGCTTTGTGATTTCGAACAGCCTCACTGCTCTCAGCTGCTCTCTGCTCAGCTAAACCTCCTTGTTGCTGTTTTTTAACTCCCTCCATCTTTTCTTTTCTGCTCACCTCTGTCTTGCCCTTTGTCTTTTCCTGTCATGCTGGCTTCCTGCTGTTGCAGTGGAGAGGATGCAAGTGGGTAAGACACTTTAAAAGCTCAAACCACCCACAATGTTCAGCCTCTTCCACAGCTCTCTGTCCACTTTGTATGTCTTATAACAGCATGAAGTCTGATGTAAAATGTGTTTTTAATAACCTAAAATCATACAATTATCTGTTTTTCTGTAGTGTGTGTATCTCCCTCTAATATACTCATACCATTAATTTTATGCTAATAGTTTAATAGAAAAAACATAATAGTGACTTCCTATTACCTGGGATGTTATCTTTCAGTGAGCGTCTATACATCCATCTTTGGCGTGCTCCAGCTTTTGTGTTTGGTCACCTCTCCTGTGATTGGTTACGTCATGGACTGGAGGCTTAAAGACTGCGAGGATGAGAATGATAAGCTGACCAAGAGGTGAGGTTAAGCCCACACACAGTAGAAAGGAAAACATAAAGGAAAAACATGATACTAGTGCATGAAAATATACTAAATTCTGCCTTGTTCTACTAGGGAGCCTGGTCAGCCCCGTCGCCCAGACAAACAGATTCAGAAGATTATCAACGCCACCAGAGCCTTCATTTTCACGAACCTGCTCCTGGTTGGCTTTGGAGTCACCTGCATCATCCCTAACCTTCCCCTTCAGGTACCAATACTAAAACATGCTGGCTTGTTTTAAAAACTTACAGAAAAAACGTTTTATTCTGACAGGATATTGAAGGAGCATTTCCCCGAGTTTGTTGACAAGTACATTGCTCTTTAGTTAATACATGCTGTAAATAAGCCACAGTTGCCCATCTAATTTTTCATCTGGGGTCTCATGTGAAAAGGTCACCCTAAAAACAGAAATATCATATCTAATACAAATCAAAAGACAAATTCAATCAGTTTGCATGGCTTGTTGTTTGTGAGCCCAACTCTCAGCTGACTACTGAAAATAGCAGCATGTGTTGATTTTTCTGATGTGTAGCTGTAATAAACTCTTCAGGCACTGTTATAAAATGGTGATTAGCTAAAAGCACTTTTTCAAATGGGAATGAATGGGTTTCTCTGGTTATCTGAATGCTGGTATGAAAAAGAAGTGGTGGAGTTTTTTTGTAAGATTTTACAAACCAAAGAATATGTTAATACGTACAGTAGCTCAGATGTTTATCTAAGTGCAGCTGTGAGTCCCAGTTGGTACTGCAGCATGAGGATTACATTAGGTTGGAACAGGAAGATTCACATGGCAATGTAGCTCCTGATATGTGTTGATGTTGTAGTGACACCTACTGGAAGACTCATTCATTGCACTTTATTTACTAAATGTGAATCCCATTCATCAAAGGCAATGGGTAGTTTCTCATTAAAGTGCAGGCAGACTGCAAAGCGACCTAGTACTATATGAGGAATTGATCTTTTTTCTTTCTTCTTCAGATTCTGTCATTTATCTTGCACACCATTGTCAGAGGCTTCATCCACTCTGCAGTTGGAGGCCTCTATGCTGCTGTGTAAGTGTGCCACATGTTATACTATAGTACTTTAATGACACACATTACCAAAAAAATCCCAAAACATGTGCTAGAGACACTACATGGTTGACACCTGTGTGATTCATTAGTGATTGTTTAACCTATGAGGAGAGGTTTCTCAATCCATAAAGGAACAATTAATCCTCCAGTTTGTCAAAACATTTAGTCATAACACAGTTTGACATATGCGGTTTTCAATGGACAGGAAGGGGACGAAACATTTCCATATGACAAATAACTAAACCTGTCAGACAACTGTTGTGGAGTAAAATGTATAATATTTCGTGGGGTAGAGAGTATAAAGTAGCAATGGAAATGAAAAGTAAAGTGTGAGTACCTTAAGTTTGGACTTGAAGAGAAGAATCTAGTTACTATTCATCACTGATCTCCAATGACACTGTATAATAACATGAAGTGTCATGTTTAGGTTTTCAGTCATGTGCTTTCACACCAAATACACAACACCTGTTCAGTGGGTTACTTATTTTGAGGTAAAATTAGAACTGAAATAGCAGGTATTACACTTTGTCCATCTTTACTTCAGAGAATATGCTACCATAAGTTGTAGCCATAAAGCTAAAACCAACCCAGAAATTGTTTCTTGAGTGAGACTATGTTTAATATGATTGACATCACTTGCAAAATTTGAGTTTTGAACCATGTCAGTTTTTCACTGGTTGGTGATGTGAGTCATTATGGGCTTTTTGTTCCTTGCAGGTACCCATCCTCTCAGTTTGGCAGCCTGACAGGCATGCAGTCTCTGATCAGTGCTCTGTTCGCCCTGCTCCAGCAGCCTCTCTTTTTAGCTATGGTGGGACCTCTTAACGGAGATCCATTATGGGTAAGATGACATAAACATGTGGTTATTACTAGAAATTCACACCTTGCAATTTTCTCATCTCATCTGATCTGATTTTTGAGCCTTTGCAATTTTCTTTACTTTTAAGAATTGTAACTGGCAGCATACACAAACATTTGTACAAATTTTATTTAATTGAAAACCCAATTTTCATAATGCAAATCAACTATTAAATAACGTTTACATTTGCTCCAACATGTAAGATAGAGCTTTATTACACAAGTAAATTCCAGCTGAAAATGAATTTCAGTATGTTCCTCTCATTTTACTTCAGAGGCCACATACAGTGTGACCAATGTGATTTCGAGGGCTGGACCAGTAAAATAATAGGCATTATAACCTGTAAATAATTATCCAAATTGTTGTCTTTGTTTTAGTGTGAAAAAAGTCAAATTACATTATGAAAATGTGAACGTGAACAACCATGCACAAATTTCTTAAGAAAAGTAAGTGCCATTCCAACAATATTACATCTCAGTTTATTATTAACACAGCTTACACAGTGGATCTATTATACTGTTAAAATTGTACGCATTTTTCTTTGGACATTTCAGGTTGTTCATATTTCTTAGATTATTCACATTTTGTTGTAAAAGCATAATTTGTAAATGTAAATATTTTTCATAATGTAATTTTTGTATTTTCAGATTAAAATGAAGAAGAAAATGTGGAGTTTCCATTATTTATAGGGTATTATGTTATTACTTGAGATCACAATGGGCTATATGTGGCCCATGAACTAAAATGAGTTTGACACCCTTTACTACCTTTAGTGTAATTTTTGCATTTTGCAAAGTCATCCTGAGGGCTGGATTGGACCCTTTGGCCTGCTAGTTTTGGCGTTTGACACCCTTGCTCTAGGGAAAGATGTATGAAGTTCATTTTACTTGGCTGTTTTGGTCTCTGTGTCTTGGTCATGGTGAAGAAATTTGAAGGGCACACAGTTTGATTTATCTGAGACTGATCTCTGGTTTTTATTATGATGCCTGACCTTTATATTGTCTTCAGGTGAATGTCGGCCTCTTAGCACTGAGCATGCTGGGATTCTGCCTTCCGTTCTACCTGCTGTTCCACAGCCGCCGCCTCCAACGCCTGAGAGATGAGCAAGACGAAGATCCCAAGATCTATGTCAAGATCAATAATGGCAGCAAACCGGAGGCCTTCGTCTAGACAAGGAAGAGGAGCGGAGAGGAAGATGAGCAGAGAGGAGGGAAGAGAGAGTGGTGTTCACTTTTTGACATGGAGGATGTCACTCATTCACTCTGTCCTCCCTGACACTGCAGCGCCTCTTCACAGTTTGTCTACACTCAGATGTGTCACAAATCCCTCACATTCCCCCTCACACACCATGAGACTGCCATTGTGATGTTGCAGAACTACCACCCCACTGCGACCCCTGGTTTATCCCCACATGTACACTGACTGTGCACTGTGAGAAACATACAGCTGCTTCAACCCACTGGAGGATTGTGTGTAGGGGCTGAAAATGTTCCAACCACCCCTTCAACTGTATTGTTTAACTGAGGTGAATCTTGACGAATGGGGAAAAGACTCTTCAACTCCCCAAATGTCTCCTCTTCATACCTTCACTTTTGTTATTTCTTTTCAGCTGTTACACACTTGTCAGTGAGGGTCTGGTTCTACCAATCTGTCCTCCTACTTCAAAGAAGATGCCAACCATTGGGAGCCACAAACTGAAAAGACTTTGGAGACAAATATTAAATTCTCAGTGTGCTTTTAGCAAAAATCAGAGTGTTTTTGTAATAGACCTGCCTAGTGTATTTTTGATTTGTGAGGATAGTATCCTCTGGGAGATAAAACAAAAAAGCAGCCAAACACCCACTGTTAAGGCATCTCTGCTTCCTTTTGCTTCCTGGAGGGCATTACCTGGATACACATCCACAGTATTGGTAGCAGTTCAGACTCAAACACACCTAGTAAAAGTGAGTTAATCATGAAAATACTGCATGATACCAGAGACAAAGCTGGTCAACTCAACACTGTACTTGCCACCAGTTACTTTCATATTTGTATTGTTGATTTAGTTTCTTTCCGCCCAAATGTATGTAATTTCTTGCAATATGATCTCTGAGTTCCTGTTTAATTTTTGTTCCTTTCATATATGATCAGGTAATGTGGAGAATGAATTGTTTTTAGACTAGGTAGACGGGACACAGATACTGTAGTGTGTGCTTAAACGTTAGAGTGAGCTATTGAAGCGTTGATTCGTTGTAGCAATAAGTGCTTCTGTGAGGTGCTGGGTAACATTTTAACACATTATTACACACAGACTGAGGTGACGTCTCACGGAGAGACAGACAGGCAAACAGGCAGCATTTGTGGACATTTCATGGACTGTATGTGTTTATCAAAAGGTGCTAGATGAATCACAGAAATGCATCATTTATATTTATCTAAGTGCAAGTGAGATCAATTCTGTACAACAATTTAAAAAAGCTTCTTCGAGAGCTAAATGTGGGTGAAATTTTTTTGACATTATGGATCCCAAAGAAACTAATTAAGTTTACTGTTTGTTGTTACTGCTTTGATCTTGATTTCAATTTTGTAGTAAAGCATCTCTGTGACACTTGAATTAAATTCTCACACACACAAAGGGAGAATTAAACATGTTTAAAGGTAGTGAGGTGAGACTGAACACACACAGTAAAGGCTCCTTGTGTTTGATAGAAAAGAGTTTAGGGGGAGAATTAGCATTGTTTCATTCAGTCTACTGTCTTGAGACCATAGCAGAGTAAAAACTCTGCAATATTTTCAGAAGCTCACAGGGGCACTTCCAAAGATGGCCGTGACCCTCAGGGTGCCTTTCTGGCAGGCAGGATGTGGCAAACCCATTCCCTCTCTCCCTCCGTCTATCCCTTTCATCAATGCCTCATGAAACATTTACAGTCTTGTGTTTGTGGCTTAAAAAGCAGGTTACTGAGCTGAGAGATGAGCCTCTGCCGCCGTCAGATGAATGATGCAAGTGAGAAATGAGTGGCACATGATGCACTTTAGACAAATAAAATGGACCTCTGTCATGTATTTTACACACATGGTGCATGGCTCTGCTTGCAAGTGGCGCATGATGCAAAGAATGTATACAATGCTGATTTTTAATTCAGAACATGGGAACCGAAAGATTCAGTTATTTTTATATTCCCTAAGAAATATTGCTTCACATGTTCTTAATATGGCCTTTAAATGCACAGACACTGGCAGAGTCCTGTCTCAGCTCAAGAACCTGGACATACCACTACTGGCATATTCATTGTAACAAAACTATACAGTTTTCTTTATTTGTAAAGAATTATGTAGGGTGAAATGAATGCAGTAAATATTGGAAGGTGTTTTATTTAAGACTGGGGAATTAAGTTGGGAAGGTAGAAAAAGTTTGTAAGAGTCATTTTTTGATAGGTGTGAAATCAAAATGCAGTAGCAAACTATTTGATAAAATAATGTTAAACTGTATTAAAAAATAATTTCCTACAATCCTTGTGTGGAGATACAAAGTACAGATTCTGAAAGATTCTGATCAGCATCTCTTCTTAAGTACTGTAACAGAGCACTTGTACCTCCATCTCTGGGTACATACAGTAGCTGCAGACCTGCTTTATTGTGTCCTTCATTACTTATTTATATATATTGATACAATACTGGAAATTGGTTCACTGATTTTTTCATGCAGATAAATCTCTTAATTACAACTTTCCTAATTTTAATTTCATCTCTGAAAACCAAATGCACATTTACCAGTCCTTTAAAAACCCATGTAAATAAATACTGCATTCATTTCAATACAAAGGTGTCTTATATTGAATCAGATGACTGCATGGTACAGATACGCTCTGATGCAGTTCTTTTCCTCCAGCATTATGAATGTGAGTGATGATAGACACTGGTTTAGTTTATCTGGTGACTCATCCTCATTTCACTCTCAGTCTTAGTAATAAGCCACAAACATCTGTGGGTTAAAGTCATATTTAATGTCACATCGGGTAAAATCACAGCAGTGCAGAGTGAATGAGTGATGAGTTACCACATGCAGCAGCCACTTTCCTTCACTGTCATACCTTAAACCCTGATTACATCCCCTTATTGATCTGATGGATAAGAGTCACACCAACCTCTTATGACAAGGATTCAGCTTGAGTTTGATATAGTCATTGACGTGTAGGTGAAGTGTTAAGAGGAATGCTTCGCTGGTGGGTGTTTCTACAGTTTGATTGTGTGTAATGATTAAAAAGAGGGATTTCAGCTGAAAAACCGACACTTGTTTTGTTTTCTACCATGTTACATTTTGACTGTCCTTTATTCAGTTTTTTTCTCTTCTAATGTTTATGGAAACATGTATTTTTTTGTTCATGAACTGTATATTTGGTTTTGTCTTGTACCACAGTATAGACATTGTCATTGCAATTTTAAGTCATTATTTCAACTGAAAGAAAAAAACAGATCAATATTTGAAGCAAAATAAACACAGTCATTTTTATGGAAGTGTCTAACATTTGAATGACTTCTGGCATCATATTACACTTCACAACATTATAATTCAATGAGCATATGATACAGCAACATAAAACCTTTAATAGATATGAGAATATCATTGTGGTTTGGAATGATAGTGTTAATAAGTACAACATTATTCACTCTGAATGCACCAATTGTAAAAGTCAGGATTGATACTGATACTGAACTCTGAATGACATATAGGGCCAATAGCTGATACTGATGTTTCATTCTATTACTTTTGTTTTTGTTGTAATTTATCCTGCCTTTAACAAAAATATCTTCATTACTCCGAAAGGAGATCATTATTAAGCATTTTTCTAATATTGCAGAGGAAGTACAATATACTTCAAAGCAGTAGGGGTCAGTGTTTCACTGTACTACAGTTACAGATACAGAAGTCACAAGGTTTTATTTTAACAGTAACTTTAGAGTTTCCTCTGCACCATTTTAATCAAGGGTGCTGCAATAAGCTGCCATAGCTGCCTCATAAACTAGTTGAGCCAGAGAAGTAGGTTTCTGCCTGTACTGGTTTGACCAGGACGAGGCGTGAACAGGGCTGAATGGCTACTCCACCCTGTGGGAAGTGAAGACGAAACTTTGAACTATCCCTGACAACAACTATAACTGAGCTGAAGTATTTAAGTTACATTCATAACAAAAAAAGCTGATCTTGAGCACAAAACACACAGGAAACGTGTAAAACCGCATGTATAAAACCACATACAGCCACATATAGCAGACTCTAAAACTAAACAGCCACAAAACTAATTAAAATTTTAGATAACATCTGAACCACTAATCCTACCAATACATTTAACCCTTAAAGACATAAAACTATTTTTGTGCTGACGTCCAATGAATTTTTCTAATCTAACTTTTCTTAAATGATTTAACCCTTATTATTATATTATCATCTGCATTTTGCTTTCTTTGAGTAAAAGTAACCTATTTTGCTATATTTAATTTACTGATCATGCAGATGTTCAGAAAAGACCAGGGTGGAATCAGAGGTTATTACATGAAAACAGAGAAAAGTCATTTGTCAAACTACATTGGTTTTATTGGTGAATCAGTGTTGCAGAAAATGTTTCCTTGTTCACTATTCTGAATGTACAAATTTGGCATATTGGATGCTGCTGAAAAACTGCAGTTTAGCTGAAAAAAAAAGTATACACACACACACACA
>JAPQRP010000006.1:7798059-7818411 GCA_037367295.1 Apogon hyalosoma
ATACTGCATTCGATTATAATAATATTAATTTTAATGGTGAACTCAATTTATTTATTTTATTACTACTGAGTCATGAATTCATCATCCTGAAATCTAAAGTTCACACTGAAGCTCTGGTATGAAACATGTAAATTTAGGAGCTTTTATTTCATATCAACTCACCCCCAGGTCAGACCTTTTCTCAGTTCATGCCATGGATTTTCTTAAAAAAAATAAAAATACAATATTATTTTTTAAAATTATTATTATTATTATTATTATTATTATTATTATGTATACTTCTTTTATTTTGAAAGTGCTCCACTTCCGGTTCAGGGCCAGGAACAACAGTATTAGCCTCTGTACTGTATCGTTAAACTCCCGCAGCCTGTCTGTTGTACTGTAAATCTGACTTCAGCCAACAAAACGACCTAAATAACACGCCTGCCACCAAGGTAGTATACGGCAAAACATTGTCATTAATTCGAGTGTGAAATGTCGACCTGGGTTACTAAGTTTTGCTAGTTTCATGACCAGATGACAACAGCAGACCATCATGATAACGTTAGTTAGCATTATATGCATTTAGCACGGCGGGCTGTTTTATAATAGTGTGATTACAGTGATAACAGTGTAAACACTAGTCAGAGAAGATAGATATGTTAAAGTCAGAAAAAGTATCGACTGTACTGTAGCAGTGTTAGCTAACAAGCAGGAGATTTGCCATTGCTTATGTGCGTGAAGTGGTGAGAGAAATACTCCCTCACTGCAGTAAAACTACAAATTCTCTATTACTGGTAGAGAGAAACGTTCTGCACTCAAAGGGAAAGCCAACACGTATCATTGACTGTATTTAGCTAAAATGTGAAACATTAATCGTGTCATTTTGTGCAGTGAAGTTATTCCTATTTCCACTGCATTAATATGCATGTTTAATTTTAATAGTTAAATACTTACTTTTGAGTTATAAAACACAGACTTTTCTTAAAACGGAGTATTTTTGCACTGTAGTGTTTCTGCTTTTTCTTAGGTAAGAGGAATTCCTCTGTGATTGGTCTTTACTTTGTCCAAGCTGTACCTGTGGTTGCAGTCCAATAGTACAGGTTTATTATTTGTTAGATATTCATTTCTTCACAGGTATGGAGGAGACTGAGGAACAGTCGGATGCCCAGCAGTCAGACTTCAGCTTGAAGAAGGGAAACCACAAAGCAGTCAGTTTCAGGTTGGACCCTGTCTTACAAGTATTGCTGCATCCACCTGTGGATATTTTATACAAATGCGCATGCATAATGATGCAAGACCTTGATGATGTGTTCATTACATGCAACAGCTTTGACTGAAATGTATAAATCACAATTGTGTATTAGAAGATTATTGAGGCCCAAGCTGAAATGAGATTAAGTCATTTGTGAGGTTTTCAAGTTTCCATATCAGCAAGAATAGTAGGTTCATTGGTAGTTGGTTACTTTTTTTTTTTTTGTCTCATTGTTTGAGGAAGTAAGAGGACAGGTGCAGTGTAGTGACTGGTAACCAAAATGTCTTGTGTAGCACAATATGATGTTGGCTTTTTTATTTTTTATTTTTTTTAGACCTTTGCAATGAAGAGAAGTTGAATTTCTTTCAAGTGATAACCAGTCCTGTTGTTTACACTACTTTATTTTCTTCTCTATATAAAATAAAGTTTACAGCTGCAATATTTCTGCTTACAGAGCCCACATCTTTGTTTAACTGACTTATTCCTCATGTCAGTTAATTTCACTCATGGCAGAACACAGAAGCTTGTCATAAAATGTAATTGTCTGTCTGATTTAAGTCTGAATGAGGACACAGTCTGCAGTGTTTGCCAGTCTGTAAAGCTGACTGCATTCCGGCTTGTGGATTTGGTTTCCAAACAATAAACGCTTAATGCGGATCTAAAAACAAAAATGTGGTTTTGACATTTTGCCCACATATAGAGCAGCTGAGTGTGGAATTGAATTTTATTCTCATGAACTCTGGTGTCCTAATTTTTTTTAATAAGGCTAATGAAGAGGCATTTTGCAATGAGATTATAGGAATTTTTAGCATACATAGAGGACTTGTAGAGAAATTAACTACTTTGCTAATCATTTGGCTAATCTAAGAGCCTTGAACCAGGAGTTTTGTGTTCACTCAGTGGGTTTGTTCTTCACAAACTGCAAAACAAGACTCACACTATTGAACAGAGCCATACGAGGAGATTTTACCCTCTAAAACGGATTTTTTTTTCCCTTCACTGCTCTTGAGAAGCCCACTGATCTTGATCATCTTTGTTTTTGAACCATAATGGATGAAATCCATCAGTTTTTTGGTACCCCAGGGCGCTACCGCTCTTACAGCATTGCCAGCAGTGCGACGCATTCAACGGCCAGCAAACTGATTTTGCGCCAGCGGCTCAGTCAGCTAATGACCTGTGTGGATGATCTGGACCCCAGCGATGAGCTGCATGAGAAAGTGGCTAAGACTCTGGACAATGCCTTCGTCATCTGTGGCAAGAGAGCAAACAAACCAAAGAAATATAGTTTCAGGTGGAGAATGATGTCCTCTCTTATGCTACAAAGTTTGGTTGTGGTATTGTACAGGAATAATCCTCCTTTACCTCCTTATTTCTTCTCTTTGTACCCTTTAGTTTTTCATTTGTAAGTTGAATAAGATACTTTATCACAGACTAAGAAGAATCTTGATTCACTTTAAGTGAAACACTGGTTGAACTTTGTCCTGTATTTTACTGTCACAGCTGAGGAAAGAAAATGCAGTAATATGCATGTTGTAAATTTTTATGAAAGGATAACTGCTTTCATTATGTGTTAACTGCAGGACATTGACATGCTTATGGAAATAAAACAGTGTCTATAGTGTAAAAGCATTCAGAAGTCACACATACTACAGTGAAAATAGTGAAAAGCTTTTCTGTTTTCTCTGACTGCAGGTTGCACATTGTGACATGGAATGTGGCCACAGCTGATCCCCCAGATGATGTGTCCTTACTTCTCAATCTGAATTCCCCAAAGAACCCAGACGTCTACGTCATTGGGTAAATGGCAGAGGGGATGCAGATTTACTGTTGCACCTGGCACTTGTTCAGACTGAGTTTAAATGGCGAATATTAGTAGTATAGAATTTCTAAATTCAATTTTACAAAATAAATAGTACATTGTAAACCCAAGCTCCTTATACATTTCATGACTAAAAGAGAAGTAAGATACAGACAAAAAAAAAATCTTTTATTGCCATGTACATTGTTTTATACCACCTGTCACTTTATGAATACTAACACAACATAATAGAGTCACTCATTTTGACTTAAATATGGTATAGTGAGTTCAGTATAATTAGATATGGAGCAAAATGACTGATTGTTAAAACTTTGTGTTAGTCTGCAGGAGGTGTACTCGGGGCCACTGAGATTCGTGTCGGACATTGTGTTTGATGACCCTTGGAGTCATCTGTTCATGTCCACTTTAGCACCATTGAATTATATCAAGGTACAAATCCGAATGATCTGAAAACACCCTCACAGAACCCATGGGTAAACTAAGGCTGCAGCTACAGTATTATGTTTTTATTCTCCATTTACAGGTGTCATCCATTCGAATGCAGGGTCTTCTACTGCTCTTCTTCTCTAAACTGCTGCATGTTCCCTTCATCAGAGACATTCAGGCCACATACACGCGGACAGGCATTTTTGGCTACTGGGTAAGAAATACAAGAACACATATAAAGTAAATGTGCAATAAAATACCCTGTTTTTATGTGTCACATTAGAGAACCTAACCACACAATCAGAAGGAAATGAGACATCTTTTTGTAGTGGTAAAAGCACTGGTGTCCCTTACACACATAACTTATAATAACTGTTTAATAGAACCTCTTTTCTATCTCAGGGTAACAAAGGTGGTGTGTCCATCCGTCTGTCTTTCTACGGACACATGCTTTGTTTTCTCAACTGCCACTTGGCGGCTCACATGAAATACGCCACAGAGAGAGTGGATGAGTTTGAGTACATCATGGACACACAGATGTTTAACTGCACTAAAGCTCCAAGAATTATTGACCACAGGTGAGCAGATGCTGAAATGTGACATGCAAACTACACATGACCTTTTTCATTCCCTGTGTGCGTGCATGTAATGCAAGGCACAGGGGACTATTGTTTGTCATATTTATTATTACTTTGACTTATTATTATTATTATTATTATTATTATAATACAAAAAACTTTGAAAAAAAAAAAGCGGCCCAGTGGAAATAGACCAAAACATATTATTGAAAAAATGTGGAGCCTGGTCTTGAAAAATGTACTGTCTATTTGGACTGACATTCCGATGCACGGACTTCATTAAAATTGTGAAAAACCAGTCAAATTTGTCCATCCGAAATGAATTGGGCCATTTTCAAGTGGCTACCATTCCCAAATGATTCATCCTAAAATTATTTGGTCAATACAAAAAATGTTCAGTTTGGCCCAAACATTATCTTTGTGGTCACGTCTTAATGTTATCACTAATGGTTTTCACACAAGAAACCCCATTAATTCTCAATGGGAGCAGCAAAAAATGTGACTTTTTCCAACTGATACTGCTTCGCCATACTTTTATCTAGAGACTTCATTTAAACTTCAAGATAAGATACTTTATTGTCATCATACAAAATGTACAACCCAGGCATTTTTGTCGTCTCTCCAAGAATGTCTGTGGTATGAGGATGGAGTTTACAGTTTTGGATAGATGAGTCTTAAAAACCCCTTGGGTTGAGACAAAATCTCATCTGTTTGAGTGTGTGATGTCATCAGCTAGAGTGGAAGAGCAACGAAAATTTACCTGAAAATATTCTGAACAACTTGCTCTCCTGACCAAACGATACACAGGAGGCAAATGATCTTTTCCAAAAATGTAGCCATGGTTCCTGGAATTCATATGAACCCATGGTTGAAGACCTAGCTCTTTTTAAAGTGAAATGGCAGGCAGTAGTTTAGGGATAAATCCCTTCTTGGCTCCTATACAAATTAGTACAAATGTATACAAAACAGATTATCTTTCTCCTGGTGAGTTGACTGTTTTTACACTGCCATATCTCGGTCATTTCTCTCAGTATGGGGAAAAAAAATACATCTGTGTGTTCCCCAGGTCTGTCTGCCACTCACCATGATTGTAGTTTTCACCTATCATTTACGGTTTTCCCATAATTAGCAACTGTTTGGGAGCTGTTTTACAGAGTTTCAGAGTCATAAATGAGCATCGTTGTGTCTGTGTCTTAGGTGCCTGCAGTGCTTGTTGTCATGGTAACGGCAAATGTGGTCTGTGTGGCGCAGCTGGAGACAATAAAGCTAATTAAGGCTCCACAAAAAAAAAAAGCTGAAAAAATACAGCTCCACTAAAATTGAAAATAAATAAATGGAAATAATAAAAAATAATACAATAAAAAAACAGTTATAATAAAGCTCAATAACTTCACATAAATTCTCTATATGATATGAATGAGCTCTGCTTGGATCACATACACAGACACATGGAGCTATTCAATTAAAGGAGCCTATTTAAACACTGCTTTAACAGGACTGACACAGACTATGGGAGGCTTTCTCATCTGAATTCAGGTCTACAGAAAGTCTGTGGTGATGTCAGTCCACAAACACTGACGCACAGATTCCACATATGAAGTGAATGGGAGCTATTTCTTGCTTTTACATCACACCTAGCTACAAGTCCATCAATCCGACAAGAGGCAAGCACATGGGTTACATTTCCTTCAGGAAATGTATGGAAGTCTAGTTGTTTATAAAGTTTTGTGCTGCCTATGCAAATGCAAAAGGATGGATGTTCCTAAACACATTTTACGAATTGCTTTGTATAGATGCGACTTTGCCTCTGTATGCTGGTATGATCCCTCCCTGAGGTTATTAGCCACAGTGGTTTCTGGCTAAATTGCTTGTTCCTACACCTACAACTGTAAAGCTAGGTGAAGTTCCAGAGAATGAAAGGAACACAGTCCTCAGGCTCTGAATCGGATCTTAGTTCTAGTGGCTCAAATGTTTTTTGTTTCAATACAATAAAGCTTTCAGATGGAGCATAGAAACATTTTTCAGGATGCAATGGTATTTGACACTCTGGAGAGGCTTCCTCCTGATCGGGTGTGGTTTTAATGTGTAGAGCTTTGTAAATACCAGTCAAAGGTTTGGACTCACCTGGTTTTTCTTTATTTTCATGACTATACATTGTAGATTCTTACTGAAGGCATCAAAACTATGAATGAACACATATGGAATTATGTAGTTGAAAAAAGTGTGACATAACTCAAAGCATGTTTTGTATTTTAGATTCTTCAAAATAGCCACATTTTGCTTTTATTACTGCTTTGCACATTCTTGGCATTCTCACGATGAGTTTCATGAGGTAGTCACCTGCAATTTTTTCCAAAAGTCTTGAATGAGTTACCAGTGATGCTGTGCATTTGTTGGCCATCTGTGGTCTATCTCAGGCCATTTAAATTAGAAGGTGAGTCCAAACTTTTGACTGGTAGTGTATTTACTTTGTCAATTTTTTTATTCATTCACATACTTAGTGGCAGTGACACTTTCTTCTGTGTTCTTTTCTAATGTTCTTTCTGTGTTCTGCCTTACACAGGTTTTGAATTGATGTATTAGTTTCTTTCTTTTCCTCTCTTGATACAGGCTAGTGTTTTGGTTTGGTGACCTCAACTTCCGTATTCAGGACCATGGCATGCACTTTGTCCGCTCCTGTATAAACAATCAAACCTACAACCTGCTTTGGAGCCAAGATCAGGTTTGACATCGATGCAATAGGCGAGCTGTTTGCTGAGCCAGAATAATTAACTCTAGTTGATATAACAGACTTCAGCCACAGTCACAAAGCTTCTTACGGATGATGGGTTCGTACGAATCTCCCGGTTTGTACAATTTCTGGAGTTTGTAGACGTTCATGGAGGGAGTAGTAGTTTCTTACGGCCTCTTATGAAGTCTGTATGGCTGCCTCAAGAGCAACTTGAGGCCTCCATGTGAAAAGGATGTGATTTTGTGTCGTACGAACACCGCACAGTCTCCATAAGGGTGTCTCAGGACCTTCCTACATCAGATGTACAGTCACTTTATGAATCATTTTGTCATAAGGTGAACGTACATCTGCCCTGTGTGAAACTCAAGGCGCTCTCAAGTCGTTGGTAGGAAGATCTTACGATGTTTCAGAATATTTAGATTGGTATATAAACAGTGGCCGTGTACTCCATCCCGTGTCGTGATCCTTGCATTCAAGGTGGTAATAATGTCAACAAGACTGAAACTTCTACAGCTACAAGATGAAGAAGAGGAAGATCCAGCAGCTTTTTGTCTGTTTTGGTCCAACAGCAGCAGAAGAAGACAGACATTCTAAAGCGTTTAACATTAAAAAAAACAGTTTAACGTAGTTCAGTGCCCCCAGAACAGTGATCACTCATCACCAGAGTTCGTGTGGACATCTGTAGTCATGTCCACTTTCACCTCTGCAAAAAACTGAACACAGTTTAATTTGAGAGTGTTGTTTTTTTCATTCGTTCATTCATTTTCTGAACCGCTTTATCCTCCAGACGGTCACGGAGGCACTGGAGCCTTTCCCAGCATTAGAGATGTCCACCATAATTTGGTGATGGATGATGTTCTTTTCAGATATTAAACTATTTTAACCTGTTTTTACATTAAACCTTTTGTGAATGTGCATTTTCTGTTTGAGATCGTGTGCTGTCCATGGTACTGAATAGGCATTCTGTAACATATTCATGAAAACTGACCCAAACTGTTAGAAATTAAGATCATATTAAGACATCAAATTAAGAAATTTGAAATAGATGGTTAGGTTTTAAGAATGAAACAAAGACACACAAGAATAATAGAGGGAACTGAATGTTAAAAACACTAACCGTCCGTCACACATTCTTTCCATCAACCTGATTCTCGTTACCTGGGTACTGTGGACTGTGCATTATCTCTGCAGGTTTGGTGTTTTTTAGAGCATATTTTTCTATTAATAACACACTTTATTCTTTATATGTTCTGCAACATGCATTTGAGTCCAGTCATTCACTCTGTCTTGCCAGTTTGTTTTCGACCCCTCTAAGAATGCCATGAATGCCGCACGAATGTCACACTACTACCGCACTGCACCTTACATCCACCTTAAGAATGCTGTGCAAATCTCTGTGTGTTTGTTTGTATGAACGCCGTAAGAGACCCCTAACAACACTGTAATGTGTTCTTGAGATCTACTTGCGGCCACCTCAGGAACATATGGGTTTTGGAAGGCCTCCTGATCCACGGACGTTGTGCGTTGTTCTTACGTTGTTCTTAAGGCATTTGTTAGTGTGCTGTGCGAAAGGGGGTTTCGTACTGCATTCGTAGAAAATCTTGGACAAGATCGCTCACCTGGCTGCAAACCTAACGGTTCACGAACACTCCATGAACACTCCGTTCTTATATAGCCACCTTGAGAAGGTTGTACAAAATGGTTCATAAATCATTCGCACAGTGTTCATTGCCATTCGTAACGGCCTTTGTGACTGAGGCTTAAGAATGACAATAGAATGAGTAAACAGGTTAACATTTGTTACAGTTTAGTGCTGTATGTATGATTGCAAGGTTATGGCATGTGTGTGTCCTTCTCAGCTGACCATGATGAAGAAGAAGGAACAGATGCTGCAGGAGTTTGAGGAAGGGCCTCTGGACTTTAAGCCCACATACAAGTTTGACTTAAACTCTGATACTTATGACAGCAGGTAACCTTTCTCACATAATCTTAATCAAAATCAGATCTTTAAAATCTTAGCCACATTCTTTAAATGATTTTTTATTTTCAGATCTCTGCTCAAAATAGAATTAAGTAACTACCTATTCTACACATCTTTTCAATTTCACAGGCTCTACAGGACATGGTTTGCCTTTAAGTAAGAGTTTAAACATCTACATAACTTGTCACATCTTTAATGTTACCTAACTCTACATGAGACACTGTGTTGAACAACACAGAAATTGCAGTATCCTGCTTCTTTCATTCCTTATGGTAACATTTGATGCTAGTTTTGGAAAGGCTTGATGAAGATGATGACCTTCATCTATAACATACTGCAAAGTAAACAAACAGAACTAACAGAGACAAACCATGGTGTCTCTACAAAGAAAGACAGATTCTTGTCCAGAGCTCAGAGGCCTATTTGTTTTGGGAGCCAATATTGTTGCCATTAAAGCTACACTGTGGAATTTTTTTTTTACGCTGGTAGCATCATCATGCACGAAAGTGGTGACAGTGTGAAAAGGTTGGAATAAGGACAATGAAAAAAGCAAACACTGATATTAACAATTTAGGCTTAAAATATGTTGAATATAGGAATTTTCCATAAGCTTAACTAGCATTTGGAAAAGTATAGAGTAACAAATGTGAAGAGGTTATAAGAATCATCCTAAGGTGTTTGTGGATGTATTTAGATCAGGATTAACTGACTGCAGTTTACATCTAGAAAAATTCCATTTTCTTCCCGTAGTTTGACAAAGGCATTATTCCTACCAAGCCATTTATATGACTGATGAAAATGAATATTCCTATTTACATACAGAAGAACATGCTTCATTATTACAATAAAATGCTCTAGGATGTATGTCCTACCGCTGCTCACCTGGGCCTGTAGATGGCACTACCACAGACAGTATTGTATTATTCGCAGGTATCCCAAGTCCTTAGGGTGATAAATATTTCTGTTTTTTCTTCCAACCACGAATACTGCTTTTCTTTTTGGACATGCTTATCTAACCTAGCTATGAAAATCATTGACCAGTTGTTTGTGTGCAACACAGAGCTGACTGTAAACAGGCAAGAGGCTGAAAAAAACCCAAATGAATGCACGTTAAAAAATGCTCCTAAAACCTGGATAATATCAGCTTGTTCCACGTCTGAGTCGGAAGTTTCATTCAGAATAGCATATAATTCAGAAAGGAATATATGTTATAAAATAGTGGAATGTAATTGACAATGACCTGCTGAAACAGGGACATCCCCACAACTCATTTTAATCCGAATCTTATTTCAATCCAATTGTTATATCGAAGTGCATGATTTCACCCATGATTTAACTGATTCCTGTCCCCTTCAATTCATTGAGAGGAGTATAAATGAAAAGAGAAACACAAACCTCTCCTTTGTTTAAAAAAAAAACCAAAACAAAACTGACATTTTTAGGTCTAAAGGGCATGCACACAAAATTTTTTGTTGAAACAGTAAAATTATGTTCGGTAGTTTAAAAAAAAAACTCCACAGGATTCCTTTAAATGGCAAAGTATGAGTGGTTCATGTTAACCTGCATTTAACCTCCACCATGTAATGTCATCCTGCTGCTGTAGTGGTTTGTTTATGTAAAAGCTGGTGAGTAACGTCTCCCTGAACAGCTGCCACATCACAGCTAACACGCATGGCCATAAATAGATTTTTTAACACCACAAGCTCTGTGACTATGGTTGTATCAGTTTGTGTGTGTGTTAAGATTGTTAGATTATACTTGTGAGGTCTTTCAGGTTCTGATCAGTGTAAAAGATAATAGTAAATCCTCCCAAATACTTTGAAACTGGTAGAAATGGGTGTTTTCAAACATCAGAGAAATGATGGAGGAGGAGCTGGAGATATGAGTTGAGTGGACAGTGAAATAAAGCTACAGATGCATGATTTGGTAGTTTAGCACCCACTTCATGTCACAGATTTTCTGTGACAGTTCATATATCATGTTTGCCCAAACAAAGAATTATACTGTTTCTACACCCTATGTGACAGAAACAGATCTTGACTAATCTTGCTAAATATAACTTCAAAGCTGCAAAGAGAAAAGCTTGTGCGTATCTTCCAGTGAAGCATTTATCTTGATCCCTGTCTTGAAGTGTAAATACTCTTCACAGATACACCAAAATTTGAAATATGACACTTGAAGCATAATGCAAAATGCATCAGTGTATGTATTATTTGAACAGAACAAAAAGAAAGAAAACCATATATCATTGTCAGTCTTAGAGCAAATCGTACAATATCAGAGTCCAATGTTAGGATTTTGCAGGATTTTTAATGGATGTTTTTATGGTTATGATTATTATGTGAACTTCAAATTTCAGGATGAAATTAAATTTTCACAAATGAAACTGAAAATGAGCCTAGTTGGAGGGCAATCAACCCTATGTATGTTTATATGTAAGAATGTAACGTAGGCTATTTTAATTTTTTCCCTCCACTTTGCATCAAAGAGTCTTAACAGCCTTGAATCTGTGTCTGAAGAGTAAAACGAATCCCTTGCCTCCTCTTTACTCTCTTTTGCCACTGGTCCAGTGGTAAGAAGCGAAAACCTGCCTGGACTGACAGGATTCTGTGGCGGCTCCAACCCAAAGCCCCGTCACCAGATGAGAGCAGTGAGGACGGGAGTATGCAGGAGCCAAAGGTGGCTGAGCAGCTGGAAGAGGACGGGGAGTTCCCTCTGAAGATCAAGCAGGACTTGTACACCAGCAAGATGGAGTACAGCATCAGTGACCACAAGCCTGTCATTGGAATCTTCAACCTGGAAGTGAGAGCTTAGTTGGATTTCATTTTATCAGAAGGTCTTTATTTATTTATACTCTGAACACCAAGATAAGTGGTGAATGTGTTGGGGAGAGGTTATATCTGAAAACAGTGAGGATAGACTCTCACACACCTTCTCATATCTTTGAAAATGTATGACAGTTTTGGTCTTTATGACCTTCATCAAGTGTTGAAACTTTCAAAGAAGTGAGACAGTGTGTGGGAGGTTTTCTGTACTGTTATCAGAAGCCATTTATTTTGTCCAAACTTTAACCAAGAAACACTCAAATGGAAAATCTCTTAACCAGAGTTAACAAAGCTTAGGTGAGATTCTACAGATACATGTATACAACATAGTTGCACAAACATCATGACACAGTTTACATGGCAATTAAAGAAATTACTGAAACATAAATAGCATCAGTTTCAAAATCACGTAACATAATCAACTGATGTGCATCATAAATCATCACATTAATATATAAACTAATACACCTCCAAGAAATTTACGATCACTTTTAATCCAACTCATGGAACAAGCAGTTTTAGGGAATTTGCAATTTGTTTAAAAAAAGGGAGAAACCATTGGTTTTTCCTGGGTTTTCAGAGGGCTTATGGGCTGTCAGGGATCATGGCTTTCCCACTTTAACTTTCTTCAAAAACTTGGAAATGCTAGAGTATACAATCAATAAAAAAACACTCAGCTTAAAAGTAAAAGTCACTGAAGCCCACTGGGTGTCATTTACATCAAGTAATGTAGTGAATTATGATGGTCTGCACATTGATAATTACTTTCATTTTGCCTGTGCATTGTTTCTAATCCTCATAACAGTAGGGAAATCCCTGGAATCATTTGTTAAGATCCCATTTCCCAATTCAGTACGAGCCTTCAGAACTGTAGCACTCAGTGGGTTTTTTTTGATGGCCCTAAAATATATTTACAAAGAAGAACCTGAGAACGTTTTAGTCAAAAGAAACAGCCAAAAATTGAAATGAATGTGCTCGTTTTTACTCTGTGCTGGTCTGTCCATCCAGCTGGCAAAGATGTATGAGACCCCTCTGGTGCGTTTGTGGGCAGAGGGCGACTGGAGCGCTGACATTGATGCCATGGTTGTCTACAGCCCTCTACAGCCCTTCCCCTCCAGTTCATGGGACTGGATTGGCCTCTATACGGTTTGTTTACCCCCAGCCACAGATGACAGCAGTCTGAATGAGATATTTCCATATGAGTCTTAAATGTGTGTTTGGAATGCAGGTCGGATTCACCAGTATGTCAGACTACATCACCTATACGTGGGTCAAAGATGATGAAGTGGCCTTCAATGAGGAGCTCATGCAGGTCATAATTCTTTATCATCTCATCTCATTCATTAGGATGGAGAGAGATCCCACAGATGATGTAAATATTGTATGTGCCTGTTTTTAGGTATATGTTAGTAAAGAGGAGATTCCTGTGCGTGGAGGAGAGTGTGTGCTGTGCTATTACAGTAGTGCTCTGCAGTGCATCATTGGAATTAGTGAACCATTCAAGGTGAGTAATAAAGAAATAATAGGTTCTTTGAAAAGCTCTGCCCCCTCAGTCCATCTTGTCCTCATCTGTAGACTGTATAATGAGTAGATGGAGGAACCATGATATCACCCATTGCTTTCTGAGCTGCTATTTTGAAGCCCAAATTTAGCTATTTTTGCCATTGCTGTGGAGCCAGTCCCAGTGGGTGTCAGCTGTATTACAGCTTTGTGACTACTGGGTTCATTTTGGTGCTGAGGTCATTGGTCCTTGACCATAGTAGGTATATGGATGGCATACGTAAAGAGACAGCACCATAGAGTGTGTTAGGTGTTAGACCACCACAACAACTTCAACACAACTTTGTATTGTCTTTACAGCCTTTTTTCCCCCCATTTTTAGCTCACCAGCCAATAGGCCATGAGCTATTGTGAAGACACTGTGTTCGGCGTCATCTTTGTTAGCAGTTTGTCTGATGAAACTACTGGTCGGATTCATTTCAAATTTTTTATGCAGCTTACTTGGGACAATGTCTACAAAGTGTGTTCACAGTTTTGAGCAATTTAGATTTTTTTATGAATTTGTGAAATATTAAAAATTTGCCTACTTATAATGGGTCATATTTTGATGCCTTATAACATGGAAATGGTTAGAGATATCAATATAGTTACTATTGAGCACTGATAGGAAGTCGTATATGGACTTTCATTTGTTGTTATCCTCAAGTGAAAATACCACCCACTTTTATTGGGGGATCAACATCCTGCATCATGACCACAGAACTCTTAACATAGTGGCTGAACCTGACAATCTTGCAAATTCAGCTTGTTATTGATTCTTGATAGAACATGCCAGTGACACACAGGGCCATTGGTCCTGTTTGTGAATGAACGAATGAATGATTTATTTATTTTTTAAAATGGTGCCGTTCATATTAATGAGCATTTACACATAAATACGAGAGATGATAGTCATACAGCTAAGTTCCATCTCGAGTTCCATTGGCAGGTAAAAAAAAACGAAAAAAAAAGTTTACAAATAACATAATACCATAACTGAAGTAAGATAAAAAAGAAAAACAAGCAACAACACATACTGCACACAGACAAAAATGGGGGACCAAGGCAAGCTACTAAGCAAAAATTGATTAAGGTTTGCTCATGAATTATATTATAAATATCCCATCTCTATTACACGTGATTATATTGCAAATATCCCATTGTTGCTGGCAAACAGTAAATCTAGTCGTACAATTTTCTGTGGTGATTTTGAACACATTAGAAAATCCAAAAGCAACACAGTCATGAAAATATTTTGAACATTAAAAAAACAAAGATAAAAGAAGATAAAAAATTAAATATAACACAATGTGAATAACAGACACTGTTGCTAATAGTGTAAAATGTTGTTCGTCTCTATATGTCAGCCCTGCGATGAACTGGTGACATGTCCAGGGTGTACCCTGTCTTCCCAGAAACGCAGCTGGGATAGGCTCCAGGACCCTCGCATTCCTCTTGAGGATAAAGCTGTTCAGAAAATGAATGGATGAGAGAAGAAAATAGTTTTTCTCACCTCATTTTTAAAGATAAAGTTGTATGCTCAGAGCTGCAGTAACAGACACTTTTTTTCTTCAATAGTATTTTGACAGTGTTGTAGTTTACCCATAGATCTAGATTTCTAAATCCTGCTGCTCTGATCTCTGAAACTGTCAACCACAGATCAGATGATGTTCTGACCATTTCAGATTAAATTTATGGATCCATAGCTACAAAAAAAGCTGTCTGCCAGTCACTTTTAATCTCCAGGGTGGGCTATAGCATAGCATTCATTTAGCATATGACACTAAATATATGCTAGCAGCTTTTTATGTAAAAAAAAAAAAGAATCAGATCAACTAGCATTATGTACATATCAGTCAAATTGTGCATTTCTCTGCCTCTACTTGACAGGTTTTCACTAGGTTTTGTAACAGATTCCACATTCTTCTACCAAAATAGGTAAAAGACTTGTTGCTTCATGTCCACTAATGAAGTGTGAACACTGGCTGCTAATAGAAATCCAAACCCAGGTCCCTCATCTGGACTGAAAAATCACAAAAATACATCACGGATGAACATCTTATTGCAAGACAGTCATTATGTTGCTGTAATACATTACTGTACCGTTTTGATAATGTTGGAGCCTATCAATACTGCAGCCTTTAATTATTTGGCCCATGGAGTACTGGGTTCTGATACCCATCCCTACTGGTAACATTGTTACCTCGTTAGATTACCAGAGGGTTCATGCAGTCCTCTGGGACCAGTAAAACACAAAATAACCTGGAAATCTTAGTTTCTGCATCTGCATAATGTTTTATTATGCTGCTTCACAAATAAATAGTAATGAAGACTTGTATGAAAATATATTGGTACATACAAGTTAGGAAACAAAATTATTAATAACTCATTGAGCATTTTGAAAATAAAACAGGGAAGAGTTAGAAGGAGAATGATGATGATTTAAAAGGTGTGTCAAAGTCACTACATGCAATATGTATAATGTATGAAACCGCGAGTATGTAATAGAATTTGAAAAATGAAGGGACCAAGAATAATTTGGCCTTTTAAAAACAGTAGGATATGATGATGTGAAGTATACCGTACTAAGCTAGTATCAAAGAAGAAACAGGTTATGAAAGGACATGTCTGTGGAGGGGCCTAAACACAGCTGTAAAGCTATCAAGCATGTACACCATGGTTTATGAATGCTTTATGTTCTGTGACTTATCTGACTAAAACCGACACATTTTTTGCAGAACTTTGGTTGTATTTTACTCCAATCCTTAAAAAAAAGCATATTACTGTAGTAGTTTTTGAGTATTTGAAATTAATACGAAAATAACTGTCATTTATAGAATAAAAATTGTACTCTATAAATAATAAAGTTTGTAAATGCTCATTAAAATTATATGGTCAGTGTGAAAAATCATGGGAAGGTTTACAAATGTTAGTAACTGATGTTAGTGTAAAGCCACTGGGAAGAATTAACAGTCACAGTTTGCATCAGAGGTGTTGGATTAGATGTACATACTGTCACATAGTGTTAATATCGTTGCACTGACTGGAATAGCACTCCTAATTTCAATGTACACATTTTTTTTCCAGGTGCATGAGTCTAAGGTGGCTATTGAGGAAGGCCTGGTTCCTGAGAAGATCAATGGACTCGACAGAACTGCAGTACATGAAGACTTATGGAACTAAACGACATATGTACTGTACCTGCGGTTGGATGTGGGCATAGATTTTCTGGACCAGAGCAAAGCTTTTAATAACTGATGTCAGTGCTTCTTAACCTGCCAGTGAAAGAGCAGATTAGGGAACAGTGCCTGTTCACTTTGTTATACTTGCTCCTCTAAAGTAACAGCTCTTAATTTACTTACGCCTCAATGGTCAGAACAGCTGCCATTTAGAGCCACATTTTCCCTACAGGTGGGAACCAGAGTTGACTAAAATTACAGGAATTCCTTAAACATTTGGTTTGTAGGGGGAAAAAAATAACACCCATCAGAAATGTGAATAGCTACATAAAACTGGCATGTTTGTGTTGCTGTTCTCATTTTACCTGAAGCTTAATAGAATCGAGCAAAGTGTGAACATGAAGTTATGAGATGTGACTGAATGGTTTGACTGAAATGTGTTGTAACAGAAAAGGTGATGAGTTGAAGGATACAGGATCTTTGCAGCCCACTGTGTCAGTTCATGAATGGAGACCCCCAGTTTAGGACCACATTAATTGATGCAATATTTAATATGTACTTATTTTTTTATGCTGAAGTTAGTCTAACAGCTGCCTTGCTGTGGCTGGAAAAAATGCTGGATGGCTGATTATTTAAGTGTCAGTCAAACTTCACCCGAGTGCTCTAAATAGAAAAGGGAATCGGAGTTAACACATCGCTCAATGACCACATCAGTTTATTTACAAAGAATGAGTTATATTGCAGAGAAAAGTAAACTTTTGAGTAGCCAGAACATGGTTAACCCTCAAAGACCCAAACAGCCGCTGGCAACCAAAATCCTCTACTGATATAAAACATTTAATACCCATTGAACTACTAATCCTATAGATATAAGTAAATAATTCAGGTAAAATGCAGTTTCTCAGTTTTCCATGGTTGTCAGACATTTGGACAGTCAGAGGCTCCGCACTGAATGTGGAAACACCTTCATTCTCTCCAAGTAAAACCCATGTAATTTGACTAATGACAGTGGTTGGAGATGCTTGTTTTTATGTTCATTTATTGATATTTTTGCTGAAAAAGTCAGTTTTTCTTTGTTTTTCTCTGTTTTTGATATAACCAAATTTACTCTGAGCTTTTATGAACATTTACATGTACAGTAAACTAAATATAGGAAAGTACCTGATATTCCCTGAAAAATGCTAAATACAGAGAATAATACAATAAATGGTGATAAGTCACTTAAGAAATAAATAGAATAGAGAACACTTATCATTAGGGAAAACAGGAAGATGCAATCCTTGATGGTCTAATGATTAATCTTCATCTGTCCACTCATGGGGGCATGAATAAATGGTTCAATTTATATTAGTTGCTGCAATTGCACTGTTGTAACTTGAAGCTGAAATGATCTGCAAGAAGGTAGTAAAATCAGTGGAAGGCTGGAACATAATATATCCTCTATTTCCATGTGTTCATTCCAGTCTTACTTAAAGCTTTAGGATGAAAAAAAGTCCAATTAAGACCTTGAGAAATGACTTTATGCTGAACTGATTGAAAGACTTCATGCTGAAATGTTTTGGAGAACTTTATATACTGTGTACTGTCCTGAAAACAGAGTAACATTGCTGTAGTGTGATAGCTGGATCTATATATGATTTTATCATTTTATGTGTAATTTAAAATACTCATAGGGCTTACAGAATATATAACCGTAGTGCTGTGAATGAGCTGCTATTGGAAGAATTAAGTTTGATTTCACCTCACAGTATTTTAAGTTGAGAATTGCCTGTATTACATGTTCTTTGTGGAGTTTTTGAGGCTTATTTGCACCCAGTGTCTCATGTTGTTAATTATTCCCTTTAACATTTAATTTGGTGTCACAGTTACGGAGTAAGGCCGAATAAGTTGCACTGTCAAATGGAAATGCGCAAGTGTTGTCAGCCTTCATTATGATGATATCTGATGGTTGTTTTATTATTGTTTATAGAGAAAGTAGTCAAATGCATCGTTTTAAAACTGTGGATTCAGCAAGTGCCTTTGAAATGAATGATGCTTTACATTTAATGTACTGTATTCTGCTGCTCACATTTGATACTGTGTGTATCAATATTAATCAGATTATTTATTGTAACAAAGCATGATTTTCAAGGCCTCTCCTTGTTTGGTGATCCAGCTGGTTTTAAATATAAACTTTCAACCCTCAGATACATTTAAATAATCCACTGAATGTTGTTAATATCTGGAATTTATGTCTCTATTTTCAAACTAGAGTGACTAAAACAGCAACAGTACTATAACAGAATACCAACATATTTGTAGCTTTGCACATGCAAATATTAAATGAATTTCGCTTTTTGTGTAGTTTGTTCATTGACATGCTCAGTGGGATCCAATATAAACTTTTAGAACAGAATTCAGTTGCTGTGGTTGTTGACGTTTGTCTGTTTGAAGAATTATGTTAAAAAAAAAAAAAAAAAAGGCTAAAATTTTGAACTTTCTGTTGTTGTAAATAAATCTGAGCTGTTCATGATTCTTTTCAGTAATGCACCGGAGCTGTAATTGCCGTACCACCTCTGCTAAAGCTAACTGTTATGAAAACCTTAAGGGGAGTCAATAAAAGTACAGCTCTGCCTGAGTAGCAGCTAGATTAGACACAATAGTGACAAAGTGATAACCAGTATAAATGGGAAAAACAAGTTGAGTAAATTGATGACAAAGAAATACTAGTGGTATTAGATGTATTTTGTAAATGAAAAAGGACTCACAAGAAACCAATATCACTTTGTATTTACAGTATTTCCCTCACTTTACTTGCTACCAAGATTTTTTTTTTCAAAGGGGATCTGAAGTGTCCTTCCCCAAAAAGTTTTCAACTTAGCACCACAAAATCACACTACAACACTACGTAGTGTTGTAGTGTGACTGTTTTTACTTGTGAGTTAACGCAGGGGTTGCTATTTGGTCTGGATGTGAATAATCCAACAACTACTGTGTGATGCCTCAACTAACATTTAAAGTATTAAGAGTTACTTAGATTTAAATGACTCAGAGAAACAAGAGATTCAAGTGAGTAAAGAGTGTGTTTATGTGGGACAATGTGACACAGTATGAACACCAAGAGGTTGTCTTAAATTTTGAGTAATAAGCAGTTTACAGGTTAGGCCTTCACAATATGAATGACTAGACCCTTGAAAATCTATTACATCACATATCTGAGTGTGGTAGTGAGAAAACATGACACAGACAGTTCCTGAAGTCTTAAAAAAAAAAAAAAACTTGCCAGGTGTAGAATAAATATGAACACAGGAATAATTTGTTGTTTACTGCAGGAGGCTGATTGGGGAGTTACAGGAGAAAATGTGAGTTGAGACAAAACCAGACTCCTTTTCCTGCCTGAAGTACCATAACACCCCCCTGGGCGTAAAAGGAAACTAAAGTCGCACAGTTCAGTCAAATGCTATTTTCATACATGTATTTCCTTCAAAATCTGTTAAAGCCATGGGTGAGATGTAGGACAAGGGACAAACACAAAGTGAGACACTTAAACTTAGAACACCATTGAATGTAATACTGATCTAGACACACAAACATTTTCCCTCTCACCAACTAATTTTTTTTAAGTCTACCTAATTGTTATTTTATGTCACTGATGTGTATTAAAGGTACAATATGTAAGGTTCACACGCAGGGTGTTCATGTGCTCATGCTCAGTTTGTGTTGGAGTGTGTTGAGGACAAGGAAAGGCCTCTAGGTTGTCTTTGCAGGATTGTACCAGAAGACAGGCTACATCACAGCTATATGCTCCTCAGTGGGTCCAAGAAGATGAAGAAGATTATGATGCTGGGTCGCCCACACTGTATCAAGGACAAGGCCAGTGTTCGCTATATCTGCACCAGCACATCATCATAGTCAGCTTCAGAGCAGTCGGCAACAAATGTCAAAATTATCTTGTACTTCTGATTTTTAAAATTGAGTTAAGTAAAGGGGCGACACGGTGGTGCAGTGGATAGCACTCGTGCCTCACAGCAAGAAGGTCCTGGGTTCGATTCCAACACCAG
>JAPQRP010000006.1:7831721-7849837 GCA_037367295.1 Apogon hyalosoma
TGGATGGATGGATAGATAGATACTTTATTCATCCCCATAGGGAAATTGTTGTATCCAGCAGTTCATATAAAAACATCATCACAGACAAGCACATAAAACAAGTCAAATAAATTATGAAGCACAGTACAAAGTGTTGTATCCAGCAGCTCATTTTAAAACATATACACACAAAAAAAGAGGTGCTCTTTGGTGAAGGGACCGTCAATACACAAAAAATACAAAAATCAAGGCACTCTTTTATAATTTTAAAATGCCTTTATTAACTATGGCATGTCTCAATAGTCCATTGAAGGTTTGAGATGGGTCTTAGTCCATCTAAAATATACAAAAAAACCCCCCTCATATTATACCATTTATGTATTTATTTATTTTCAGGCTCTCTCTACAAACACAGCATCTGTGCACTGCAAAAAACGGATGTCTAAACAGAAGATAAAAGAACTAAATCTGAAGAAAATGGTACGCAAAACAAGTGAAATATCTGTTCATGTAGCAAGATAATTTCATTTGACAAGATGTCTTGAATCAAGATTGTTAAATCTAGAAATAAGCAGATGTATGAACACTTAAAATGAGAAATTAACTCTTAAAACAAGATAAATTATCTAAGTTGTTTCTAAATAATTTGCAGTGTGAGGTGCAGTTTGTGAAGCTCTAAACTAATATTTACCCATTAGATTATTTTCTTCAGGAAGAGATTTCATGAGTGCCTCACATGAAGGAGTCAAAGAATGAACAAAAAGATAAGAATATAATGCCATAATTAATGGAACATGGAAGATATCATCAAAACTCAAGTATTTTGCTTTATGTACACATTTAATTAGTACCTAAGTCTTTTGAAACTAAAGATGTGCAGGGTCTTATTTCATGTTTGCACAATGATAGACATGATATTGCTTCCTGAGTTTGACTTAAACCTCAAGGTACCCTGTATGTCAACTACTTTGTTACACTTTGTTTAATGTAATTGCAACTATTCACCACTTAAGTTTCATAATCTTGAAGTTGACTCTGCATTGTGGCATTTAGCTGAAACCCTGAAAACGCTGAGTCAAACTATAATTGTATGACTTGTATTATCAGTGTTTAATTAAATTACAGCAAACTGTTGAGTAAAGTTCTGGAGTTTTACTCAGCAAAATATCAATATGCAGCTGCATGTAGTTGTGCTTGCAAGTCTTACTGGAAATCTAAGCTGACAGTTTACATACACAATGCACAGAGTCACAAGTGGTCAATAATGGCCCACAGCTCATTCCTGCCATTGATCAAGTGTGTAATAATCTGGTTGTGTTTACAAAAAGTTGGTATAATTAAAACAGTACATTGTGTGAGTTGTGTGCTAACCCTCCAGCTAGAGTCCTTGGAGAAGACATTGGACATGGCTCAACTGGACAATAAGCAGCTGGCCGAGAGTTTGGAGCACGCTGTGTCAACAAACGGCAGTTTACAGAGTAAGCTAATGCAGACCAGAGACCAGTACCAGGCCGCCATCCACAGCAGGTACAAAGAGCTTTGTGACAGGTTTTCACATATGTGAGTTAAGATATACTGTGTTTGTGAATGTGTGTGAATATTGAGATCATTCATTTGAGTGGAAACGCTAATAACTCTGTAAAAGTATTCCACAACAACAAAGAGTCCTTTAACAGTAAATCCACCTCAAGTCACAAGATTTCAGAAAATATTCTTTTTCTGGACCTCTTGTTTTCACAGTAAAAGCATGGTCTTTTTTCAAAGCCCCAATGTCTGAAAATTTAATGGTGATATAAGGCCAAAATTTTGTATGCTGTTTACCAGGACTGATGACAATATTTTTATTGAAAGTATGAAGCAAATTAAAGGTTGACTGATCATTGAGTAAACATGAACAGTGCAAATATTATGAGCAAAACATACTTAAACTATGAACAGTAAAAGTACTCAATGCAGAATGTCCCACTGCAGGATTTTATTGTTGTAACTGATAGAAATTGAGCTCATTTTGAACTAATTTGTGTAGGACTGCAGCTAATGATTATTTTTTCTCTCATTAATGAATTGATTACTTGGTTTTAAAAAAACTGAAAATATTGAAGAATACTATGGAAATCTCCCAGAGAGGCAGTGTCACACCTTACAATGTTTATTTTCTTCAGAAGAGATTCCAAACCGTTAAGATTAATTTTCTGTCCTTCAACTAATAAATTATTTTTTTGACCTCTTCATGTTTTTGTGGAAAAATATTTATTTATAACTGGCAACTAAAACTGCCAGACCAATGTAGCGGAGTAAAAGTATAATATTTCATCCAGAAATGTAGTGAAGAGGAAGTAGAAATTAGCGTGAAAAGAAAATACTTAAGTAAAGAACACATATGGCATGTCTGACATAACCACAGTTTGACATTCATTCTGTTAGACTTAAGTTCCATGACAAGTTAATATGTGCTGTAAAGGTATTGATTATCTGTGCTGTTCTTCTGTTACAGAGATGAAGAACTGCGTGAGGGTCAGATGAAGATAAGTCGCTTGTCCAAAGAGCTCTGCAACGTAAAAAAAACAATCTAGCAAAGACTATAAATCTTCCATGAGGACACTGCACCAAGATATCTCTGAAGTATTTCCCTTCTGTTTAACTTTTTGTTTTTTATGTTAACAATAAATTCTGCAGGCATAAAAACTCCACATTTTACAAGTCCTTAAACAGATTAAACGGTATTTCAACATCAAAACTTAAACCTCAGTAAAAGAAAACGTATAGGACTTGAAATAAAAGTTGGAAGCTGCCAAAAACAGTTCCAGGCTGTGGAGAGCTTTAGTCAAGTGTGTAAATATGCAGGGTGGTCATATTCCTTATTGGAAATCCTTACCTCTGACTGTGCTGTTTTCCTTTGATGCAGTGAACAGAACAGCAGCATTTACCAGGCATCTCATCACAAGTCTTGTTTGTTTTGTTAAAAAAAAATGAATTAGCAAATGTTTAATCAATTAAAAATTCAGGAACACTGTCTGAGTTCTATGTTTATGCTTTTTATTGTGCCTTTTGTTGTGTGAATCCTGCAGCTCAAAATGACAGTTAAAGACTCATCAGCCAGGTCAGGCAACTTGTCAAAAACTAACAAGGAGCTGTGCCAACAAGTATCTGAGCTGCTGTCTGAACAGAGTGTGCATCAGAGAGCAGATGAGTCAGCTGAGGCAACACAAGAAGGTCCCACATTTACAGGACACATCCCAGGAAGTCAAGGCAGCGTTTTCATGAAACTTACTCATACTTACAATGCAGACATTCTGAAGTAATTCTGTAGTTTTCCTCTTCAGGAGCCAGAGGAACATGACAGATGTAGAAGTTGTTGAAATTTGGCACAAAATGCTACACTAGAAAAAAAAAAAAAAAAAAATCTAAATCTTACCAACTGTATTTTTCTCATTTCTAGTCAAAATATCTCATCACACATAAAATAAGACGTAATCACCTTGGTTGGTAAGATTTAGATTTTTGCAGTGTGGCTGCAAACAGAGTTAATTTAATAATTCTAACAGTGCTGCTTTATATGCTGTCCATAGAAGCCTCTCTGAATTAAATAAAGGTATATGAACACAAAATGGACAACTGAGTGATCTTACCTGTGAGGCTGTTCCAGCTAAAACTCTTCTTCTTTTTAATTTTATTCTATTTATCTTTTTTTATTTTGTGTATTTTTTACTTGTTCTTATGTTAAGGGCAGGCTCACCACTAATACTTGAAAGAAGATAAAAGCTCACTGTAACTGTCATGCATGTCACCCATCCCATCATCTTTTGAGATGTCACTTTTCTGAATGATGCATTTGCCATTTCAGTGAATATCCATGTTATGCACTCTAGCACTTTTAAATCTCTTATTTTTCATCACAGGCCAGTCTCTATAGTTCTTGAGCAGGAAATAGGCCAAATAAAAGTGAAGATGATATAAACATTTCTACCATTGCAAACCATAGAAATTAGTATTATCACTAACTAGGTCATTGCAGTGGAACTTTAACTTGAAAATTTCACACACAACACATTCACTTGGGAAAAAGGTCATAGATGACCTCTGCAATTATTACAAATTACTAGAGGATAACAGGTATGAGTCTGATGAGAATAAGGATTTGTCCATGGTTGATCCTTTTTGTTTTGGTGCAGGTGGATTCTGTTTTCCAGGGAGACAAGACACATGCATCAGCTGTTAGAGCACACGTCCACTGGGAACAGAGATGACGCTGATATTTCACCTGAGCATGACCAGAAGGTATGTACTCCTTAAGCACTGTTCAAAATACATTAAAAAGTTTCATAAAGCCAAAAATAAAACTTTGGGAATCAATACTTAAAGATATTTTTCAGTCCTTAAGTTCATCTGTGAGGGCCTCATTTTAATGCATCAGACACTGATATGATTCTGGCTGAATGAAATAATCAATGTAAAAGAAGAAGCTATTAATGTTCTCAATAAAATACAGTTGACATATATTGGTAGGATAGTTTCGAGTAGATAAGACATACATTCTATTGATTTCAGTTTTTAGCTGTAGAAAAAGACAAAACAAACATAAAAATATGTTGTTCTGCACCAGTGAAAAATGACACAAGCCAGTGAATATGTCAGTGTTATGTCTGGTACAATGCTGCCCTGTAATAAAGCTGTTTCACTCCAGTAGTCGAGGAGTATATTAAAACAGGATGAAACAGCCATTTAAAGAAGGCTCCTGTGGTAGGCAGACAACTCTGCCTCAGGGCTTCAGTTCTACATCCTCAAACTTTGTAGGGATTTCAAAGGGCAGTTTATTGTGACTGAAACAGGTCTGGAATCATGAAGGTGGGAACACTTTACATGGATACTGCTTGATTCCTGATTGGTTTGCAGGATGTAAACAAACAAGAGCTGGACTGGGAGAGATAGACTTCCACCATTCAACACTGGGAGGCTAAGAGAGAGAGCTGGCTCAGATCACTGGAGGATACAAGTGAGGACAAATCCAGTCACACACAAACTCTGACAATGACCAACAAGCAGACAACAAGTATAACACACATACATCTGAAAAAAGGACAGTCGACAAAGTGAGCCTTTGCATTTATTCATAACATTAAACAGCGACCAACAGAGAAGAAACGATTGCAGCCACATGTGAACTAGCAGCTGTGGAGTGTGTTAAGGTGTGTTTGATCTCAGAATTGAATGTTGGTCAGTTGTGAACATAAGGGAGGGGAACATGCACTCTCATCAAAACAAACTGTACAACCGTAACATTTGATATACTTCTCCACCGTACAAAGATTTGCAGTTTGACAGTCTTTCTACAAAAGTTTTTTTTTTTTTTTTAAGTATCACTGTGTACAAATGTGTGAACCTCCATCTATCATAGTCCACTTGTTATGTACAGTGTTGGTTTCTGTTATTTGGTGAGTTTACTGTGAATATGTGATGAAACGTCTCCCTCTCACTTGATTCCTGGGCTGTAGATCATTCAGAGGGCAGAGAGGGCCCACCACTGCTCAGAGTTCACCAGAAAACACATGAATAATCCAACAGTATCAAGCTGCCGCATGTGCCAGTGAGGACAAAAAATAAACAAAACAGTTTCCTCCTCTTTAATCCAATGTTTGAGAGTTCTACCACCTTCTTCACAGTTGTACTTCAGGACGGAGAGTTGAATGTAAATAGACCAAAAATAGCATCCTCCACTTAGTGCTGCACTTTGTTACAAATCCTGAGAAATAATGTCCACAACCATGAGTTCACCATCTTTAGTTTTAAGAAAAACATTAACAAATCTTAAAAACCGTACAAACACATACTCACAGTAACAAGAGACCAATGCAGGCAGACAGCACAACAGTCAAGACAGTTGGACAGTAACCTTTCCCTTTGTCGACCACTAGAGTGCAGCTCTGCAACACGAATCAACCTCCCTATTACAAACTGAAAGAACACCAGTATATTGGCAGGCACGAGGATGCTACTGATCTCAGTTCATTTTAAGTTTGATGTCTTGGTCACATAAAAATGTGTTGAGTTGTTGCCAATACATAATGTACATCTTGATATTCTGATATTTTTCAGAGGTGATAGTATAAAGGACAGAAAAAAAAACCTATATCTATGAAAAACAAAATAGCTTATAAATCCTATGAAAATGTATGTGATATACTGACTAAAATACAAAAATAGATGATTTTAAAATAAATTTAAATATAGAAAAATATATATAATCACATGATGTGTATGTACATGATAAATGCTTATATGAGCCATGCTTTGTTTGTTGTTAGTACAGACTGTTATCACCTCTGTATAAAGTTCCCTAATTGAAATCTGGTCAGCGTAGTTGTCTTCTGTATCCATTAAAGGCAAGAATGGACTTTTTTTAGACACGTCATCCTGTTTATTCTGATGAATGAGACACAGACAGGTCATGTTTGTAAGTGCGAGGGGCTGTGGACATAAAGGTAATTTTGACACCAGCAGAGGTCACCACACGGAGCATTTTTCCACAGGGTTCATCGGGGAACCCTTTGGACAGTGGAAAACACGGGCAAACTCATCAAACTGGGAAACACTGCCAATAACTCTGCAATCAGAGGAAGCACAATAATGTTCAGAAATTTGGACGACATAAAATATCTTACAGAAGTGAAATATATGTGTTAATATGTAAAATATATTGCTTGTGTGTAGTGTGTACCTGTAGTGCTCTGGTGCATGTTTGTCAGTAAGCAGCTGCAAGTAGATGGACTGAGATCTCCTCTTCATACACCAGTTCTAAAACAATATCACTACAGTCACTCAATCTATACAATATACTGTACAAACAACACTAAAATGGAACACCAGAGGCCAAATATACACACATCCATAACTCAGGCATAAGTGCAGATACGTGTAAAAAGACAGATTCAACTTTTCTTTTTTTTTTTTTTTTTTACCCTAAATCAAGTACAGGCTCTGAAATGTAAAAGTGAGGAGCCCTGTTTCTCTGCACAGCTGAGCCTCAGATTACATTATAATAACGCTATGAAAGAAGACTATTACACTAACTTAACTAAAAAATAAAAATTAACTTTGCTCCAATCTGCAAATGAGTTGTGTGTCTCAACAACAAAACTCAAAACATGACATCTTGTCTCTGCAATCCAGTCTACCTGTCGTGTTTGATTTGTCAGTTTCATCTCTTGTGTTTTTCATAGGTGACATGCAGGAGACTTTTTTTCTGTTTTATTGTTCCATCCATTTAGGTTGAAATTGGTCTTGATTTTGGGAAGGTGACCATTGTAAGGCAATAAAAATAATTAATAATTAACCTCAAATCCATTAAAACGAACGAATGAGTTGAAAATGGCAGTAGTAGAAACAAGATATTTGTATTGAAAAGTAGCAAGTTAAAAAAAGGATTGTTCAGAAAATTTATATTCATGTACATGTACCTGAAAACTACAGAGATAAGATATTGTACTTAATTACTTCTCACCATCTTACACGATTCAATATAATTAAGTGTTTAAATTAAACTTTGTTTCAATCTGAACACACAAATATAAATGAAATTGCAAATTACTCTTCTGGTGCATAAACTACTGTATTTTCACATCACTTTAGCAGGGTTTTATTTAAATGATGTGGAGATACAAAATGCATTATAAAGTGTGTCTAGATTTTGTCACTAGGCCATTAAACCACGAATTTCAATGATACCCCTGAATTTAAATGATAGATGTAATAGTTCCAGGGTGGTCTAGTGCTGAGATGTGCCGTAAAGTCATTAGCACTATATTTTGATCCCTCTGCTGGTTAATGCATCCATCAGCTAATGCTGGGATAATACAGTACGCAGCTCCAACCTGCTCTCTGTTGAGTTGCTCTGGCTCAGAGAAGCAACTAACTGAGTTAACATGTAAATGTAATGAGCGACCATGATGTGAGTTCTATCAAGAAGCTTCTGTACCTGTGCAAAGGCAATGAAGAGCAGCTGTTCATGAGTGTACTTGAGCCCAGGCAGGGGTATCTCTGGACCATGTTCCCTCACCCACTTCTGATACGCCTGCAGTGAAGGGAGTGAATCATGACAAACAAAGCTTACAATGAAATAACGAGCTCTCACCTAATGTTCTGTAACATATTTTTACCAAGTTACACAAAAACCTTAAACCAAATGAGATCATTAGAATGGCTTCTTGTAGAAAACCTGAGATGTGACACCTTACTGGAGCAGCGGGTTTGTACATAACATGAACTAGAACAAGCAAATAGAAATTCACTGATTGTGCTTACCATAGCTTGTCTAAGTGATTGACATTACCCACATTCATTATGACAGTTCTGTTGAATTTTGATATCTTAAATTATTTAAAAAAGCATTCTTTAATTCCCTTTGCGCTTTTGTCTTTGCTCATAATGCTCCTCACTTCAGCCACAGACCACTAACACACTCAATATGGAACTGAATTATAGCTATATGAACACAAACACACCCTTGAACAAGTGTAGGAAGGTAGTTCAAATAAAAATGTTATCTTTTATCTTCATTCAGTTGTAGATGTGTTCTGTGATTTTATGTAAACACAGGAAAATACCAATTTTAAAGACAGGAGAGCTGCAGTGAACACTTAAAGCAGATTGGATGTTTTTTTTTTTTTTCAAAAATTCACAAAACCACATCATTAGAACAATTCATTTATGTGAAATTACTTACATAGTACGATAGCTTGAGCCCTCCCATGTCTGCTATATTCTCCCCCAGTGTCAGACGACCATTCACCTAGACACAGAAAAAGCAGACCTAATCTTTTGAAACATTAAGTGGTTTGGATACTTGCATTTAGGCTATTCAAGGCTAATGTAGGATTTACTGAAATGCCTGTTTTTTTCAGTGAATATGCTGCTAGTCAGTTTCATATGCTATTCTTTTTTTCCAATTAAGCAAAAAAACTAAAATTTAACTATTTTTAGGATGGTGGAAAAAGCTGCACTGTA
The DNA here is from genome assembly GCA_037367295.1 of Apogon hyalosoma. Taxonomy (NCBI): domain Eukaryota; kingdom Metazoa; phylum Chordata; class Actinopteri; order Kurtiformes; family Apogonidae; genus Apogon; species Apogon hyalosoma. Next base: position 7,840,701 of record JAPQRP010000006.1, read on the forward strand.
GTTGTAGTTTCTCTTGCAGTCACACTGACAATTAATGGCAACATATATTATTGGATTATGGAAGGACTTGTAACCAAAGAGGATGGACCACTTGAACTCGACAACCATTTGATATTTTTCCAGTGCTCAACAAACTACTTGACTGCTCTGCTGTAAATGGCCAAAGCTCAATGAGAGTGAACCACTGTTTGATTTTGTGGGGACAGAGGCAGTACGCCATCTACTGATGGCCCTTTTTAATCATAGACATTTTGCTGTTGCATGTTGCAGATAATACTCATCCTGGTTGCAATAAGCTATTAAAAAGAAGAATGTTGTGACCATCATTCCTGTTTAGTACACATTGGCTGCAATAGATTTAACAACACTGTGACATAAATGCACAAGTAAATAGTGTATAACATGGATGTATACAAAATGAGACACAGTGTAAACTTTTGTCAGACTCATCCTCACTGGTAAACATACATATAATCTGAATCACCAATATTTGGGATAACCCAGATGACAGTAGAAGAAATATTGCCCTGATGACTAAAAGTTTAATCAGAAGAAACAACAAATGTGAAAAGCTGAGTAGTTCTCCCTTTAATGAGAAAAGTATGTTCAGCAAAATGAAAAGATGATGAATTGGTCCCCTTATAAATGTAATTTGTATTTCTTTTTTTTTTTTTTTTGTTTTTTATAAATACATTTTTCTGCATACAGCAGATACAAAGTGCTGTGTAGCTCAAGCATACAGGGAAAGTTACCTAAATCAAACATCACCTCGAGACCATACTGATGTATGTTTCAATACGTGATATAAGGGATTCCACATGAAGACGTGCATGTGTGTTGGTGTGTATGCAAACCCACCCTCTGGTTATACACAGTGAAATTATCGTAGAGCTTAACGATACATTCAGCCTTCTTCTGGAACTTTCTGTAGGACTCCTCTGTCCACCACTGTTTGAGGTTGCCATGGCGGTCGTACTGGCCCCCTAGGGACATGAACCATTGCATCACTAAGATGAGGGGCAAAAGGGCAGGGGGGCAGTGTTAGCATGGACAGAACACAACCTGCAACTTTCCTTCACAGTCCAAAGAGCTGCCAGGTTTATCATCCTATATTTGTTTCATTTCCTGAGGGAATCACAATAAAACTAATCTAGAGTTGACCTTCATGAGCCTGTTGAACAGTTTTACTCCAGCCAGCTGAACTAGTGATTATAAATAGCTGTCAAAGAGGCCAGTAGTGATCAAACCTGCTGTTTTAAGTCAAATTTATTGCAGTATTATGTAGGTGACTGGAAGGAAACCATTCTCTCACTTAAAAGCTTTTGCTGTGTGTTAAAGGGCAGCACTTTTGACTGGAAATGATAGTTAGAGATTGTGGCTTTAAACAGCCTTTGCTGCTCTTCATCGGCATCCTACACCATAAAATTAAATGACAAATGACTAGATATAATTCCATATAGTGATGTGGTTCAAACTGAAATGGTGAAAAGGTGGAGGTGTTTTCCATTCTTTATGGGTGAAGAGGTTGCTGTTCTTACCCCAGTCATCGTATCCATGTGTTAGCTCATGGCCAATGATTGCTCCTATTCCTCCATAGTTCAGGGACCTGGCAAAAGAATCGTACATTACACACAAGTTCTTGATAAAGACTGCAAAATAATAGTCTTTAAGTACATACATTTGAAGCAACAATGGTCGATACTTTGGATCAGCTGACTAATGTGGAATGTGAAAGTGGTTAAGGTAGCAGAGAATTAACCAGGTCTGCTTGATATGTTAACCCAACAAAACACTTAAGTATAACCTCACTGTTTGAGTTCAATCTCACTTCTCTTATGAACCCCAGCTAGTAGCTGTTTTTGGTGGAAAGGCTTTAAAAAACTGACTGTCTTGCACAAACAGCAGCCCAGCAAATAATGATCAGTTGCATTTAGAAAGCACCCAAGTGGCCAAGAAGTTAGTGTAATTGCTCACTGTAGTTGTCAATGACTAAACATGAAAAAGTTCAAAATTAAAATGTTGAAGTACAGCAGTATTATCAGCAAAGTGTATTTAAAGTAACAGAACTGTAAGTGCTCATTATGCATAAAGGCTGCACTGTAAACAAATGATTGAAATCACTCACCCGACTCAGTCAAATCGTTGTATCACCAAGACTGATTGAAGTTGCATCAGACTTAACTATTACTGAACCCTAACCCTTTACCTGACACATTGTTATAACTCACCTTAGTCAAACAAATAATACTCATGTTGAGTGAACAAATATTTTTTAGTCCTATATTTTCATATGATAATATTCTGTAGATGTAAGAGGGGTTTAATCTTGTGGTTCCATAATCTAGAAACACCTATAGATAGTTTGTGTAGCAGTAGGGTATAATATTGCATTGTACTATTTAATCATAATAATTTTGGATATATCCACCTCATATCCATATTTTGATAGGACTGTGCCGTAGGTAAGTCTGACACTGGTGGTCAAGTCTCTGGGTTGCTGTCTTTTGGATAAATTTGATGTGTCTCATTAAAATCACCTTTATCAACCTTGTTCCACTAGTAAGTCTACTCAAACTCAAATTCTGGATCCATCCTGGAATCATCTTGGAATCAAAAAGCTCAATGCCACACTTTGTGGTTCACACTGATGAAAAATCTTTGACCTATTACCTTCAGTGTGAACATAAATTTTAATTTCATGAGTTGCTGATGCAAACTTCTGTTCCCAGTAATAAGCCTGGGCCAGTGGGTGCCCACTAACCCCTGTGCACCACCAGCCTCCAGAACACAGCAGGTTGCTCCACCTCTCCTTGACCCTGGCCTGAGCTGACGTTCTGTCTTTGCTGCGCATGTAGATATGGAGAGCGATGAGAGGGCAGACTCAGGGCTATTCACATGGCTACGTCTGAAAATGACTTTCTGACAGCTAGTCGATACGCTGCCTCACACCGGGCCAGACTCCCTTGCTAAACTAACTGGCTGATTGAAGCTTCATTATACTCAACGTGATAGTGGAGAGGTGTGTGTGTGTGCGCACGTATGAGAAAGAGGGAGTGAGACAGTTTATGGGCGCTTGGTGCTTCTGCAATAATAACTTCAAGGGGACAGGTATACACACACAAGCACACACACACTTTTAAATAGAATCATTAATTAATATTGATTTACATGCATGGCAGCAGGTAGTGGAAGTAGTGGTTATCACCTCTAATGGAGACATAGAAATGTTAGCTAATGTTGGGTACAAAACCCTGCTGGGTCTAATTATCTCATATTTGTAAGGGGCATGTATGTGTGGTAACTCAGGGGAGTTTGTGTGAATGCTGTGCGAACACAGGCTCGCAACTCTTTGGACTGTATTAAGTATTGGCTTAGATTAATACTTATATTGGCAACCATATGTTTGCTGCTGAGTGAATAGTTTTAGTTAACAAAGGGTATACTGAGTCAAAATGCTTGTTTATCTGCACGTTCCCTTAATTCAACACTAGATGTTATATTTACAATTGCTGTTCTTTCCTTTTATTGTGATTCTTCTTCTTTCAGTCATTTGGTTAAAATGTATATCAGTATTATCAGGAAATTGGACCAATGGCCCTGTAGCTCACCAGCATGTTCTATCAAGAATCAGTAACAAGTTGAATTTGCGAGGTTGTCCTTTGGTCTTTATGCAAGAGATCAATCTCCCAATAGAAGTGGGTGGTACTTTCACTTGAGGATAACTCATAACAAATTAAATGAAAGTCCATATATGACTTCCTATCAGTGCTCAATAGTAACTATATTGATATCTCTAATGATTTCCATTTAAAAAACCATCAAAATATGGCCCGTAAAGGGAAAATACATTTTTAATATTGCAAAATTTTGTACAGTGGGAGCTAGTTAGTTAGCTAACACACAAACTAGTGCCAAACTTCATTCTATTTCTCCTTCAATAAGACTGATAACTTCACTGATCAACTTAATCCACTTCCAAGAACATTTAGACCTTGAAGCTGATGTGTTGGAAAATGAGCAACGTAGGGAACTGGTATGGTATACAGTTTATTGTCATTTCACTCAAACATCATGGATGCACTGCAGAAATGAAATATCGATGCACAGGCAACATGAATAAAAACATGATTAAAAACAGATTAAATAAACACCAAAATACTGATGTAAAAAAGAAAGTGCATCTGGTGTCATACAATACTATAAAAATGGAATGATAAATAGATAGTTAAAATAATTATTGCACATATAAATAGAAATGTCACTTCACAGTAATTGCACATTCCCTGAGAGACTTTGTAATGGTGATGACTAGGTCAGAGCATCTCCACAACTGCAGGTTTTGTCGCATGTTCCTGGGGCCTCATGTACAAAGACGTGCATGGATTCCACACTGAAACCTGGTGTACGGCCAAATCTGGAAAAGTTCACGTGCACAAAAAAAAAAAAAATCCAGATGTACAAAACTGTGCGTACGCCCGAATCCAAACAATTTTCTTTTGTACATCCCAATCAGCGTGGAATTGACCACATATGTTGGAGAACCAGACTCCTCCCTCTCCACGCCCACATTTGCATATGCAAATTAATATATGCAGGTGGGATTCCCCCCTCTGCACGATCAGATAATGATGTCAAAGGTGGATGCGAAGCAGAAGACTGTTTTGACAAAGCGGAGGAAAAACAGGCGGAGGAAGAGTCCCAGAGCGACCTTAATGTAAAAAAACTAAACGGAGCTTAAAGTCTGAAATTAGTCAAACCAAATAATGCATGGACATCTGGAATCATGTCCACTTTCATTCCTCAAATCTGAACCATGAGATTGGTGATGATTAATCGCAGTTGTCGATACTGCACCGCGGTCAGGGCCGTGGCATGAAACTATGTTTAACGTTTTGATACTAAGTGTTTTTTCAGTTTATAGACGGTGTTTAGACTGTCCAGACACACACCGTGGGATTGGACCAGCCCCGGTGTCAGCCGATGCTTCGGTCTGCCAACAGCTGCTGATGCCCATCCTCGGCCGTATAGATAAAGTATAGATCCACAGTCCTCACCTGGGTACTAGAGGACATCAAGGACAGTCGGCGGCATAAGTGAGGCCTGGACCGACTTATAAATGTTCTCACACACATTAACACTACATTAAGTACATTTATCAACAAGTGAAGTATGTCTCCTTGTCTCTTTATATGGTTAAAATGAACCGGGCTGATTGGCGGGATTGGTATTGATGAGTCCATTCTGGTTGGTCTGGTTCGGGGGGTGGTGGTAGTGGGGGGGTTAGGATGGCGTGTTGGTGTGTTAATTGTTCATTTGTGTATCTCTGATGTGCACATCACTCTGTGGAATGACCTTTTTCACCGTATTAGCAGTTTCCCAGTATCACCTTTAAGTGTTGCCAATGGTTCCAAAGCACTAGAAACGTGCGTACGCCAGCTATGGAGTTGGCATGGAGGACCACACATTTCCATGGTCATTTCACTCTGTACCGCTTTGTACATCTGAACGTGAGCGTGGTAAAGGGCGTAGGCCATGTTTTTGGGCGTACGCACCCTTTGTACATGAGGCCCCTGGTCTGCAGTGGTTAGTGGACTAAGGAAGGACATCCCAATCTCAGGACAACTGAGCATCTGTGGGAGGTGTTGAACAAATAAATCTGATCCGTGGAAGTCCACCTCTCTACTTATAGGACTTCAGGGATCTGCTGCTACATGCATGATACATGTGTCATGATACATGTCTTGGTCCACATACCACAGTACACCTTCAGAGGTCTGGTGGAGTCTAGGCCTCAGCTCAGAGCCCTTTTTGTGGATGAAGGGGGACCTACACAATATTAGATAGGTGGTATTAATGTTAAGCTCCCATAGAGGCTGGATTGGTTGAGATCCGGTTGTTGTTCTTTAGATACTTTTGGCAGGTTTTAACCACTTTGCATTGGGAATGAACAAGATCCAGAGATGCTCTGATGCAATGATTTGACCATCACAAGTTGTCCCTCGTCAAAGTTACTCAGATCCCTACTCTTGCTCATTTTGCTGTTTCTAACACAACTTCAAGGACTAAATGTTCCCTTGCTACTTAATATTTCATATCCACTGACAGATCCCATTGGAATGAAATAATCAAAACGAATGGAGAATGCTATATATTATAACTTCAAGATGCTTTAATACGCCACAGTTAAATATGCACAGTGTCTGAATTTATTCATCTATTAGCCTTTTGTTTTTCTTTGGCATGTGTGTGTTATAACACAGTTTTATTGAGGTATTCTACGGACTATGAATATGTTCTGCTAACATATCCCCAAGTATCTACATCTGTAGCCTCTAAAACCCAGTTCCCCACTGCAGCTGCAATTCCATCTGTGTTGCCATGGTAATGCTATGTGACGCTTGTAGCAATATACACATTCTATACATCCACGTAACAGGAAGAGCATCAGCAAAAAAAACTCCACAAAACCATTTGTCAGACAACGGAACACAATCCCAACAACCACTTGAATGGGCAAATATCTAGACCAAGCTAACAGTCTGAGACTAGCGCATGTCATGATAATTTAAGAAAACGTCAGACCAATGAAACAAACTTAGCACCTCTAAGCTAACCCTATGCAGATCCAACAGTGTATTATTTCTCTACCACTAAAACTCACTGAACAAGCTGAAGATGAGCAAAACTAAAGGTCACATTTTGAAGCAATGATCATGAATTTTATCTCACCTTTGCTGTTTTCAATCAATCAATCAAATAAATTTTATTTATATAGTGTCTCATCATAACAAAAGTTATCTCATGACGCTTTACAATTACAGCTGGTCTACACTAGACTCTTAAGCCAATTTACAGAAATCCAGTAGAATCCTCCAGGAGCAAACACTAGGTGACAACGGTGAGGAAAAACTTTAACAGGCAGAAACCTCGAGCAGATCCCAGCTCTTGGAGGATAATGTTTTCTGATCATAACTTGGCTAAAATGAATGAAACCTCTGCTATTGGCTAATCCATTGTTTTGTGTTACATTAAAATGATTCCCACTGGAGACAAATGACCCAGGGTTATCAGGTTTTAATCATGATTACACGTTTTCCTTAGCATTACGGCTAGAGCCTTTGGTTTAGACTAGAATATCTCTATAGCTCTGAGTCTTTAATAACTTTCAAGTACAATCATATTTCGCATTTCTTCAAATCACACATTTCTTCTTTTACTAGACATGTTAAGGTTCATTTCAAGATTTTGGCATTTTCACTACAGTGACTAAAGTTTTTTGTATGTCTCCTTGTGTTTAGACTAGGTTTAACAGACTACATTAATCTATGTGCTGTTTTCTTGATAGGATTTTAACATTAGCACCAGTATATTAATATTTCAAACTGTACTCATCCATCATTCCTACTTCAGTCTGGATTTAGTTTGGAGAGGTTAACAGACTAAAAGCTTCTCTATCTTGATAGGAATAATAATATGTAGTCCAAGTTTCAAATAAAGACGATGCATTGGTAAAATGCAGAGTATTGTCATTAAATACTGTATTGCTCATCAACTGCTCTATATTAATATCTATCTGTCAGTCAGTCAATTTTGGCCTTGTTATACATTTATCTGTCTGCCCCTAGTTGAAAACATGTAAAGCATGAACAGATGGGGAGGGGGGGTTATGAATAATTTTTTCAAGTATTGTTTTGACTCTAATTTTTTTTCCCACAGCAAAAAGTTGATTTGGTGGCAGAAATGAGAACATCTGAGACAAACAGAGGATAATAGACTAGAGAGGGAAGCTATCTGCTTTCATGCACCATCAAATTACTCGATGGGCTCAATTTTAGGGAGTCGACCTCTCAATGACACCTGTTCCATTAGCAGGACCTTGTTCAGTAATTGAGCTCTTGGTGGGTAGTTAAATTGGTTTAATCAGGTGTGCTGGGATTTAAGGGAAGCAGAGGCTTGCCAGATGAATGTAGCCTTTAATGACCTTTGTTGTTGTGGCCGTGGAGATGTCGCCACTTCCCTTTGGACAGCAGCAGGGAAAGTAACAGGACAGGAGGAAGGATACTTACTGTGGAAACTCAGGGTTGTAGAGAGTCGGCTGAAGGATACCAGCAGGAAAAACTAGGAGAGAAAGACGGATGCAAAATGAAGGGACTGGAAATGTATAAGCCACATTTCATGTGAATAACACAGACTCAAGTTTCAGCATGCAGTAGTCAGCTCATTTATACTCTCTATTAGGATGAAAAGATGACTGTGGAGGAAATGAACAAACAGTGACTCCCTGAAGTTCAACGTGACAAGTTGTGCATATACAGCACAATACATCTAATCAGAGAAAAGAACATCAACTAGTGTATCGGTTATAAGTGTCTATGTTGTTTTTCTTAGTTCATTTCAATCACTGCATAAGAGAAAAACTAAACTCAGTCTCTCAATGAGCAACACATTCTGGTTTATCAATAGTTGTTTATTTTCCTACACTACTGTAGTATACACACAAACAGATTAAGGTTGATTAAATGACATTTAAAAACAGGTTAACTGTTATTTCTAAAGCCTTGACGCTGTAGCAGCTTGAAATTATCATCAGTTGGATACAGGGTGTCTGCTGCTTAGTTGTCTACATTCAAAGCTTAGAATCCAGTCCATTATTGGATTCTAAGATTATTATTAGAAGCAACATAGACAGAACAAGTGGTGCCAGGCACAACAAACCCCACCCCTCGCAAACGTTTTACCTAATTTGCCCTATCTCTTATCATTGCGAAAACACATTTTTGGTGACCTTGACCTTGACCTTTGACCTACATTCACCAAAATTTGATGGGATCTATTCTGGACCACCTCGCACCTTTCCTGAAAATTTCATGGACATTGGTCCAGTGGTTTTTGCGTAAAGTTGCTGACAAACAAACAAACACACAAACAAACACACACACACACACACACACACACAAACAAACAAACGGTGTCAGGCACAACAAACTCCGCCCCTCACAAACATTTTAGCTCTTAATGGATATATCCCTCTCAAAACATAAGACTATGGGTTTGACCTTCCAAGGTCACTCAAGGTCAAAGGTCATGATGCCATTTTGGAGCCTACATGTAGTTTCCTATCTGTCAACAATAGTAAC
>JAPQRP010000006.1:7896804-7911075 GCA_037367295.1 Apogon hyalosoma
ATCATCATTTGCATCAAGTATTTTGGAAAATCAAACAAAAACATCATTTGCATAATAATTTGGAACGCAGTGTATGGGGAGCAGCTATTGCTGGCAGAAAGTGACATACTATCATTGATTCTGGGTGATTGAGTGGGAGTAAATAAGCAGCAGTCAGTGAGTGACACTGAGTGGAAAGCATGCATTCGTGCTTGTTTGTGCAGCTGTAAGCTTTGCACTCTACCATTGTCCTAGGGACGTGATCCAGCACTAGCCGATAATGTGTCATCTTAGACTGGTGTCTGCTGCAAGGGGTCAGTGACAGTCCATCACAGCCCAGCTAACTGGACAAAAGACCTAGCCTGCATCACTACCAGTGCTGGGAACATGTTGCTGACCATGCCTGACTGACAGAGCAGTGACTTGTGCGTACTTAATAACAAGCTATGATGCAAGTTACCTGATGGAACTGCTAGTATTATATATTATGATCTTTTGAAATAGCAAGCAATGAAAATTCACTACAAGTACCCTTTAATGTGACATCCACACTTCATTTTATGTGATCTCTTTTGTTAAGGCTTTTTGTGGAAGTTTGTGAACAAGTTAGATGTTTTTTTTTAGAAGTAATAAACATACTGAGAAAACTGCAGAAAAACAAATATATTAAGCAAAAATTAAGCTTTCTTGTCAGTTTGTGTGACACTTTGTGTTACAAGTGCCACTTTGCAATAAGAATAAATCTTACCATACTGGTAGTTACTTTATATATCTCTTTAATGTATCAGATAGTTGACAATGTTTCAAGATGCTCATTGGTGGTGATGTACATATCTACAAGCCAGTAATTGATTCAAAAATATCATTTGAACTAGATGCAAGTAAAGCCTAGAAGCAAACAGTACATTTATGGCTCTGCACTGAAGCTCATATCAGCCAGACTTTATAACCGACAGAGTGAACGAGTGATAAAAGGGAGAGAAGACAGGATGTCAGATAGGCACAGGTGGAGAAAAGATGGGAACAAAAGGCAGGGAGCAAGCTGATGATTGAATTGTAGTGTGGGATCTATTATTAAAGCCATCGGGGGGATGGATGGACAAGCAACTCAAAGAGAAGATTGGTAAACAACAAGAGAGGAGACAGAATCAACACCACCTTCTGCAACCTGAGAAGTGGCTAATGTGATGGTGGTGTGAAACCTGTACTTTTACAAAGGGGATTATAGATTATAAAATCCCAACTTGATATGTTCACGCTTTGTGATTAAAAACTTAATCACTCCATGAAGACATAGCTATAGGAAATCAGATAATAGAGATGAGATGCACAGAGAGCTCTTTTTTCCCAAAAGGAAAAAAACAACAACAAAAAAAACAGGAGAATTGAGGAGATGATGGAAGATCAGAAATGTCTATCTTTATATGTTTACAAAGAAGCATGTAAAATACTAGATAAGTGAGAAATTACACAAAAATAAACTACTTTTTGCAGATCTGTTGTTGCTGCAGAAGCCGTCTCTGTTTCAATGTGGAGTTTCATCTGCTCTAGGACTTTTCTTCTTTTCCCTGTGCTCACCTAAAATGAGTTTAAGCATCAGCCCCATAAGCAAGATTTGTGGCTTCTCAAATATTTCAGTAACAATCATGATCTAGTATGGAACTTTTACAAGAAATGTGGAGACCTGAAGCTATTCTCATGCCCTGAAAATGAATTTTTTTGAAGAGTAGCAGATGTCTTATGTTTTTTAAGAGAAACATAATTTGCATATTCAGAGCTGCTGGATTTTTCAATGAGGGAAGTAAGAAATTATGTCATTTTAACAATTTCTATCTTTGTGGAAAAGATGGAAATTGTAGGGGTGTATCTTATGTGGTGTTCATTTGGTTCTATTAACTGGATGTGCCTGTGCAAAGCCATGTAAGAAAGACACTGAAAATGTGGATGGTTTCTGCCTAAGCTATGTAGAGAGAGGAAGTGATTGTGTGACATTTGGTTCTGTCTCTAAGTTTTAACGTAAAATAGTTTGAACTAATAAACTTAAAGCTCAAGAGTCTGGTGTTGACCAGCTCTAAATGTAAAGTGTCATGAGATAACTTTTATTATGATTTGACGCTATATAAATAAAATTTGATTTGATAAATAAAGCTACAGGAGGTGAAATTAGAGGGGAAAAAACTGGAATTTCCTCGTGCAGCTCTCTCTTCTCAGTCTAAATGAAATGACTAATTGTAAATGTAGAGTTCATGATTTTTTTTTCATGTCACTGTGGAAGTAACAAACACCTTTTCTAAGTTTCTGTGTTGACTCATGTAGTAGAGTAATAGAATCACCTATAACTGATGCCCCGTATACACTTAACACAGATATTTTGCATATTGGCTATTTTTTCCTCTACATTTGGACCTCACATCCATGCAAAAATGTGTTTAGGTCACAAAAGCTGAGATTTTTAAAAACTGGTTTGTGTGTATCTGTGAGTACAGGGGAAAATGGAGTGATTGAAAATTGCTGACCCATTCCATTTTGTGCATGTCTATTGTTGCTTTTTGTAATGATCCATGAGTATAAATTAGTAGATCAAGGTCAGCAGAGATACCATTGGGAGACGGACTGGACCGGTATTATACCTTGTTTTTTTCTATTTAGAAACACAGTTATATTACATCCATGCCAGTGCACACAATGCATGAGCATTAACAGTGACTGTTAATTAAATCCACGTTTAACGTCCTATCTGCCTGAAAAAAAAAAAAAGATGATCACAAGGTAGATTTCTAACAGTAACCCTAACCTCACTCCACAGATGGGGGTATAAATCTTGTTTTGTGTCAGACCACTTGACCATTCAGACCACTACTTTCAGATTAGAACTATGTGTTGGCTGAGAATCCCTAATGGTGCAATCCCTAATTTAAACAGTCTAATCTATAAATGAAAGTAACTCTACCTTTCTATGTTGCAATGTCATTGAATAATTGACCACACTGATTGTGCATAGCTGTTCGAAACATCACCACTGATCTCTTAAAAGCCACTGACCTGCACAAAATCTGTCAAAATTCAGCTTAGTGAGATGATACATGTAAAACCGTGGACTAGTGAGACATGAAATTACCAAAATGTCCAGAAAGGTTATGCTGTTAGGCAGACCGACGTATATCCAGTCTGAGACATAAATGACAGGCAAGTAATCCACCCGCCAGTCATGCAGCCAGTCAGCCATGCATGAGGGCTGAGTGCTGTTGTGTGTAGCACAGTGACTATTGGCGAGCTGTCAGTGGCTGTAACGTACATCCTGACGCATATCAGCTCTCTAAGGCCTCCCCTGGAGTCTGTCAAGAAGAAGCAGAAGAAGAAGAAGAAGAAGAAGGGGAAAGGAGGTGTGTGTGCCCATGTCCATGTGTGTCTGTCTGAGTCTGCATGTGGTAGAAAGGTGTGGGTGTAGATCAATAATAATCAGCTGCAGGAGGAGTGGAAGTTCACCCAACAGTGACTCACCTCACACACACACACACACATGCACGCATGCACACACACACACACGCACACCTGCACACACGCACACACACACACACACACACACACACACACACACACAATTACATGCACAACAGCCGTCAAAAACTAATCCATATGCCTCGTGACACTGCATTGTAGTCCAAACTGTAGTGACAGCCCTAAACCAGAGGCAACACACACACACACACGCACACGCACACACACACACACACACACACACACACACACACACACACACACACACACACACCTACACAAAACAACCTCAAACAAAAGCGCTTACTCAAACTCAAAAAGTACCAACTCAAAAATGCATGCATCTAATTTCATTGATTTTCCATACACCTCTGTGCCCTCGTCCTTCTATAGCGCCTTCATCCACCCAGTCCTCTGGCCCCGCCCCTCCCAGACAACACCCCCTCTCTGCTGATACCTTTTTGAAGTGTTGTTGACAATGTCGGACACTTTCTGGATGTAATCGGTGGCAAGAACCACAATCTCTTCATCTTCGGAAAAGTTGTCGTGGAAGATTCTGTCCAGCAGACGTTTCCACTGAAACTGTGAGGAAAGACAGACATTAATGAGGAATGAATACTTAAGTAGAGTTTTCAGGTATCTTTAATTTACTTGAGCATTTGAGTATTTAATTTCCTGGAAACTTTTTCCTCTTTCCATCATTTTCCTTCCCTGTTTTTTTTTTTTTTTGATAGTTTTTTCAAAACAGGGACGATTTGCAATATCAGACTGTATCTGTACAAAACTGACTTGAACTGGACTGAATTTTACTTCCAATAATTTCTCACAAATAGCTGTACTTTCTACTCTTTAATATTCAAAGCAAAAGATTTACTTTAATGCATTTGAGATGAATTGTCACTTATTTTTGTTTTGCATCAGTGCCTTTCTCAGTATCAACACAAATTTCAACATAAAAGACAATTCATTTGAATATCAGCACAGATACAATGGTTAACCAGTCTTAAAATTGTACTAATATCACAAGAGGTTCATTGAGCTCTGCACATAAGCAGTCGATATAAATGTGCAGTTTGAATACATTTACAGCCTGCCATTTTTCACTTGTACTTAAGTAAATAACTTCACAGTATGTCTTTTTTAAAACAAATATCCATTCTTCTTGAGTAAAGAAGACTGTAAGGAGAGGGAGGTAGGGAGGGAGAAACCCTTTAACCCTGTATGTAGTATTTCTACTCTAGAATATATAAAATATAACTTCAAATTATCATCATAGTGTTTAAAATAAAGAGCTATGAAGATATGTCAAAGATGCCAAGGTATAGAAACATGACCCGAGTCTATTAATACCAATAGATATGACAGATACTCCAACTCGTTTATTCCCCCAGCTATCAGGCTGGTAAACGATTGGCTATTTATCTATTGTGTTTTTATTCTTTCTTAGCATCTTAGTCATTTCACTGTTGAACTTATTGCCCTGTTGCTGTTCTATGGGTACTGACAGGTGAATGTGTATGTGGCTGTCATATGCTGCTATGAATGTTTTGCATTTGTTTGTTTGTTCCCTAATTGTTTGGATGTTCAAAAAGGCAGGATAACTTTGAACTGAATTCCCCTTCAGGGATTAATGAAGTAGTCTGAATCTGAATAGTTTATGCAACCACTAGAGGGAGTAATGAGTCACTGTCAGTCTCCCATGGTGAGGACAATTAACACCAAGGCAGCTTTGACTGAAGTGTCAGAAAGTGATGAGAACCCTAAGAAACAACTTGTAGAGTAGACAATGTAATAAAAGCTAGAAACACCACTGGACACAGCTCTAAATGAAAATAATGCAGTTTGATATTGTGTTTCTTCTACATGGGTGAATTTGATTATGAGGCTTAATAAGATATATAGTTATTATGTGATGTTATTATCTTTGCTTGGTTACCATTTATTGATCTACAGTTTAGGCTTAACTGTGACAGTTCTGACCTTGTTTGGATGATTCCAAACAGATCTTTCTCTCTTACTGTGGTCTTTCTGTCTAACACAGAGCTGAGCTGACAGAGATATAATGTAAACTATCAGCTGATGCAGTCCGTAAAGATTACAAGATACATAGAAATTTTGACCAACTATCAAAATACCCCAGCTGTGAGTTTCCATTCTGAAGGACAAAATGCGATAATACCATAGTGCAGATGTGTGTGCCATTAAACAATGAGCTTCACACTTCATTTAGTGAGTGACATATGAAGTATGTGGAGAAGTAGTGTTGGTTCATTGGTGGTTTTCATAGCTCTGTGTTCTTATGCATGACTTCCTACTGCTGTTGACAGTTCGGAATATCATTACATATAACCCCTCTGAAGCAATTACACATCTTACATGCTATGGAAAATTTGGAAAAAAAAGGTAAAAATGTTTTTATTCACTTACCCACCACTCAGGCCTGAAGTCAGAATCCACCCATTCAGCCATAATTAGATTTGTCAAGTAATCTATCTAATAATGTAAATCTCATGACCTAGTCTGTAATCACACAAGTGCAGCTATTTTACAGTCAGCAAACCATTATGATGAATCAAATTATTACAAAGTATCCATGTCTGTTTTAACAGAGGCCACCCTCTTAACCCACTTGAACCTACAATCTTTTATTCTTCACACAGCTGGGACAGAAAACATTCACAACCAGTTTTAATTTTCTGACCCAGAAATAGGACTTGAAGAAGTGACCTTCAGTCTTTTTCAACTAATTATAAGCTTCCTGTTTATTAGATTAAGGATGTAGTTTAAATGTGACTTACAATCATTTTGTCATTGTCATTGGTTATAATCAATATTATCAAAGTATGAGGTGGGAGAATCCACTGGCTTACATAAAGTCTATAAGTGTCTATATCCATTTAAACCTCAAAAACATGTGAAACAATTTTATCTTCAGTTGAAATGCTCACAGTACAACATGTGACAAATTTTGGCCACATGTATGAAGCAGACTGATCTCAATAAATGATGTTGTGTGTCACATCAGTTCTTATGGCATTTGGTGTGCTATACCTACGCATTTTCAACCTTTTGAGTGATATTCACGGCCATTTGATCGCATGTCAATTTTCGCCAAGATCTCTGGTTCACATAACCCTAACCCCTAACCCTAACCCTCAGTGTGTGGTATTTGACACATCGATTCAGGGTGGACGGGGGGCTAATAATGGCGTGAACATACACACAAAAAAATTATAATGCATACTGCTAACATGCCAATTAAAAGCAGTGTGTGTATTTAAGCAAGTCATGATATCACATTGTATGAAGTGTGGACAGATTTTATCTGAAATGATATGAATATTAGAGTTTATCTTTTGTGGCATTCATGACATAATTTGCGCTTTCTCTCAAATAAGATAATTAAAAAAAGCAATTACCTTAATAAAAACAGAATAAAAAAAGTCTAAGATTGTCAA
Source organism: Apogon hyalosoma (assembly GCA_037367295.1). NCBI lineage: Eukaryota > Metazoa > Chordata > Actinopteri > Kurtiformes > Apogonidae > Apogon > Apogon hyalosoma. The sequence continues at coordinate 7,903,740 of JAPQRP010000006.1, forward strand.
TTCTTCTTAGAATTGTAAATGTTTGTGTTGTTTATGATTTTTTGCATGTGCCCTGTACTATTGGAGCAACTGACTGACTGTACTTGAGACATATGAAATATTTTCATTGCTGCAGCAGAATATATTTAGTGTTTGGTGTCTAAGCTCTGAGCTCCCCACAGGCATGTTTACATATAGATATTGGGTGAGTGATGAATAAACATCTTCCCCCTCAAGGCCTACAGGTGGTGGAGAGGGCTGGAAAAGCTGGCAGTGATGCAAGGCTGCAGTCAAATTGACATTGCAGATGGACAGCTGTGAAACTCTTGCCGTTTAAATATGCCGCCAAATCAGAGGGCACATTTATAGATAGTGTGAGAAGAGCGAGGCATATCACAGGAGTTTGTAGCAGTAGTTCAAGCTGACTGAACTAGCTCACAATTTCAGTCACTTGACCACATGGATTCCTGGAGGACAAAAACAGTCTTTCCACATGACAGTGAACACTGCACACTTTCATTGTAACGTCTATTTCAAGCTAAGAATACTTCCTCACCTCTCAAAAAAAAAAAAAAAAAGTAAACAAATATTATGGGACAAATTTGAGATTCATATACAGTGCTCACCACAGTATCCAATCACTGAAAACACTGAATTCCCTGTAGAGCTCTACTTTGAGGACATCTAGTATTTAACATTTAGTTTATACCTGTTGAGGATCAAATTGTATATCTATATATTTTATATCTAGATGGGTTAATACTGTTGCTATTGTTTGGGAGGGGAATGACAAGAAATTATTCACTGTTAAGGTAAAGCTAATGTTGGCTTAACCAAACTTCAGCCTCTATGGCTGAAAAATGAAGCCAATGCAGACATCACAATTGGCAGCAACTTGAACGTTCACTGAGTCAGTCTGCATATTTCTAATGTTAAAATTGCAAGCTGTACAGGTTAAATAAACATGTGTACAGCCTAGTGCAAAAATGGTTTTGGTCTCTGTAACAATAGCCCACTACGACTGACGCCATCAATACCGGAAGTAAACAAATCAACTGCCATTTTGGAAGACAAAAGTGGAGGCAAGAGAGAGACAGTGTGCGTTTTGCAGCTGCTTTATCAGTGATATAGATATTTTCAATGGGTTATTAGTGACAGTTTGTTATCATTTATTGATAGTAGCCTATTTTCAAACTCTGAACCCTGCTGAAAGGTAACAGTATGCTGAGAAACTGGTTATGATTGATGGGTTTGACCCTTACAAAGATGTGCTGAAATTAATAAAATTAATAGCATTTACATTTTTCAGATATATTACGTACCACAGCAATTACACACAGCAGAGCCCGTGCTGTGCACTGAGCCCCAGGGCTCAAGCAGGGCTGGGTTAGGGTTTACATATAGTCTATAGTTTTTCCAGTGGCCTGTTAATTTCAACAGATGTATTAATGACAACTAGAAAAATCTGGTTACAGTAGTGTAATATTTTATGACACAAATCTAATTTAAATGTTTTTCTAGTTTCAGGGAAACAGTGTCCACAGTTTAGAAGAGCCTCCACTAATAGTCTTCACTGAGGATGACTGACTGGTGTGATTTGTATTCTCTTAAATGGCAAGTTTTGGAGAGGCATAAAAACTGTATCTGAGCTCTCTTTCTTAGACAGGATTCAATATAACCTAGTCTCTTCAGTTACTTTGTCTGACTGAACAACAACTATCTGACGTTTTAGTTAAATAAACCCATTAAGTTACTGTCAAACAGTGGAGGAAAGCATCATTTTGCCCTCTAGGTGGCACCTGATATCACATAATCAGTATTTATATCAATATCTATAGAATCATAATCAGTATCTATAATTTGATAGAATTTTAGTAGTTACATGCATTGCAGTCATCTTTTAGCATAATCCCAATGTTTAAGTCATGTAATGTTGGTTATTAATAACAGCCATGACCTTTGAAACTACTTAGCAGCTCTCAGGACCAGCAGAGTAAGAGGTGGGTTGGAGTTCACTACACCACATGTATGTCTACCAAGCAGTTCAGTACTTTCTTGGCATCTATTTTTAGATCAAACTACTTCTGTTGTTGTGTTATTACATTTCATTGTCACATTTCACAGCGAATTTTTTTCTTCTGTACATGCAGCATTAATTGCACTGGTGATCTCTTGCTTTCTATTTTTCTGAGCCCATGACCCACTGCTCACATTTGGGAATGAAATGTATTAATCCCTAGTAGTCCCTGAATGCATCCCTGTAAATGTGTGATCCAGATCACATAACTGATTCAAGGTCATGTAGCAGCAGACAGAGCCTCATTAAATCGTCCTTTCAACATGTGTGAAAAGTGCAGATGCCAAATTAATAATGTTATGTCAGTTGTGCTGATAGGCCTAGTAAAGCAGACTTATGATGCACAATAACAACGTAATTTTCAGCAATATTGTCATCACATTTGATGCATGTTCAGTGTAAGAAGAAATGGTAAAAACTGGTTTCTAAGGGAAGAAATAAAACATATCACTGTGTTTGGTGGAAAAGTGCATTACAGCAACCTATCAGATGTGTGGCATCTTGTGACAGGTAATTGTTAGTAGAAATAGTTGCATATAGTTTTCTGAGTTGTAAAAATGATTCATTGAACATGTTTGTGGCATCATATCCAACACCAGGTTGTTTTATAAATAGTTGTGTATAGTTTTCCTACAAAATGCCTGAGGCATTGCCTGCATGTAAATAGTTGAATATAACTTTGTTACTGGCTAATTTGTTTTGTTTTGGTTTATTTATTTATATGTTCATTCAAAGTTATAAAAACATGTTTTTGGTGAAAAACAATAAAGAAACTAACTTCTTCCTTCTCAGATACATATTTTGTGTGAGTTTAGGTTCAGTGTGTTAATACACATCACATAGGTGTGTTGAGATGAAAAATGATACTAAACAATGCAAGGTAAACAGTCTTTAATGAAAAATATAAAGCTAAGATTCATGAAATTACCTTCTTTAGAAAGAAAGAAAGAAAGAAAGAAAGAAAGAAAGAAAGAAAGAAAGAAAGAAAGAAAGAAAGAAAGAAAGGCTATCTCTTTCATTTTGCTAATGTTCAGGTGGCATTTTCCTTTCCTTTTTTTTAAACTTTATTTTCCTCTTTCCTCAGAATTTATCGTTACTTGTCACATTGCAGTGACTTCCTCATTTGCTGCTTGTTTAAGTCTACTGCCCTTATACAGGTTTAATGGGGTGTTACCTTTTGCTAATTGCAAATTGCCTGGCATGCTCATCCAATTAAAGATCGAATTCATCAGCATACCGGTTAAGATTAGACTTTGCGGTCTGCACGTTTTATTTTCTTCTTACTGCTTTACACAAGAATGAATATACACACACACTACATATAAATGTATATATATCTTTTTCTCGCCCACCTGGGTGGTGTCTCCTTCAGACTCGGGCTCGAGGCCTGGGAGCCTGAGGGTTCTGTGCAGGATCTTAGCTGTTCCTAGGACTCCACCCTTTTGGACAGAGATCTCTGATGTTGTTCCTGGTATCTGCTGGAGCCATCCTCTCAGCTTGGGTATCACTGCTCCAAGTACCCCAATCAATACTGGTACCACTGTTGTCTTCTCACCCTATGCTTCCACATTTTCTCCATCTCCTCTTTCAGCTCTTGATATTTCTTGAGCTTCTCATGTTCTTTCTTTCTGACATTGCTATCACTTGGAATTGCTACATCTATCACTACCGCTGTCTTCCGATGTTTATCGACCACCACTATGTCAGACAGACTGGCCATCACCATCTTGTCAGTCTGGATCTGGAAGTCCCACAAGATCTTGGCCTGCTGGTTTTCTATCACCTTCGGAGGTGTCTCTCATCTTGACCCTGGGACCTCCAGTCCATACTCGGTACAGATGTTCCTGTACACTATGCCTGCTACCTGGTTATGCCGTTCCATGTATGCCTTGCCTGCCAGCATCTTGCACCCTGCTGTGATGTGCTGAACTGTCTCAGGGGCTTCTCTACACAGCCTACACCTGGGGCCTTGTCTGGTGTAGTAGACCCCAGCCTCTATTGCTCTGGTGTTCAGGGGCTGTTCTTGTGCAGTCATGAGTAGTGCCTCTGTGCTGTCTTTCAGTCCAGCCTTTTCTTACTTTTCATACTCTTGTTTGGGTGTCTGCTATGATCTGCCAGCCATTGGGTGTCAGTGTTATGTGTTGCCTCTTTCTCCCAGATACTCTTCCAGTATTGCTCAGTCTCAGCCCTGGGTGGATCTGGTGTCACCTTGTTACCCTGCCATTGAGAATAGGCCTCGGCTGGGTTAGTGGAGAACATCTTGTTTATTCTCCTTGCCTCTACTTCTCTTGTATACCTCTTCAGGTGGATAGCTAGGGCTGTGAGCCTTTGCTTAGCAGGCCTCAGTTGTGGACAGTTTGTTATATTTCCTTAGATTCACACCTCTGCTTAGTTCTGTTAGAAGGCTGACTTCTCTCCACGCCACCACGATTTTTGCCTCTAACCTTCTTCTCTATGGGGCAATTCGCTCCTTCAGCTACTGTTCATCTTGTAGCCAAGCATCTCCAGATTGACTGTTGCCACTGTATACATCAGCTGATTGGTGATAGTAGTGGTAGGGATAGTTCACAGTGTGGTGTTCAAGTCCTCCAGTAGAGACTGGTCTGGTACTTTGTTGTTTAGTCTTGATAAGCAGGAGGTAGTTGAGTTCCCCCAGGACTTCATGATTCTCTCGCTCAGGTCAGCTGCCCTTGTATTCAGTCTGTCTGTCTTTGGGGCTTGGTAACCAATCTTGTCATTTGGGGGTGATGATGAAACCACCCCCAAGCTGACCTGTCATCCTGGCTCCCCCTTGCTGTAGCATCTTTGTACCATGGATGAGGCACAACGCAGTATCTCATCAATCTCTAACTGTGATTGCAACTTCTTATTGCGGAAATTCAAACACTGAGCTAAAAGCTGTTTCTTAGTCAGTGAAGATGTGGAGTTTTGAAGCAATCATTTCTCCCACATCCTTTGCATGTACCCTCTCTCACTGGGGTTGCTGCTATAGTAACACTCCATCAGTACCATGTTCTCTGCCCTGCTCCATGAATGTCTTATTCCAGGAGCTGATTTGACATCAGGATGTCCTGGTTCCCCAACACCTGACGCAGACCTTGTTGTCCCGGGTGATGTCCGAGCCGGTACAATTCTTTCAGTTATTGTAACGCCATATACATATATATAATCGGCTACTAGAACAAAACATTCATGGAGCAGGGCAGCGAACATGGTATTGATGGTTCAATATGGATAAAGGAGTGGACTTTGACTTAGATGGGTATGAACTTAATTATATAAACATATTTTAAAAAGCAGGTGGTGGAGTAGCTCTATATGTCAACAAAATATTGAAATGCAAAATAATTGATAATATGACAATAGCTATCAATGATGTACTGGATTGTATATCAGTCGAAATCCATAATGAAAAGAAGAAAAATGTTATTATAAGGTGTATATACAGTGCACCAGGTTTGAGTGTGTAATGTTTCAATGACTGGATGGAAAAATTGTTTTGACAAATAAGTAACAAAACCATTTTCATATGTGGAGAGTTCAACACTGATCTGATAAATCCAACTAAACTTAACATGACAGATGAACTTGTTAATAGGATGTACAGCATGAGTCTATTGCCAAGCATTACTAGGCCTAGCAGATTTACATCTCAGTGCAACCCTCACTGATAACATTTTCTCCAATAACTCTGAATATTCCAATATCAGTGGACTACTGGTTTGTATAACTGACCATTTACCAGTATTCACACTGCATGATGTCAGTTACAGGAAAAATAATACTACAAACAAATATAGCTATAAAAGAGTACAAACTGTCAGGCAGTGGAAGGAATACTTTGAGGGGCTCCTCAATCCCACTAACACACATTCCGTAGAGGAAACAGAACTGAGAGACCAGGAGATGGATGGACCAATCTCTGGGGCAGAAGTCATCAAGGTAGTGAAACTACTCTGTGGCAGCGGGTTGATGAGATCTGCCCTGGGTATCTCAAGGCTCTGGATGTTGTAGGGCTGTCTTGGCTGACAAGCCTCTGCAACATTGCAACACTGCATCGGGGGCAGTGCCTTTGGAGTGGCAAACTGGGTGGTGGTCCCCATTCTCAAGAAGTGTGAACTAGAGGATGTGTTCCAACTATGGGCGGATCACACTCCTCAGCCTCCCTGGTAAGGTCTATACCAGGGTACTGGGGAAGAGGGTATGGTTGATAGTTAAACCTCAGATTGATCGGTTTTCATCCCGGACGTGGAACCGTGGACCAGCTCAATATCCTTGCTAGGGTGCTGAAGGGGACATGGGAGTTTTCCCATCCAGTCCAAGTGTTTTGTGGATTTGGAGAATCAGGGTGGCATTTGCAGTGATGTGGACGCTAAACTGGTCCGTTGTGTTGAAGAGGGAGCAAAGCTGAAAGGCAAAGCTCTCAATTTACTGGACGATCTATGTTCCGATCCTTACCTATGGTCATGAGCTGTGGGTAATGACTGAAAGAATGAAGGTGTGAGTACAACCAGTCAAAATGAGTTTCCGTCGCAGGGTGGCTGTGCTCAGCCTTAGAGATAGGGTGAGGAGCTCGGACATCCGGGAGGGACTCTGAGTAGAGCTGCTGCTCCTCCATGTCGAAAGGAGCCAGTTGAGGTGGTTCAGGCATCTAGTGAAGTTTCCTTCTGGATGCCTCCTTGGGGAGGTGGTTTGGGCATGTTCGTCCAAGAGGAGACCTCGGGGCTGACCCAGGACATACTGGAGGCATTATATCTCTCAGCTGGCCTTGGAACGCCTAGGGATTCCCCCGTAAGAGCTGGTGGAAGTGGCTGGGGAGAGGACTGTCTGGGCTTCTTTGCTGAGGCTGCTGCCCTGCAACCCAGATAAGCGGATGAAGATGGTGCAGAGTACAAACTGAAGGGGAAATGAAGGCCCTCAACTCTGACTTATTGGCACAAGACTGGAACACAGTGTATAGACAGAAAGATGCGAATAGAGCATATAATATATTTTTCTTAAATATTCAGTACATTACACTGACTGACTCGACAATGCAATATTAAGGAAAAACATATAAAGGGTCCTTGGTTAACCAAGGGATTACCAAACACTTGTAAAAAGGATAGAGGAATCAGAAAAGAGATATAAAGTATACAAAAAATAAGTTGACAACCATATTAAGATCTAGTAAGAAATTATATTACATAAAACTATGAAATGAAAATAAAAGTAATACTAAAAGGGTTTGAGGTATATTAAATAGCATTATAAAAGACAGTGTAAAAAAAAAAAAATATA
>JAPQRP010000006.1:7932567-7950787 GCA_037367295.1 Apogon hyalosoma
AGATAGATAGATAGATAGATAGATAGATAGATAGATAGATAGATAGATAGATAGATAGATAGATAGAAACAGTAAAACACTGACAGGAAGCATTTTAATGCACAATGACTACTTAGACTTGATACTTCCTTCATACAAACTGATTTTCATTGTTTCTTTAACAGTGACAATAAAAAAATCTATTCTATTCTACTTGAAGGACATTTTACTGATAACCTTTAGTATTACCACTAATATTTACAAATTAATGTGGGTACTTCTTTTATCACTATTCTGTCCTAAAATGCATTTATAGAACTGACACTTGATGGTAAAGTGTGATGTTTAGATGTTTATTCAGAAACACAGTAGGTATCCTGTTGTCCTGTTTTTCCTGGCTTGTTCATCTCTTTAAGGTCTGTGATACAATCAGTTAAGTACACTATAGCCACTATGGCTAATCAGTGACATCTGTTTCTTCTATTCTACTCCAAAGAGCTTAGGAATACAAAGGTTTCATTGCACCACTGTACATTATGACACATGCTATGAGCAAAATTGTTTTAGACCTATCTTGACATGACAAATTTGTCTGGTTGTTTTTATCACACAGTATGGTCTCATTTAGACATCACCTTCTCAAGTTGCCAAGCTGGGAAAAAGCAGTGAATACTAAATGGCTTCATTTTATAGAATCCCTCCCATCTTGATTTTTTTTTTTGACAAAAACCCACTGGTGAACATAATGCACATTACAGCTGAAGCAGTAAATTAAGGACACGTAGCTAATAAATTCATTTTTGCGTAACAACTTCTACACTATAGACTAGATGTGCATTGGGTCCCAAGGGTCTGAAATAGACTAAGTACCCTCTCTCTCAGCCTAATAAAAGCAACAACATCAACAACAAAAAAGGATGAATTTGGAGGTGAAAGTAAAGTCTAACTGCTGTGATTGGGGAAGGCACAGACCAGATTAGCAGGCTGCAACCTGACTTCTGAGAGAAAAGAGGAAGGAGCGCAAGGGAGGGGTGGGAAAAGGACAGGTGTCAAGGCCCCATGATAAAAGGCTGGCTATAGAAGAGTTATAGACACCGAGAGGAAGGAGGGTGGAGGAATGGAGGAGGTTTGGAGCTTCAGTGCCAGCATTGCCTAGCACTGTTCCCTTACATTGATATTCTGAGCTCATAGTTTGCTAAAACCCCTCCTCCTCCTCTTGGTCTTTTTTTCTTTTGGGGGTGATGTCATCCCTATATGGATCCTTTGGTCAGATGCCATCGTCGCTTACATATCTGTCACTGTCACCATCTGCGCACACACATTCACTTAGCCCCACCACGACCTACATCTTAATGCACTTTTGCTGCAAAGGACACAAATATATCTGTATTATTATGGGTGGAGAGTAGGCCAGGGTGGAGTGGTCATCAAGTTGCTGATGCTGTGCCGTGGTGGTTTGAGATCTACTGGAATTGCAAGAGGTTTACGGCTCGCTCTGGTTGACTAGTCATGCCACTTGAGGCCACGGCAGAGGGGTGAGCTCCATTTTAATATATCAGAGTGGTTCTAGTCGTGGTCATCCACGTGAGTCAGGGTGGAGCCATAAATCATCTTAAATCATTATGAATTCATGGTGGGGAGGAGAAGGCGGGGTGTACATGGCACTTGTCTCTGTTATGAATCAGAAAGGGAAGGCGACCAAAGGCGACTGCAGCAGAGATTTCACTTTAATCACCAAGCAGACCACCAAGAGAGGTGCCAGTAAGCAAACACTGAGAAGACTTTTTAATAATAACAGTAGCTTCAAGCTGCGAGGCTACAACAAGGCAGGGGGCTGGGGAATCCATGACACTCAGATATTCATGTCAGCTGGGGAGGAACATCACACGGGCCTCCTATTACAGTGCCAAGTCAGATGAAGGATTTGGGGAGTGTGTGTCTATGAGGGAATAAATTGTAACAGCTGAGAGCGCTCACCACACTGCAACATGCAACTTCATTTTCTGACACAAGGAGTATTCCGACAGATTTTTAGACAATGTCATGGTTTTGTTAGGTAGTGGTAGAATTGTTAAATTTAGTATGGATTGCCTGTTACACTGTACTGTATAGTCTTATATTTTTTCCATTGCTTTATTGATGATTTGTATGATGTCTTCATTTTCAAGATTATTTCTATTTTTAGGGTGTCTTTCAACATCCATCCAGGGATGAGAACAGGGAACCAAAGAAAATTAGACCTTCTGGGTAAGTCTCATTTATTGTTTTTTCCTGTGTTTCTGTTGATTAATGAGCACTGTCCCTGTCAAGTAAAGCAATAAATGAAATTAAATGAAGGGTTAAAATGAAAAAGACAAAGAGAGGAAACACACCAATCAACACTACATGAAATAGGATACAAACTTTTGTTTCCTATGTGCTAGTCCATGAATGGACTTAATAACCCCCGAACCTCTTCTTCTGTGGTTTATGCATGATGATACTTTCTGGCACATGTCAGTTCTCAATATCTATGGATTTGCACTGACATTTCTCTAGTATCCTGCGTGTCAAAGATTTATGCTTTAGGTGAAGCCAGGCATTGAAAGGTCATAAATCAAATGGACAAATGTGACAACTTGGTAACAAGATTGACAATTACATTACAAACTAGTACGGTGACCTGTGGGGAACCACGGGTTCTAGATCCTCTGATACAGTTCATTCCTTTATTTTCTTTACTTTCTTAGTAAGTTCCACTGGCATTTTCACTTGAATAACCTCTCAGCTGGCATGTCTGTTTCTGCACATGAAATTTGACACCATGGCAACATGGCCCTATTGTTTATTTGTTGCTAGGTAACCCACTTCAACGATGATGCTATAATTCTGGGCATAGCAATGTGACTGGCCACTGGGAGGCCATTGTATTCCAAAATTACTAATATCTCCCAAAATATTGGTCCTATCAACTTGTCATTTTTGCTCGTCTCTTCCTTGACCAAAAATACATAAGTATACCAAACTGTAGCAGTCAGCTCTTTCCGGATTTTGTGTGATACCCAGGACACACAGAGTCCACTTCCCTTTTATAATATAGGATACATTATGTTACATAACATATACAAATTCTTCAGCAGAACTTGAAAACATGATATCAGGTTTATTAACTGGAATTATTATCTTTTAATATTAGTTAAAAACAATAATTGCACCAAGATTTTTGCATATAGTTTGATGTTCAGTTCCAGATTTGACAATTAATTATTCTGACTTTGATTTTCTGTGATCAAGCTATATTCATTAATTGAGCTGTTATGTTATGGAATTTATAATTTTCACTTAGATGTTCAATAGTGATCCTGTTTTAAATTAAGTCAAAAATAGCAGTGTTTGACTTTTCAACAATATTAAATTATTATCCGGGTATGGTGATATCAGCTGATTGATCATTAGATTAATCATAGCAACTATAGTTCATTCATTTTCTGAACCCGCTTTATCCTCACTAGGGTCACGGAGGTCACTGGAGCCTATCCCAGTTACTTATGGGCGAAGGCAGGGTACACCCTAGATGAGTCACCAGTTCATCACAGGGCTGACATATAGAGACAAACAATCACACTCACATTCACACCTATGGGCAATTTAGATTAACCAATTAACCTATCAGTGCATGTCTTTGGATGGTGGGAGGAAGCCGGAGTACCTGGAGAGAACCCATGCAGACACGGGGAGAACATGCAAACTCCACACAGAAAGGTCCCACCCCTACCGACTGGTGTTGGAATTGAACCCAGGATCTTCTTGCTGTGAGGCACGAGTGCTACCCACTGCACCACTGTGTCGCCCGCAACTATAGTTATTGTTTTTATACATTATTCAAAAATCCACTATTAGTGCAAACAGAAAAATAATAAGCTATGAATGGCAGGAACTTCAATAATTCATTACTGAATCTACTTATCAGTGCTTATGAAAAGTTTTTTGTATGTTTCTGCAAATCCCAGGTATATAATATCAACATGTGAACCAAAACTGCATTTCACATTATTATTGGCATTATTATTGGCATGGTATCGTTCCATTATGCGTTTTTGATTACAACCTAAGCCATAAAAATTATTAAGTTACATAAAATGCCCGTGAACGTTGATTAACAAACTTTTTTCCTACTTGCATTATCTTCATTCATTTGCTTGTCTTATTTGTATGTTATCAAACTGGTGAAAAGAAACCTATAATTCTTAATTTGCATGTGTGCTCTCAATCTCCAATGTATTTAGCTTAATATGCAACAAAGGGTGCGGAAGACCAAATGAGAGGGAGGAAACAGCCGCTGTGGTCTATTATTGGCTTTCAATTGATTAAGGAGGTCATCTGAAAGGCAGTCTCTCTTTTTTTTCCCACTGCCACCCAAGTGTGACACCACCCCACCCTGACTCCAGCCCCCCCTAACCTTTTACTTCCTCTGTCCAGAATTACAACACTGGGCAATTAAAGCCAACCTGCCAGCAACTTGGTGTTCTGGGCTCGTAATTTTTAACTTGCCGTAATTAAAAGTGTTACAGCGATAGCAGTGGGAGGGAAGGAGGTAAGGATGGGTAGGTGCTGGGCGATGAGGTGTGTGGATGACTGATTGATGGACAGACGGACCGAGGATAGGGATGGGGGTGGTGTGTGCGTGACGAAAAACCACAGGGAGGGCAAAAGTCAGAGCCTTGGGTTTGATTGGAAAAGAGGAATGTGGGGGAGGAAGAAAATGGGGCAAACGGAAGCTAAAGGAAGGAAATTGTGTCCGTGCATGTGAGGCAGCGTGCGTGGGTGTCTAACATGTCGACAGGGTCCCCGGGGAATTGCTAACAACATGACCAGGGTGAACTAATTGTGTCTGTTGTATTCTCTTGTCCAATCAATCAATTATTGCAGATAGTAGGCTAGAGGGCAACAGGAGGATTGTGTGTCTGTGATGCTTTTCCTTCAGACACACATAACACACAGCGCAATAGTGTATGTGTGAATCTGTGTGTATTTATCACTGTCATCAATGTAATGTACAGTTTATATGAATGATGGTGTTCAACTGAGGCCACATAGCAGTACAACTATACATTATTTTCATTATAGGCGTGCTGGACTGTATGGCCTTAATATCTCACTTTAATGCCTGTGTGGGCTTTATAGCTATTTTTCAAGACAAAATGAGACACACACACACACCCACACCCACACCCACACACCCACGCACACACACACACACACACACACACACACGCACACACACACACACACACTCAAATAGTCAGAAATCGAGAACCACAAAGAATCCACAAGGGAGGAGTTAACATTACAGCCCTCTGTATTCTCCTCCCTTCAGCCTCCTCCATCCATGTGTCCTCCTCCTTTCTGCCTCTTTTCTCCTGAGCTGCTTTTCCAGATTTATTATTATTATTATTATTATTATTATTATTATTATCAGCCCCAATAAAAGAGCGTGAAATGAAAACATAATTGAGTTTTAATTTGTCTGTGGAGCTCCAGCCACCCGCTGACAAAAGCCCAACCAGATCGCCACTTGCTGCCTCATTAAGGGATGAAGTTAGGGAGGAGGGAAGAGCGCTCACAGGAATAGAACCTCTCCCTGTATAAAACCACATTCAAACACATGAGTGTGTAAGGATCAGCCATGTGCGTCAATTTATTTACATCTCTCTGTTTTCTCTTGTATTGGCTTTGTTTGCTCTGATGAATACACAGAGCTCTGAGCAGCAGAGCTAGGTGTGCTTACAGCCTATAAACAAGTGTTCAAGTGGGAAAGCTCAAGTACCCTTAAGTAGCTCCTTATCACTACTGTGTGTGTGTATGTGTGTGCGTGTGTTCATCTCTGTTTTTGTGTGTTTCTCTCTGGCTCGTGGCTGTGGAAGCCTTGAGCTTCTTAAAGAGTCCAGTGGGACATGTAGGGAAAGCAGAGCAAGGGCTTAACCTGCTCTGCTCTCTCCACTCTGCACAATGGTCACATATCTGTAGACTAACTACAAAGAAACAACAGAACTACAAAGAAAGTGGCCAGGAGAAAGTAGTCTCAAAATACACCCAAACACAGTTCTGCACATTTGCGTAAAAACCTGATGTAAACTTTATTGGCTTTGGCGCAGTCTCATTGTGTTTAGCATTAAAACCCCTCTCTGTTTATAACTGTATGCAAAGGTATTGAGCAGACAGTCATATTAAGCATGTAGCTGGTGAATATAGTGGAATATTTTGTACCAAAACCAAGAAACAAGGACTGCAGCTCCAGTGTGAAGCCAAAGTGGAAGTGGAATACCACTGATGGCCACTACTGCTCCAAAAATGCATTACCTCCTTTTCCACGGCTTGAAACTTTCCAGAAACTTTTACTTTACCAGGAACTTTGAAAAACTTTGATGAAATTACTTGCGTAAAAAACTTTCCTTCAACCTCAAACTTTCCCTGAAAAAAGGTCCTGGTAGGGGTCTAGAACTTTTCAGATTCCCTAGAATTCTTGGGGGTGGAGCTACAAATGCTAATTGGCTCCTACAAGTGCATTGCAATCATCTGTCTCTCCATTCAAATATGTTAAAGAGCAAATTCAGAAAATACACTCAAAAGAGCCTAGACAATGTTGAATGTATGCCGAATACACTCAAAAGAAATTCAGCAGGACTTTGATCAGCTGGGGACTCGACAATCGAGCCTCATTTGAATCCATTTTCAGGGTGCCAGGAATTCTTTTGCTTTGAATTATTTTAAATAAATTCCTGGTAATAAAAGTTCCTGGAAATCTGGTGAAAAAGGGGCCATAGTTTCATAGACTGATGTTGAAATTCTTTCTAAAAGTAGTTTGTCTTCTAAAGGGACACTCTGGTGTTATTTGTTCTATTTGGACCCTTGAATAAATGTTCTGGTGGGCCATCTTTAAATTATTGCTCCACTAATATGATTTTTAAGGCCAGGTTTGACATCTGTCGTATCAGGTGTGTCTGTGGGGTTCCTTGACTGCTGAGTTGTTCTTTCAGACCTTCTGTTTATCCAGAAAAGAAAAACTAGTTGTTGTGGTTGATAAATTACTCTAAAAAGGTTGTAACCTGATTGTGTTACACAAATGTTTCAAGACCTTTAAACCATTTCACCTTGCTGGTAAACTATTGGTCTGCATGCACTCATGACTCCCCAGCTCCACATCTTTGTCCGTGTGGTCACCTCTCCCATGAAGCCAAGACAGTGTCAACAAAAATGCAAACTCTGGCTTCAAAACAAAATTTCACAAAACAAGAGCAGCTCCATCCATATTTTGTGTACTATGTTAACACATCGTCAAATACTAAATGCTAATGCCACTGCAATCTACCCTGCAGAGCAAACTGGACTTTTTTGGGGTGAGAATGATGCAGCAGGAATGAAGGAATTTAGAAAATCTACCAAAAATGAGAACTAGTATTTAAAAAAAGATAAATAAAAAAGTAACTAAAAAGAACAGGTTTTATAAAGTCTAAAACAAATAAGAACTTCCATGATCAATGCATGACTAACTGAAACTAAACAAAACTAAAAAGAACTGCAGGTACATTGAACTATTTCAAGTTCCACTTTTAATTGAACTCCAGCTGTTAATTAATGACCATTAACCATTGCTCATTAATGGTTCATTGTGTTCAGGAAAGATAATGTCTTTGCTCAATATTAGACCTTTAAAAATCAGTAGTTTCTAAACCTCTGTAAGTCTTTCATTGTATCTTTCTATAAATTACATTTCAATAACTGACAAACATAAAACTAACAGTAAAACTCCATAAAAACGAATCTGAATCCAGTCAATTCCTCAAAAATAAAAACAAAACAAAACAAAACAGGTAAGGTAATAATGTAAGGTAACTCTTTACATTACAGTTAACAATAACATGGTAATGGTGGAATAATAGATAATACATAGGAAAAGTTGTAATAAGAACTACAATGAACAATGTATGATCGACTAAAACTAAATACCTGACATTATGATCATGTTGTAACTTGAGTAACGATAATAACAATTCTAGGAAGTAAAATTTGTAATTATCTTCTTAGAATGAAGTGCTGAAAATCAACTGTTGAAATTATACTTTTAATTTTGTGATTTGTTACCTAGAAACACTTTTGATAGTTTCTGGCTTCCAGATAATTTTTGCCTTTAGCTGAAGGAAATATGCAGATATGGGTGGTGACACTTGGGATCCCTTATTTACAAAAGAAAGTGATATCCTAATGTCACAGAGAATATTGTTTGAAAAGAATAAAAGCAATCAGAATTTAAACCTACTACCATCCAGTCCAACTTCCACAGGTCACAAGGTTTAAATTTAGGTTAAAATAAAATGCAAAACTACCAGTTTTTATTCTAAACAAAATCAAGCACCAGGAGGCAAGAGCCAACCAGGACTTAAAATGCACACAAAAATGATTTCCACAGCCATTTAACAAAAAGGACAAATTTTAAAAATGAAAAACTATAGCAAAAAACAAAACCATGACTATTATGGTGGGTCACCACTTTAAAATCTGGTTCTTTCCCAGAAAGAATTGTGTTCTCCCTTTAGGTAAAGGGTGAGATCCTGTCTTGTTCACTAGTGAATGCAAAAGCAGTTGTGAAACTAACTGTACACTGTATGCAAGTTTAGCAGTCATGTATTCACCTTTGAGGTGAAGAGGGAGCTGAGCCATGAGGCAAAGATCATGATTTACTAATCCTTCTACATCCCTAACTTCACCTGTAGTCATAAACTTCTACATAAATTCATCATCCCCAGAATTTCACAGACCTCTGCAAAATTTTAACCCCCCCTCAAGCCTTTTTATGAAAGTTTCTTGTTGCTGTGAGGAAACATTAAAATTAACAAAGTAAAAGGAGCTGTTAAAAAAGCAAAAATTAATTTATACCTGAAGAGCTAAGGATGGGCACAACTTAAGCAAAAAGCATTTATTTGATCATGTTATAAAGTCAGGATCAGCCCACTGTCCTTGTACATCACTGGTAGCAATGAGCTCAGTGTGAACCCACATCAGCTAATGGACTCATCTGATTCCCTTCTACACACCCAGTAGTAAAACCTCATTCAATACTTATTCCGTTTAGCCTTAACCCTAGCTGTTCTCTCTGTGAGCCACTTTGCAGCCTCCCCTCAAACCAGGTTTTGCAGAAACAAATGTTAATCAAAGGGTCTGACAACCTGTGGATAAGGTTTGAAACCTTACATATCCAATTTCATGTTCTTAACTCTATAAGCTAATCAATCTAAATCAAAATGTTTGTGTATGAAATACCATCCAAATGGCAAAGTATAAAACCATAATATTGATGAACCAACTAATATTCACATAATCATGGATGGAAATGCTTTTGCCTTGTCTTTTGTCAGTTTTTGGTCAAAATATGTAATACATTTGGATGTAAACCAGCTGATTGATGCCTGCTCTGTTCTCTGGGGAGGGTCTCAGTGCTGCTCCTATTTTAAGCTTTCCATGTAGCCATGTGGGAGAATAGGAAAGTCCCAGAACAGAGCCACACTGCCAAATATAAATTACTGCAGATGAAATGTGTAAGGAAGCTTGGCATTACCTTAGAGATAGAGGAGGTTGGTCATCCAGCTCACCCCCCTTGAGTCATTTCAGGTGGTTCAGCCGTCTGGTTTGATGCCTCCTATATGAATCCTGGTGAGGTGTTTCTGGGCTGTCCAACTGGAAGCAGGCCCCGGGGCAGATCCAGGATATGAAGGGATTATGCATATATCTAGACCTGGGAACACCCAGGTATTCTCAAAGACGAGCTGGAGGAAGTAGAGGGACATCTAGGCATCTCTACCTCAGCTGCTGCCCCTGTGAGAGGGCCAGTGAGTTTCCCAGTGGTTTCTATATTCTCTGAAAGCAGTTGCATTGTTAAAAGGTTATTGTCTAATATATAATGAAGAAAAAATATCACTCAAAACAATCCCTGGCTTGGACCACCACTGGGAATGATGAAACTTCTTAGCAGGATGGCAGGGCTACTGTCTCAGACCCAGGTCATGTGGTATGGATACCTGAAGAAGAGCCCCCCTGGGAGCCTCAAACACAGACCTCTGATGGACAGTGGCCCTGAGGCTGACCCAGGATACGCTGATGGGTTTGTATCTCCCAGATGGCTTGGAGCCTGTGCAGATCCCCCCAAGGACCATCTGGAAGAAACTGTTGAAGGTGAGATGGCTGCATGTCCCTGCTTTGCCTGTTGTTACTGTGACCCAGAAATAGACTAAGAGGATTAGAAAATGGATGGATGGATGGATGGATGGATGGATGAGTAAGTGAAAATATTTTCTGTCATATCAACTGAATAAATGATTCTATCAAATGAATAAATAAAATCATAATACAGTTTTAAAGTGGCTCCACTGTGTTGCTTGATTCAGCAGCTTAAAAGATCTATCAGTGTCACTGTGAGTGACGCCTTTTACTGTATGTTTTACATTATACATTACATTTGATGCATTGTTAATGAAAAATAAATTAGATTTGTGTGACTTTAACATTTGATCAGTCATAGTGAAGCCTGTTTAACATTTTTAAAAACTTTTTAAAAACTTAAACTAATGAATGCATTTTAACCAATTTCTCTGGAAATGAATATTCTTTTAAGGGCAGACAAATTTACAGAGTTAAACCAAAGCATGATGGTAACTCTTCTTTAGGTCTTCTGTCACCATGGCATTACACTGCTGCTTCATACCTAATATGACATTTATGCCATTTTAATAAATTAATGTCTTCTTGTCTGGTTTTCACAGACTTTAGAACACTTGTTCATAAATCTGTTTTATTCATCACTGTTAAGACATTTTGGTAGAGTGAAAGCATTCTACTGTGACCATGGAGCACAAATAAACATCAGTGTATTTTACTCTAAAACATCATTAATGCCCTTTTCTACTGCTGACAGGTTGTCAAACTGTCTCTAATATCATTCATTTTGTTATATTACATTGATGTATAGTCACATTAACATAACACTATGAGCCTTTTTTCTTAGTATACCTATTTTATTGTAAATTTATTTTCAGTATGTAGGCACACAAGTACAGGTGTTCCTTGTGCCTACATTTAATCTGTGAAATCTTCTATGTTCACATTCTCTTTAGTTCTTTCCAACGACTTGGTGTCATCAGATAACAAATCCACTAAGACTGCTCTGTAAAAAAGTATGACAAACAACGCATTTTTATAATTGAAATGACAGTATGTCTTCTTAGCAACTCTTTCCCTCAGTGTTACAAATCACAGCTTTGACTTGTCATTTTGTTTCCTTTGCCTGGGAAGCTGCTCAAACAACAAACAAACAGTAAAAATGAGATAATGCATTTTCAAAAACCCTAAAGACTCTTTATCTCAATAAACAGATTTACACACCCACCCAAAAAAACAAGGGGGCTACAAAAACGACTTTCTTTGTTTTTGCAAAAGCACAGCTCACAGTGGACGTTGCCGTGGCCATGGCAACCTACCTGGCTTTTGCTGCCACATTTTGCTGAATGGTTTTCCTCCTGCCAGTGGCATGTTAGGGAGCCAGTTGATAGCAGTACATGGTGTAATGAATGGGATATATGAAAAAAAAAAAAAAAAAAAAGAAAAAAAAAAAAGGCCCGGGGCAATGCCACTCCTAAGAGCATGAAAGGAGAAAATGCTGACAATGTTCAACAAAGATACAACTGTTTAAAGCTGAAATAGCCCTGAAGCCCAGCTGTTGAGAAGACAGCGATATGAAAGAGGGGCAAATTATCCTAACCGACTCTGTTCAGCATTACTTTGATTTATTTAAGGGAAAGTACTGATGCTGTAAAAGAAATGGGAGGATTTAAACACTGCTAGGAGAAAACATATCCTGTTACCTCAACAAGAAGCGCAGCAGCATCTATTTTAAAGTTTGTTTAAATACAACAGGCCCATATATAAGGTTAAAGAGTGAATCTGGCTTTTATCATATTCCCTCCTGTGTGCACTGGCTTTGAAGGAATCCTTTCCCAACAATATTACACCATAAAAAGAGAGGAAAGCAGCATCTGTAGTCTGGACTCTGCAGCCAAAGCAAACACAGAGCTCCAGCAGCCAGGCAAGCTGAGGGGTATCTTGTAGTGCAGGTTTATTGTCTAATAGCAAACAATCCTGTTACAATCATGCAACAAGCAGACTGTTTTCCTACTTACTCTGAAAGATCCCCACTGGCATCTGTTGTATACTGGTAAAGCTTGGTGTTGAGTTACAAAGCTTTTACCACAAGCCCCTTGACCTTTTTGCCAGAGATATATCTCTGCTTATGGCCCCACTGGTATGATTAAAGTTAGAAAAGCTTTTAGGTAGGGCGGTGCTATGCTAACTACACTTAATGTATGGTTAGGATTATGCAATTAAGTCACTGAAAGGTTAGAGAAACATTGTAGTAATGGATGATAAAAAGGCAGTGTTGACTAGGTCTAA
The DNA here is from genome assembly GCA_037367295.1 of Apogon hyalosoma. Lineage (NCBI taxonomy): Eukaryota > Metazoa > Chordata > Actinopteri > Kurtiformes > Apogonidae > Apogon > Apogon hyalosoma. The sequence goes on from JAPQRP010000006.1 coordinate 7,945,024, forward strand.
GATGGTGTTAACTACATGCACTTTTCTGCAATCCCACCTCACAGGGACACAAATCAGCAATGACTGTTGACTTTATATAACTTATTACACAATATGAAGTACAATACAACAATACATCACGTTTGTTTAATAAATCCTTTTTTATACAGTACAAAAGTCCAACCTTTAGTTTTGTTGTTTTTTCAGGGTTGAAATGAACATACATATTTATTTCTCAATTTAATTTTCTACAGATACAAGAAAATTCAGGGAATATGTGCACAGCCTTAAAAATCACACAAAACTGAACTTAAATGGGTTATTTTTGTCTTAATGATTTGTCTTTGTTTGACTTTATTTGGCTGTTAGAGGGCAAATAATAGGACTACAGAGCAGTGTGGTTGTGCAGTGGTTAGTACTGTTGCCTCACAGCAAGAAGGTCCTAGGTTTGATTCCAGCCAGTGGTGGGGACCTTTTTGCATGGTCTGTGTGGGTTCTCTTCAGGTACACCGGTTTTTCCTCATCATCCAAAGACATGCACCTTAATAGGTTAACTGACCTAAAGGCCCATGTGCACGTATATGCCTGTCCTCTGTCTTCATTATGTGCATATTTCTGTTCATCCTGTGGGAGCTTGTGCATGTGTACCCCAATGGAGAATATGAAGCAGTACCACCAGTGTAACAGGCCAAAGTATACCCCCAGGCTGGAATATACCTGGAGTTAAAGTGGTCCAGGCCAGATTATACCCTGGGTACATTCTGGCCTAAATCAATTTATACCCCATGGTATAAACTGCCCTAGGCCCGAATGTCAGAATGTACCACCCCCCCGGCTAGATTATATCCCCATGACATCAGTAGTGTTGAGGGATAAACACAAGAATTACCTAATTTTTTAACATTTTATTGGGGTTCAGCTTTGTCAGTGGAATTAAGTGAGAAAACTAATTGACTGAAATCTTAAAACTCTAAATTACTTTTATTACTTCAACCAGAAAAACCTTAATCAGTAAAAATATTTGACTTCCACAAAGATCAAAGATTACTACCACACTTGTCAGTAGTGTTTACACATTAAAATAAAAGCAGATCAAAAACAAAACATTATAATGCAATTGGAATATAATGTTCTATTAATTTGACTGTTCAGAATATAATAAAATCCTGAAACTTCAAGCTTTAAGACTAGTCCTCACTATAATATACAGTAAATGTTCAAAGTAAAACACTGATAACATCATAGAATACAACAGAATAGAATAGAATATCTTTAATGAGCGAATTGATGAAGTATGAGCAAATCAACATCAATTTGACAAAACATGTCCTGCAAAAACTCACAAAGTGATACCAAATTGGTTGTGATAATAAACAAACTGCTATGGGTTAATAGAACATATCTGCAAAAACAGCTGAATGCACCAAAAGGAAGTTTGTTGTTTGTTCTTGGGTTGTTTTGCGACTTTGTCAGTGTTCTTGTTAAGTTGCAGTGGAGCTACAGAAAGACATGAGCAGACAATCTCTAGTTTCTTAGCAATGCCAAAAAAAGAAAAAATGTAACTAAAAAATACATGAATGAATGGAATTAGAATTATTCATTACTAGCACGTTGACCTGTGTGGATCCACGGGTTCTAGATGTGGTAGTTTTTATGCTGTTGTGTATTTGTGCATGCTGTACTGCATTTGTCCAGCAGTTACCGCCAAAGCATTCTGAGTATAGCAACGTAATTGTAAGGCTATTGTATTCCAAAATTATTAGTATCTCGCAGAATACTGGTCTTATGTTACGCGCGCCCCTATTGGTGACCCCGTAGTCCTGGCTTGTGGTTTGTGTGTGTGTGCTTTGTCTTTGTTTCTTCTGTAAAGCAGGTGAGGACATCCACCTGAGTGGCTGATTGGCTCCACCTGTGGGGTTGACTGGGGACAAGATAAAAGGCTGGAGAGAGGAGAGTGCGATGGGCCCCCGGGCATGAAGACATGGTTTCTTTTTGTTAATTAATCTTTTATATGATGCTTTTGGGTTGGAGGCTTCCTTTGGTCCCCTTTTCGGTTGTAGGTAAGTTCTGTTTCTGGTTAGGGGTAGAGCTGGATCCGACAGCCCACTGCATGGCTTGGTCTTGGCTCTACCCTCCTTCTGTTTCTTTGGCCCGGACCTCTAACTCCGTTTTGTTCATTCTTTTGTGAGTGGTTTTGACAAAACATTATCATTATTGTCATCTTGGGTTGCGGCATTTTTTTCCATGTGTTACAGTCCGACCGAGCTTTGGGGAATTTTTCCCCTGGGGCCGTAACATATTTGGGGGCTCGTCTAATATTTTTGGTCCACCTTTTTTTTTTTTTTTTTTTTGGACTTTACTTGAATTGTGGTCTGCTTGTTGCACTGTCTGTGATGCGGATTGGTTTTGTCCTGATTGCTTGGTGCAGTTAGGGTTAGGAATCTTTGAATGGTGTTTCTGACTTGGCCGTTGTGATTTACTGTTGCCGCTGACTGCTTCTTGTTGACGCTGAATTGTTCGGTTTTCCTGTGTTCTTCCCGCGCTTCATGTACAGTATGGAATTTGATTTGGGAGTTTTTGTGTCGGAATTAAATTTTGACAAAGTTAGTAGTTGCACTAAAGACCAATTGCTGATGCTTGGGGCTCATTTTAATGTACCTCTATTGAAACAATCAAAAAAGAAAGATATTAAAACCGAACTGTTGAAGGCTTTAATAGAGAAGGGTATTTTGTCTCCTGATGGGTCTGATTCGGCTGTTGTGGATAAATCTATGTCCGAGCTTCGTCAGATGGAACTACAGGTAGAGTTGCGCCGTTTAGCTATTAGAGAACAGGAGCTAAACTATGAGCATAAGGAAAAATAATTTAAGGAGGAAGTTTTGATTCGGGAAAAAGAACTTCAGTTTCAACTTCAGAAAATGGATAGAGAGCAGCAAATTAAGAGAGGAACTCCGTGTAAGAGAGCTGGAAGTAGAGAACGTCAGCGGGGTCCTCCAGTGCATCCGAAACTGATATAAATACATTAGTTTAGTACCACCTTTTTCTGGAAAAGATGTGGATAAATATTGTATTGTTTGAAAGAGTGGCTAATACATTGAAATGGCCTAGAGATGTTTGGCCTTTATTATTACAATGCGTTTTCACAGGCAAGGCACAGGACGCACATGCTGCGCTTCCGCCTGAGGTGAGTCTTGACTATGATTAGGTGAAAGCTGCTGTCCTCAGGACATATGAACTGGTTCCAGAGGCGTATCGCCACAAATTTCATCGATTATAGAAAGGCAGATAGGCAGAGCTATGTTGAGTTTGCTCATGAGAAGGAAGTTCTTTTTGATCGTTGGTGTCTGGCCCAGAGAGTGAAAACTTTTGAACAGCTATGTGACTTGGTGGTCATGGAAGAGTTTAAAAATTGTTTACCAGAAAAGATTGCAACATATATAAATGAACAGAAAGTTACTGATGCAGCTGTACTCGCTGATGAGTATGTTCTTACTCATCGGGACGTTTTTGAGATGGCTCCTCGGGTTTTGCAGCGTGGTTCCATGGGTTTTCGTTCTATTAAATCTAGTGGTGATTCAGGGATGAGTCAGAGGGACAATGTGGCTGGAAAGGAGAAATTATTCTGTGGTTACTGCAAAAAATGTGGCCATGACATTAGTAACTGTTTTTTGCTAAATAAAAGGCATAAAACTAATAGAACAGTTGCTTTGGTCAGGGCTCCGCCATTGCTGTGTCCGGTGGCGGAGAAGTCAGATCTTGACATTTATTCTCCAGTTATTATGAAAGGTATGGTGTCACTGTCTGAAGGGGGCTCCAAGGTTCCCATTACCATTCTTGGAGACACGGCAGCGTCCAGGTCAATGATTCTCGACAGTGTGTTACCGTTGTCTGATAAATCTTCTGTAAATTTCAGTGATTTGGTGCAAGGCTTTGGTATGAACTTTGTTGAGGTGCCTTTGCATTGTATTAATCTGGAGTCAGATTTAGTGTCTGGCAATGTTGTGGTTGGGAGTTGTTCCACTCTTCCTGTTCATGGCATTAATTTTCTTAGGTAATGATCTGGCTGGGGGCAAGGTGTTGGTTAATCCCAAAGTAACGACTGTCCCTAATGTTCCTGATGGTCCAGACTACTTTGAGGAAACGTATCCCAAAGTATTTCCGGTGTGTGCTGTGACATGAGCGATGGCAAAGCACCTAAACAGAACGTCTAGTGATAAACTTTCTGGAATTGATTTGGCGGGTAGTTTTATGGGGGGTCTTGATTCTGCTGTTTCATCTCCTGAGAACTCTGTTCCAGAGGAGGATTCTCTCCATGTTCTGGGGTCCTCCCCTGCTCCTCCTGAGCCTGCTGATGATCATTTCTCCCTTTCTAGTCAGCTGTCTGGGAAGAAACCTAGTACTTTTAGTGGGAGTACTTGTCACATGATCATTTGCTGGAAGAACAGAGGAATGATCCGTCCCTTGCTCCTCTTATTGACCTGCTCGTATCTGAGGAAAACATTAAGAAAATGTCAAGTGGCTACTTTTATAGGAATGGCATCCTTATGCTTAAATGGATTCCGTGAGTTGCGTCCCCGCAAGATGATTGGGCTATAATAACTCAAATTGTTGTCGCTCGGAAATTCTTAGCCTTGCGCATGATAGCCCATTAGCTGGTCATCTAGGTGTAACTGAAACATATCACCGTATCTTGCATCATTTCTTTTGGCCGGGTTTAAAACGTGACACGAAACAATACTGTAGAACATGTCACACGTGTCAAATGTCCGGGAAACCGAATCAGACCCTTCCGCCGTATCCATTACATCCTATTCCAGCTGTGGCCGCGCCATTCAATCATGTTTTGATTGACTGTGTCGGTCCTTTTCAGTGAACTAAAGCTGGAAATAAGTTTCTTCTTACGGTAATGTGTGCGTCTACTCGGTTTCCTGAGGCAATCCCTGTGCGCAAGATTACTGCTCCGGTAATTGTGCAAGCTCTGAAAGTTTTTCTCCATCTTTGGTCTTCCAAAAGTTATTCAGACAGACCAGGGATCTAACTTTATGTCCCGGATTATTGCACAGGTTCTTAGAGAACTTCACATTACTCATTGCTGTTCTGCTGCATACATCCAGAAAGTCAAGGTGCGCTGGAGAGGTTTCATCAGACTCTCAAAGCTATGCTCCGCTCGTATTGCCTTGAGTCTGATAAAGACTGGGATGAGGGCGTTCACCTCTTATTTGCAGCCCCCGTGAAGTTGTGCAGGAATCGCTCGGTTTCAGCCCAGCAGAACTCGTGTTTGCACATAATGTGAGAGGCCCGCTTCAATTACTGCGTGAAAAAATCATGACTGAGGGTCCACAAAATTTGCTCAATTATGTTAGTTCGCTTCAAACTTCATTGAGCGCGTGACTTAGCCAGTAGGAACTTGTCAGGAACTCAGAAGAAAATGAAGGCGTGGTTTGATTAAAAACGCTAAAAACAGACGGTTCAATCCAGGGGATAAAGTTTTAGTGTTATTACCTGTCCCTGGTGCTAGTTTGCAGGCTTGCTATAGTGGTCCGTATGTGATACAGGAAAAAGTTAATGATTTTGATTACATCATTGCCACACCGGATCGCACACGTCGAAGTAGGTTGTGCCACATTAATATGATTAAACCGTATCATCACAGAGACTCTGCGTTTCCTCAGGCTACTGTGGATGGAGGGGTTAAGGTGGCCCTGACGCTGTCCGGTGCTGAACAGACCTCTGCTACTACCTGGTCCGCTGTGGGTGAAGAGGTGAAGACCTTTCAGGAACTGTC
>JAPQRP010000006.1:7965204-7978025 GCA_037367295.1 Apogon hyalosoma
ATATATTGCCTTTCCACATGAACCTTGAAGTGGAACGCACACAATATGTACCCGTTTTATTTGTCTGAAACAGTTGTATAATGTTCTTCAGCACATCTGTCATGTTCAGCCTCTGACAGAAAATAAATCATATTTTAATCTAAAATAATCTTCTGATGTTTTCACAACTAACTTATGAGTAACAGAAAATTTAAGATGGACAAAAAATAATGATTTGATTTATATCGTGATATATATCGATATCAGCTGATATGAAAAAAATTTGCGTGATATGATTTTTTTCCATATCACCCAGCCCTACGCCCAGGTCAACATGGTCCCCAGGGTTCGCTTTAGTGGAGGAGGTGCAACAGTCTGGGCAGGCATCACCAGTCAGTGCAAAACAGGTTTGGTGATTGTAGACGGCTCAGTCACTGTACATTCTTACCTCAGAGGCATCATAGAACCATCATCATCCCCCAATTCCGCCAGCACACCCCAAACTTTCTGTTCATGGATGATAATGCTCCACCACATGGTGCCAGAATTGTCACAGCTGGACTTCAGGAAGTCGGAGTGCCTCACATGGTACGGCTAGCAATGTCCCCTGACCTAAACCCCATAGAGCAGGTCTGGGACCAGCTGAAGCAGTGACTAGATGCTCGTACCCCACCCCCACATGACCTGGCAGAACTGCATGTAGCACTTGTGGAGGAGTGGAACGCATTGCCTCAGAACAACATCATGAGGCTAAGTGAGGAGCATGAGACATCACTGTCAAGCTGTCATTGAGGCAAATGGAGGAAACACCCGCTACTGACTGTCAATTTTGGTTATTTGGGGCTATCTTTGTTATTGTCTAAATTGTTGGAGTAATAAATATTGAACTAATGAAAATGGTGTTTCTTCTCATTCATTAATAGTAATATCAAAGGGAACAATTACTTATTTCATTAAAATTCAGACCAAATAGGAAAAGCACTCATGTAAATAACAATATCCCTTACTTATTGTGAGTAGTCTATATAGTTTTTTGTGCATGTGCATTTTTGTCCATGAGAGTAACCAGAGGGTGCAAAATGCATCATGGGAAAATAAAACACATCTAAGAGTAAAAGATGCTGGATTTAAAAATATAACTAAAAAGAAATGTTTCTGCCAAATTTCATGCCAAAAGCTGCAACACAGCCAAATGATCAACAAATTTTGAAAAAGAGAGAAAAGTGTACAAAAATGCCCGCCAAGGACCTAAGGGTTAACAGTATATGTATAACATGTAACTTCTATTACATTAATTCATGTGTAGTGGTTAAATCATGTAGTTTTAGCATGACATGCAAAATCCTTAAAACTACAAGATTGCTTTTTGTCAACACAACTTAATGGGTTTAGGTAGGAATCACATTTGCAATACCCCTCCAGAGTAGAAGGTGGCATCATTTAGAGCCTGTCCCAAAGTCCCCCCTTGGCAATTAGCACTCGTTTTGGAGTCCACTTGTTTTTGGAGTCCGCTTCGGAATGGAGTCGCAACTGGTAGGGATTCAAAAATTTCAACCAACACAATGGCCAACCAACACCAACGTCATCAATAAGTGACGAGGTTGTGTAAATGACGAGGTGGAAGTTTTGGTTCTAACTCAACATATGTTTTTGTTTGCAATAAACTAAGATGTACCTTCAGATTTGCAAAGAAAATTGCAGCTATTTGAAACAAAAACTTATATTTGTGCAATTCCTTTCCAGCTCCGGTCGCCATTTTAAAAATGGGGATGCGGGAAAAACGGAAGTGTTCGCAAAGCATTATGGGTGGCAAATTCTTCCCCTCCGTCTCAAGCAACCATCATGAGTCTGCGTCCAAGCTGACTCCGTCCAAAGGGATAGATGATGGGCAGAATGTCCACTCCCCCTCGATACTAAAGAGAAATGGGACACCCTACCCTGACTCCAAACGTAGGGATTTGGGACAAATTGTAGGGCCAAGGGGGGACTTTGGGACAGGCCGTTAGTCTAGCCCCTACTCTACCCTTGCCTTAACCCTAAGGGTGTTTTCACACTGGGTATCTGGATCCATGCTGTACCTGTATACACTCACACCTTTCCCGCAGATGTTGTGTTCACAAGCACTTACCGCAGCCTGTGCCCGAGTACAACTGAGTGTTACAGGGCCGAAACAATAGGTGGAAGGAATTCTATCGCTATCCAACAAATGCAGAAGTCAGAAGAAGACAAACCCTTACATCATCAACTGAGCGACTGTTGTATTCATTTGCCTACAATGGCACCAAAACAGGCAATACTTTTCTGTTAGCCTGTTTGAGGCAAAGTGAAGAAGAGCGACCTTCGTTGTCCCTGATATATCACCGAGTGGTTCGGTCAATAAGGCGAGCCCGTGCCATGTGGATCCAAGGCTTTTTCAGAAGACAATAAGAGCGCCATCTATGGTCTTGTGGTGATTAAGTCACTTCTGTTGTCAGAGTGGTGATTAGGTCACTTCCGGTCCATGCAGAGTCCATGCAGACCGTACTCAGGACTACCTTCTCAATTGGACTCCGGTACAGTACTTATACATGGAACATTTGCATTCAAATTGATAAAATTAAACAGACTTTGGGGTCTAATGTACTCTGATACAGATTTGGGTATGCAGTGTGAAAACACCCTAAGTCTCAGGCTTATGGGTATCATTTAGTCTAGGTCGGATCAAACCTTAACTTCAACTATAGACCTAGGATTAAAGTACCAATGTAATCTAGATCTGTTAGAGAATAATCAAGCCAAATACTTAATAAGGATTCCCATCAGAATGAACAAGGCCACATTGACTCATGATGTTTCAGAATGGCTGCTTCAAGAACAGGTGTTCTGGCTGATTACGCCTTCAACCACACTGGTGGAAGAGCTTAAGCACACCTGTGGAGCCTGACTGCTCTGGGAAACTTAAAGTAAGGAACTGTGACAGAAGGGAAGGGTTGAGAATCTCTAAGGATCTAAGAACAGGGCTACAGGCTATATTCTGGTGACTGAACTTACTTTAGTGTTGATCAGTTAGCATGATTAATTAGTGTTATTGCCCCACTTAGAAATGTGGATGTACCTACCCTGTCAAAATAAGTTATCCATAATCATACAAGTTACTGTGACCCAAGACAGTTGAAGCTATACCTACCGATCTGGCATGTCTCCCAGCACTGAACAACCTGCCTCCCTCTAAAGCCCCACCCACTTCCTCCTGCCTGAGCTTTGACACTCCCCTCCTCACCTGACGCACGCAGTGGAAGCGGAGGTCCAGTCCGCTCTGGCGTGGCCACAGACCCCTCCTTCAGCAATCAGACACAACATCATCTACCTGCTGGGCTCCTTTATCATTAGCAGACCCTGTATTTAAGGATGTGGTCTGTGCAGCGCTGGCTCATTGTCTTCACTGCATCTCATCACCTACAATAAAGGCTCCAGTCGGCAGACTGTGCCGTCGTGGAGCCTGCACATTGTCTGTAGACATTTGAGGTTTCATAATCCATACATTTATCATCCTACATTGTTTGACACCAAGTGTATGTACGCGGAGTACACATAAAAATGTAGCTTTGTGCAGACCTGTCTGCAGAGTCAAGTACGCCCGACTTCCGGACTCTTACCTCCACCCTTCATTCACCGGACTCTGACTGCTGCAATCGGGTTTTTGTGTTTGTTCCCCTTGGTTGATGTTTCTGTTGATAAATCCTTTTTTTCCCCTCCATCACCGGGCATTTAAGTCCTATCCATTCACATTCCTAGACAAGAAGAGTAGCTCGAATGAAACGTCAGATTCAGAGGTACTGGTATCTGATGTGGGACCTGGTAACGGATGACTGACAGGAGGCTCAGCCAGGCTCGGCCAATTATTTAATTCGGACCAAATAAAATGATTGACTTGAATGATGACTTTTATCAGAAATATATGAGAATTAAACATTTTTGAGTTTCAAAACCTGTTGGATTTCTTTTACATTTTAGTATACCACACGCTTATTAGGAGCATTTTAAGATTACAAAAGAAAAGTGCAAAAATGCCACATCGTATTTAAGTCAAATCCTTCCTTAGTAAATATGTTGAAACAACTTTTATAAATTAAGTTGGACCCATACATTCCAAATATGTAATGGTAATGTCAGTACTTTATGTTCACTCAACATACTTACAATTGGTTGGTTCAACAAAATTGTGTCTCGCTAAATGAAAACATTTTAATTAGGTGGAAATTGTTTCCATAGTTTTATTATGTTCATCCAACAAATAGTTTGTTTGAGTTTGGACTCATTAGACCACATGACCTTTTTACACTGAAACACAGTACAGTCATTACATTCTATTTTATTTACCTATTTATTTTGTTACATCAAATCATTCCTGCCTTTAAATATTTTTACACAACAAAAACATGTTTCTGGCCCTTTATTAGCCTGTTACATTACATTACATGACAGTTATATTTATCTTGGAAATTAACTTTTGCAGAGCTGTAATACCCCAAACACTGGTGGCTAAAATGACTTTTTCTAGTAATAATATTTTGTCAAAAATCTAAACCTACTCCAAATTGTGCTGTAAAAATTATATGACACTATCTTCATCCAACATACAAACTTTGTTTCTTGTGTTTGGAATTTAGCTAAAGTTGGGATGTTCTAAATCTTTGTTGCTTCATTCAGCCTGTGTTTTCCCCCATTCTGAGCTCCTGTGTGTCTGTCATTTAAATCTGTCATTTCAGTTCAATTCGATCAAACGAAAAGAGGCAATCAAAGCCACAGGGAGCCACAGTCTTTCCTCCTGCCGAGCGTCGTCAGGCTCTGTTGCCTCAAACTGAGCATCGGTAGGTGGGATTGTGGAACACCTACACTGTCAGACCTGATGATCAAAACCTTTTTAATTAATCCCTGAATACCAACGATTAATACTTTGCTCCCCTGTGGATTTCTTATTGCCTGATGATCACATTGTCAATAATTCAAATGAGCTAAATGTCCTTGAGGATTAATTGGGTGTAAAACAAACATAAAAAGTTGGAAGAGTTGTTTTTGCAGTTGAAGCATTCTTGTTATTTTAGAGATGAAACAGAGAATTAACTGAAGCCTGGTACTCTGCGGCACATCAAAAAAAAAGCAAGTTCACTCTGTGGGGGCTGGGGGAAATGCCACAGGCATCACACACATACATAAACCGATTGACCACACACTGTCACACACAAACATCTACATGACCACACCCTAAGTGCATGCACACATATTCATCCTTGCTCTCAGTTGCCTACACATTACACAGCACATGCATGTGCACACACAGGTACAAATGCCAACGGCGAAAAATCCAGACAAGATTAGGCCCCCTGTGGACGACACCTGTCAATACAGCTTTTGCCTGAAGGATGTTGTTGATGTTGTGTGGTGATTCACTACACACACCCCTATACATGTCCACACAAACGCCATGATTTCTTTTCACAGGTGAAAAATTTTCACATTCTTGACTATTTTCTCTGCAGGATCTCCCTTCCTGTCTTCTTGCTTTCATCTCCCCATTTTCTCTTTTATTGCTTCTTTTTGGCATCCTCTTATTTCATCCACACTTCCCTCTCTCTTTAGGGAGATCCTGATTTCTGATATACTGCCTTGTTTCATCCAGTCACCATTAGTCTCTGATGTTCAGCTGTTAAAACATTCAACACAATTTTGAATTTGATTATGATGATTTATGAGACTGAAGACATTTAGGTCAGTAATAAACTAGCTGAACTTTTGCTGCAGGGACGTGGAGTGTCGAATGTTGTCTTCAATGCTATCTTCAGTCTCAGGTTTGAAAAAGTTGCTTGTATATGTTATCAAAGTATACGAGAATCAATATGAATGTACCCAGATCTGAGTCATTAGAATAATGAAATATAGTAGGGGTCAGAAGTTTACAGTGACCTTGGTTAATTCTTGCAAACAAAATATTTCATTTCAATCTATATTCTGTCCGTCAGGAAAGTGGTAAAGATACTGAAAGTAAATCATACAAAAATGCTTCCAGGTATATTCTGGTTACCTGTGACTGTGCCAGGTTTTCAGACATGTTAAGTCAGATTCCAAATTGCAGAAAGCAAAAATGTCCAGTTCAAAGGGGAAAGGAAGTGTGTGGGGAGTTTGCAAGAAGTGCAAGTAATATTACTAAATCACTCTAATTTCTCTAAGAAAACTTATTGTTGACAATCATGGTTAGGTTAGGTTTACCTTTATTATCCACAAAGTGGAGAATTCTTTCCACACAAAGAAACAGGATATACACAGTCTATCCTGTCACAATAAAATGTGTGTTCTAACGAAAAATAATTGCAGTTGTAACAATATTATGCCTGTTACTAAATGTTTTCTGCATTCGTAGATCCACTTTGATCTTTAAACTGTAGTGTTGTTGAAATTGTACTTATTCTTTTTATTTAGATATGTACAGCCTGAAATATAGTTCAGGGTGTACATGGTTGTTCAGGTTATTCATATTTTTTATAAAGTAATTATTAAACTATAAAGTTTCTCACTAAAACAAAGATTAAAGTTTGTTTAGCTGCCGACTGGTGTGTGCGTGTGTGTGTGTGTGTGTGTGTGTGTGTGTGTGTGAATGGGTGAATGTGGGGCCTTGTAAAACAGTTTGGGCACCATGAAGGTGTACAAAATGAGCTATATAAGAGCAGGCCATTTACCATTTTATTATTTACAGGTTTTTATACCTATTATTTTACTGGTACAGCCCACTTGAGATCACATTGGGCTGTATGTGGCTCCTGAACTAAAATGAATAGAATAGAATAGAATAGGTTTATTGTCATTGTGCAATGGGTATACAATGAAAGTGGGTAGAGCTTACCCTCTTCAGTGCCACAAAATAAAAGGATGAATAGCAATAAATAAGACATCTAATAAAATCGATGAGTCGAAATGAGTTTGACATCTGTGTTAGATGTTTTCACTGTCAGTTTGACAGACAGGGTTATAACCATTCTATCATTTCAGATAATTTTAACTGTATTTTTTAGTGATTTTATAATGCATACTAACTTGCGCTTAATCTTCAAAAAATGCAGAGACAAAGTATCAATAATTTGCCTAATATACAGAACAAATTTACAGAAGATGCATTTATGGAAAGAGGGGGTAACCTGACACACTGACTATGCCACTTTTCAACCTGAAGCTGGTGGATGACTTTTTTTCTCTGAAGTGACAAAGGAGAGATTAAAAAACACTGTGTCTAAACAGATAAATATGAACTGTTTTGTTTTATAAAACATGATGATTAAGTGACTTCCATAAGGTTTTCTGTTGTTTCCTCAGACAAACAACCTGTCATGGTTGTGTTCATTTTATTCTGAACAGTGAACCTGCACTCTTTTACCAAACTGGAGAACCAGTTACCAGCATCACTTCAGACAGAGTTTTGAAGTCATGGCACATTTCTCTGGAGAAGTGATCACAAGTTGGAAAAACTCTGAAAGTTTTATTACCAGAGCGCTCGCATCACCTGGAGGAAATCCTGCACCATGCACATTGCACAACTGCATCCACTTTTAGTCAACCCTGCATGTTAAAAACCGACACTGTAAGAGGAAGAGTCCGCCCTGTCTGCCCTTTCAGTGCACCTGTACCTATAGTGCATTGAAAGTTAAGTTAAAACAGAACTGTGCAAGATTTTTACCTTAATTAAACAGCTTCAAATTAATTGTGATGGCTAAATGGCTTGTTAGGGGGAAAATGAAAGCCCTCCCACTTCCCACTAGGGTCTCTAGGGCTGAATATGCCACTTGCAACTTCTCTGCCACCTTATGTCATGGTTTACGGCACTTCAACACAAACACACCCTCAGCCAGGTACGGCTGGCTAGCTGTAAACATGAGCCAGCCACACATTCATTTCACAGGTGTTTACCATAGCAGAGCCGGCAGAGAAAAGGAAGAGGTGTCTGTTGTCAGAGGGTGGAGGAAGAAGAAGAAGATGGTGAAGAAGAAGATGAAGAAGAAGAAGAAGATGAAGAAGAAAATACTGCGTGACCAAATGAGGAACAAGACAAACTTTTGCAGAATGGTGAGAGCTGAAAGAAGAAGTATGGATAGATAATAATGGATTAGATTTCTATAGTGCTTTTCAAGGCACCCAAAGTGCTTTACATTATTGATCCATTAGTCATTCACTCTCACATTCTCCCTCTGGTGGTGATAAAATATATCTGTAGCCACAGTTGCCCTTGTGAGTGGCACTGGAGACAAGGTGGGTAAAGTGTCTTGCCCAATGGACTGAGCAGGATTCGATATAGGACAAACCGCTCTACCTCCTGAGCCACAGCCACCCATGGATACATAGTTGGCGTTGTTGCTGTTGCACTTGAAAGTATCACTGAGATAAATGCTTCATACTCTGTATTTCAGTGGATTTGTGTGTGCTTGATAATTGCTATTGGTTGTTATGGTGTTTACTCATTTATGAACTCATTTTATGAACAATGCCCACATGCTTGCTAGCTAGTGGAGATGTTAGCATACTCACTAGTAATCGCAGTTGTTTATGTTTAGGTGTATGTTTGTTTAGTTTATTAGATCACCCTTTGTCTGCTTCAGGACAGCATTTTTACTACTGGCCACAGAATTTTGTCAGTTGAATCAAGTATTTGTGAGATGTATGTAGTTCATTATATGACCCATGTCTAAGTTGTTTCGTTTGTGACTGGCAGAACAACTACTCTTGATGTTCAGTCTTAGCTGGTGTTGTATGTACTTGTCTCTTGTGCAGGTGAAGGTCTAGAATCTAGATGATTGTTGTTATAAATCTTAGCCCTGGGATGACAGCGCACTAATCACTAACACGGCTAGGACGCAGTGTCAGGTGAGAGCTGCTGATGTTTGTTATTGTTATAAAGGTTAGCCCAGGGATGATAGTGTGCTAATTGCTAATGGGGCTGGGACACAATGACAGGTGGGAGCTGCTGATGTTTGTTAGCCTGTTAGGTCTTAAGTTGTGTGGCTATCGTTAGCAGTGTGGTGCTAGTGGCTGCAGATGGAGCCCCAGATCGGTGGTCTCTGCACCTACAACCAACGTGTTAATGTGACCCGTCTGCCTGAATGGCCAGGGGGTTCCTGTCTGCATGTCCCCCCCGCTGCAGCGCTGGTTCCATGACCTCCTTCGTGAAGTGAAAACAAATGTCCAAAACTTCCGGCTAAAGTTTCCCACTCCTCTCCACTCCAGTAGTGTATTTGATCACTATTTTTTTTTTGCCTTCTTGTCGCTGACTTCATTGAAAACAAATGCAAATGGTTGGAGAGTGTCGGTTTTATGACAGTGAATATGTACTTCATACTTCGAAACTGTAGGGGGAGCTCTGTAGAGAAAAATGTAACAAAAACGGAGAAGAAGAACCAAAATGGTAAAATCTTACAGTCTGACTTTAAGTTTGATCTGCTTCAATTAAACCAAATGCTGGAAGCAGACTACAACACAGGGCATTGTGGGTTAACACCATGTTTTGTTTTCATGGAAATGGAAGCTGCCCTGCATTAACCAATAGATGAGTCAAGTTTCTTGTTCATTGTTTGTCTTGTCTTCTCCTTCAGTGATTCTTGATACAGTGCCACCACAGGCAAGAAGGAGAATACATTATTCAAAAGGTTCAGTTTGTTTGACACAGTACACTATGAAAATATAACGTGCTCGCACTTGAAAACCCTCGGTCTGACTTATAAAAATCTTCAAAATATGACTGTCACTGATATATGTAAAATGTTTGAGACTGTGAATTAGTACTGGAATTGGTTTGTGTAATAGATGTATTAAGGAATCCAAGCTTTATCTACAACAGTACATACAGTGATAAAGAATAAATGTAAATGAACCACAAGTATAAGAGAAACAATGCCCTGCGGCCAGCGTGGGCGAGGGTAAATACGTCTAAGACAAATAAATATACAATGAGAAATAATTTAAACTGCTTAGATACTTAACGTGTTTAAGAGATCATGTAAGTCAGTGTCATGCCTTTTAATAGTGAATAAGAAATAAATGTGAATGACAGAATCCACAAAGTGGGATAAGTGTAATAAAGATTTGTCATATTGAGGCAAGGTAAGTTTATTTGTATAACACATTTCATGTCCAACACAATTCAAAGTACTTTACATAAAACACAAAAGCATCACAGGAGAGGCATAAAAATACATTTAAAATAAGATAAAGTTAAAATAAAATATATTAATTATATTAAAAACATTAATATTAAAATTGAAATTGTATTTTATTTATTATTTAGAGTTTAAGAGAAAGTGATAGTAAACAATAATGTTTTCAGGCCTGATTTAAATGAGCTGACAGTTTGAGCAGACCTCAAGTATTCAGGAAGTTTGTTCCACAGGTGAGGAACAGAATAACTGAATGCTGCTTCACTTTGTTTGGTTCTGATTTTGGAAACACACAGTAAACCTGTCCCTGATAACCTCAGGGGTTTGGATGCTTCATAGGGAACTAACAAGTCTAGGATGTATTTCGGTCCAAGGCCATTCAGTGCTTTGTAGACCAGGAGTAGGATTTTGAACTCTATCCTTTGACTCACAGGAAGCCAATGTAGTGATTTGAGGACCAGTGTGATGTGGTCCAGTTTCTTGGTATTAGTGATGATTCTGGCCACAGCATTCTGGATCAGCTACAGCTGCCTGATTGATTTTTTTGTTAAGACCTGTGAAGACACCATTACAATAATCTAACCTACTAAAAATGAATGCATGAACAAGTTTTTCTGTGTCTTGTTTGGACAGAAAACCCTCAATTCTAGCAATGTTCTTCAGGTGGTAATAGGCAGACTTAGTAATAGCTTTTAAGTGGTTGTTAAAATTCAGGTCTGAGTCAATAATTACACCAAGATTATTGGCCTGGTTTGTAGAGTTCAACGGCATGGAGTCAAGGTAAGCACTGACCTTTGACCTTTCTTTTTTGGGGCCAAAAATAATCCCTTCTGTCTTATCTGCATTGAGCTGGAGAAAGTTCTGAAACATCCACTCATTTGATTGGATGAATACATTTACTTAGTGAACTTAAGGGACTGTAGTCATGTGATGACACTGAAATATAAAGTTTTGTGTCATCTGCATAGGTGTGGTGAGAAATGTTGAAATGCTCTATGATCTGAGCCAGGGGCAGCATATAGATGTTGAACAGAAGCGGTCCAAGAATGGACCCTTGAGGAATCCCACAGGTCACCTTTGTTCTCTCCACCTCGTAATTACCAACTAAGACAAGTATTCCCTACTTTGTAAGTAGGATTTGAACCAGTTTAACACAGTGCCAGTAAATCCCACCCACTTTTCCAGTCTGTCGAGCAGTATATTCTGGTCAATCGTATCAAATGCAGCATTGAGGTCCAGTAATACCAAGACAGAGGTTCTGGATGCGTCATTATTCAGAAGTAAATCATTTAGAACTTTAATAAGTGTAGTCTCAGTGCTGTTGGTTGCTGTTGGTTGTGGTTGGCAGATTATTAAGGCAGCATGTTGTGGACTTTAACTGTTTAATAGTTTCTGTCAGTGCTGTATAATCTAGGAAGTAAAAATACTGAGGCTTGATTATGATTTATTTAAGAGAAAACATGTCAAGGAAGTGTAAAGGGTGCATTTCAAGTTTATTATATAGATATTTTTATTTATTGATTTATTGATTTATTTTATTGTATTTTTTATTTTTTTTTGTCTGTAATTTGGTGCCTATGCAGCCGCCTGTGTCACCTATACCCAGAGCTGGGCTGGACTCTAACGTTGCATTATTAACATTCACAATAACATTAGGGTCATTTTCACAGGCTTGAGCCAAATATTTGTGAAAGTTATTCTTGTTTAGTTCCATTTCTCTCACCCATTCCTCCGCTCTATCGTGTCTCCACTGTCAAGCTGCAGTGAGGCTGGACAGGAAATTGAGACTCCAGTGTTCGTGTTTCCAAATGATTCCAAATGATGGTTTACAGAGGCATTTTCATTCATCCATCTTTTTTCTTAACCATGCTGTGCACTGTCACATCTGTTTTGGGTCTGCATTGACTGTGGTCTGAGTAAGTGCAGATATCCACGGAGTGTAAATGGCCAACTCTGGCCAACTCTATAGGGGCCTGCCCTTAGTGGCCTGACTTATCAGTGCATGCCAAAGTTTTTGGGACAGACGGACAGTCAACCAACTGATGACAATACCCTGCAGCCAGTGTGGGTGAGGGTAAAAACACTTGAACCAGCTGAATGTTGAAACCCCAATCATAAAGAGTCGACAGAACTATTAGGTGTGAAATCAGCTTCATGCTTTATAATATAGTTTTTGTTTTATATAGTATGTGTTTACATTACCACCCCTAGTGTTTTCTTAAAATATTTCATTCACATTAAACCAGCTCATTCTCTCAGGTCAAGATGTTCCCTAAAATTGCTTTTTCTATGTATTATTACTTCAGTGAACTGAAATATTTACTTTTAAACACATGTACATAAATATCCATATTAGTGTGACTGGGGTTGTGGAATATCTGAATCCAATATTCATTCTTGTTACAGTTCTGTTTGACTCTCAAACATCTCTGGAAGGAAACATCCTGTCTGGTTCACTGGCCAGAGATAAATGTTCATGTCAGTCATTTGGCACTGGACGAGTAGTGTAATGTATGAGGAAGAGAGCTCTGTTTCTTTCATGCATGAAGCAGAATGTTTGCTGATGTTTGATTAATTTAGGAATATTTTATTTCCGGGCGACACGGTGGTGCAGTGGATAGCACTCGTGCCTCACAGCAAGAAGGTCCTGGGTTCGATTCCAACACCAGT
>JAPQRP010000006.1:7986120-7998809 GCA_037367295.1 Apogon hyalosoma
TTCTTGACAGTTTCAACATGTCATGTCCTGGATGTGTTTCATTATCTACTGAAACATCCAGTTTTGGCCTTTACAGACCAGCACACATGCAGAAGGGGGCATGTGGATTTGGAAAATGGAACAATACTTGATGGAGTTCAATGACTGAAGAGGGATTCTTAATGTAATTTACTATTCTTATTACAAATGCATGGGGCATCCAAAAACTTTTTTCCACCACTGTGTCTGTGTGTGTGTGTGTGCGTGTGTGTGTGTGTCTATGTCTATATCTATATCTATATCTATCAATCGATTGATAGATATATATCGATAGATAGATAGATAGATAGATAGATAGATAGATAGATAGATAGATAGATAGATAGATAGATAGATAGATTAGAGATTATATATACAGATTAGGAAGAAATATAATGACCCTCATTTTATTTTGTATTGACATTGATGTGGACCATAGACTTTGACACAGGACTGAACATGACGGTTTATTGTGAGTCACTGTGCCAGAGGGGGACGTTAACGGGCTGGCTCTGACCGGGGACCAGTGGAGTGGAACCAGGCCACAGTAAGAACCAGACCGACCTTGTTAGTGTGTGATCACAGCTTGACCATGTTCTCCCATCGTGTCCCAGTAGTTCTGTTGAGCCGGATCCAGCCCCCTCCCCCATTTTCGGCTGTGAATGGAGTCATCCGTGGGCCACCTGTAAGCCCATTGTAATTTTAAAAAACAACTAATAACTCAAAAAGTATTGGTCGCATCAATAAGTTGTTTTCGCCTGTCTGATCCTTGACCCAAAATACACAAGTACTTCGAATAGGCAAAGGCTAGGTCTGTCCAGTTTTTCAGTTATAAAGCAGATACACATACACGCATGCATGCCCACAGAGGCCACTTGGCTTTTGTTATATAGAAAATAAAGTGTCATTTGTTTTCAAATAACACTGTAAACCCAATCAAGCTATGTAATTTTCTAACTCCTATTAAAAACAACACTCACAAGTAGCCTAGTTTTACCAAAGTAGTAAAATTGAAACTCACTGCGCTTAAAAAAAACCAGTAGAATATAGTTTTGATTTAATGGTTCACAAGAAGGTTTGTAAATTATCGAGGGAAAAATAAATTAAGTCTAATTCATGTTCAGTGAGATACATTAATCTGGAATACTGCCATTGCTGAATGTCCAAGATGTATGATTAAAGCACATACTACATATTTAATAATTTTAATTAACTGACAATTAATAATAGATGCAAAAATGAAACTGTGAGTCTCAAGTGATGACCTCTGTTTTATTGGCTGTTTGTGTCAGGTTTCAGATTTGTGTGATTTTTAATTCCAAATGCATCTTTAAAAATCATGCAACCTGGGAGTTGTGTCAATAACCACTCCTCCCCATCTCCACTTGATTGTTTTTATGAGACTTTTTGTTTCAGTCTCAGGTTGTGGCAAAATCCAAATAGATTTGTAAGAACAATCACAGCTCATCGCACTCCCATGATGCTGTAATTCAGCTCATACTGCGCTCTTCAGATTACAGTGTTGTGTTTACATGTAGGTGTGTGTGTGTGTGTGTGTGTGTGTGCATGTTGCTGTGTAGCAGGAGGCTTTTACCCTCTAGTCCACCTGGCTGTGTTTCGAAGACCCTAACTTTAATTCGAAGCCCATTTTCAGTCCATTATGCCGGGCCACTGGGGAGGCCACAGCAAATTAGAACTATCTCTACTCCACTGACTTCATCATTAAAATTAAAATGGCACTCACTGCTCCCCACCTGTCTCACACACACACACACACACACACACACACGCGCGCACACCCACACACACACACACACACTGACCAGAACTCTAATACAAAAACAGTCTCAAATGTGTAGGTACGCCTGCTGATCAGGAGCAAACCCTGACATGTATTAAACATATTAATTTGCACTGACAGCACTTCCAAAGACACACTTATGCAAAAGGAAAAACACATATGATTGTTGAGAGAATTGGAAGTGCCCAGTATCACCTACTCAGTGGGGCAGTATATTAATAGCCACTGTGTTTAGTCCTGTTTTCAGCACTCTTGGTACATCCGTGTGTGAGTGTGTCCAGATGGGTGTGTGTCAGCCCATTTAAGCAGCAGCGGGTTGTCTTTGATACCATGGCTAATGTAAGAAGTAAGAATGGCCGGTCATTTAGTTGATATAGCTTCACAGTCAGGCCAAGCCCACACTGTGGCCCAAACAAGATCGATAAGAGGAGAATAGAGGAGACCCACAGAGCGAGAAAAGAGGAGAGGAAGGGAATAGATGCACTAATATTGCAGCCTCAAGTCCTTGCCTCTGGTCATCACAGCCGTAAAACTCAATAATTACACCGGTTTCTTTGTAAACAGGACTGACTGTGGACCAGAAAAAAGCACTGGTGTGTGTGATGACTGGCTAGTGCTGGTGAGTATGTGTTTTGTATACATTTTCTTTTTGCCCTCCTCAAAATATGGGAGTGAATTCATTTAAAAGAACAATCTGTGCACTTATTCAAATGAGATTGAATGATTTCAATTTAAATGAGCTTGAATAAGTACAGTGAACCACATCCATGCGTATGAGGATTTGTGTACATTCTCATCTGCATCTGAGTGTGTGTAAATATATGAGCAACGTTGTGCTGTGCATGTGTGTCTGTGCACAGTGTGCAACATGTTGCGTCCAGTAAAAGCAGCGGGTTTCTGCTAATGCTCCAGGAAAGCAGCGAGGCTGGCAGGGAGCGGCGTCTGTGTGAGACGAGGAAGCGAGTGTTTTCCTCACGGTTCACGGAGGAGTCAAAAAGAGAGGGAGCGTGGAAATGAGATGAATTGAAGCGGGAGGAGGAAGGGAGGCAGGAGGAGAGAAAGGGAGAAAAGAGAAAGTGAAATACACCAAGTGCTCGGCAGTGCACACTGCTGGAGTGGGAATTGACTCGATCCCTTCCAGCCATGAAGTTTGAGGAGTGTCTTTCTGCTCCTGCACACTTAAAGACAATGAGGGGATGCATGCATGACTGCAGAAAGATTAGACAGAGAGACTGTGAGAAAAGCCAGTCTGCTCTGAGAGACTTCATTCATCCTCCGACTGACATGCTTTCTTTTTTCCCTAGATACGTACACAGTATCAAAATATTGGCGTCAGCATTGGCTTTTAAATCCTGAGTGGTAATTATCAGGGAATTTGATCATTAAGGTGATGAATGGTTTCTGAGCAACATAGCACTGTACAGGGATACACAACACAAGCTGCATCTCACATGCAAAACAGACACACTCCTATTCATTATGTGGATCAATATTACAACATAAATTTGCACTCTTAAACAGAAGTCTGGCATTTACACACACAAAAGGAGCTCCTCCATACCTGCCCTTATTGACTTGTAGAAAACATGGCCACAGTCAAACAAACACACTAACATTCATATACAGACTAAACTACATTGGAGATATGTCGATCAGTTGAGAAGTTGTGGAGTTTTCTACTAACAGCTTTCCAAAGGGGCATGTTCCAGGAAGTGAATAAGATTTTTAGCAGAAGAATTTATGTCATGACATCAATGAGTAAAACACTGACTGAAATTACTTCAAATTTTCACACTTTTAGACTCTACATTAAAGCTGTATATGACGTTCGTCACCAATTTTTCATCAGACCTGTAAAACCCAAGTCATAGCCTAAGTATCACAAATCCATTAGTCTTTCTGTGATTATGCACCTGAATCGTTCCCCTCATGGTGAACAACTTCGAAGTGTACTCCACCACAAACAATCAGTTTGTTTACATACCAAACTGATACCTAAACAAAACCGTCACTTGTTTTTTTCCAGAATTCCAATGAGGCTGTTTTTGTGTTTGTTGCCACTGTGGCCATATTGCAGCTGCATAGAATCCCAAAAAACCTGAGTGACGGTTTCGTTTAGGTTTTGGTTTGGTATGTAAACAAACTGATTGTTTGTGGTGGAGTACACTTTGAAGTTGTTCACTGTGAGGGGAGTGATTCAGGTGCGTAATCACAGAACGGATTCATGATACTTAGGTTATCACTTGGATTTCAGAGATTTGATGAAAAATAGTATTTGAGTTACAAAGTAATACACAGTAACACATGGGCTTTGTGGCATTATTAAGTATTAAAATGTTACAACAAACGTGTTGTCACGTGTCCATGTTTTCAGTGAATAAAATTAAGTTGTTACTTATCAATGGCTGCTTTATTTTGGATTTTTGCACATATTTGCTCTGGAAACAATGTATAGATAAAGCCTTTTGTGCACTGGATCATGATAGATCACTTTTCAAAAGATGTTCTCCAGAAAAAAGTAAAGGGGAGGTAAGAATATCTTGGCGGCAAATGCCCAAGAGTCAGAGTATTGTAGTGATCTTCTGTTCGTTTCCAAAAACAAAACATGTATGAGTTGTATTCTGGCGTGAATGACAAGACTGTAATCCATTCCAAAAATGTATTAAAACAAAAAAGGCTCATTTACATCATGTCAGACAGTATCTACTCATAAGCTCTGTAAGATCTCTTCTTCCTTACTGCTGAGAGGTCATAAGACACACATACACAGTGAGGGTGCATTAAACAGCAACGAAGAAAATCAGAAATTTGCGACTTCACACAAATAAACTTATAAACGTTAATTCTTATTAGCTATCATATTTTGGCTCTTACATGTATTTTTGAACATTATAGCATCACTTTTAGAGCATTACAACAACATAAGTGCTGATCCAGACACCTGTCAACATACACATTATCACGTTGAACATCATTACTTACATTAGTACCATTACTTCAGTGGTTCCCAACCTTTTTTGGCTCATGACCCCATTTTAACATCACAAATTTCTGGTAACCCCAGACATTCAAAACTAAGACTTTTTTTTTGGCTGAAATTAATTTGTTTTTGATCATGTAATAGTTTGCTATACTATGTTGCAAATAAACATTAATTTGGGCTATATATTGCATATTATTATGGACAGATGCAGAAAAGCCAGGTGTAGATTACTGCACAAAGTGAGAATTTTATTTTCATTGGTCAGGATATGTACAGTCAGTCCAGTTTGTATTTACAAGGCTGACAATAAATACTGAACAATAATTCAAACTATGAATTATGAAAAAGCTGCAGCATTTTAAACAGACTTAATGAACACTTGATGCATAAACAGTACCACAGTGCTTCAGTTTCAGCTTCAGAGTTTGTCATGTCTTTTATGGATTGTGATTGTTTCTCTCAACTCACCATATATCTTTTTGTTGGTAAGTTTTTATTTTTAACAATTACTAGAAATTTCAGGTGACCCCATTTGAATTTCAGGCAATCCCACATGGGGCCCCGACCCCAAGGTTGAAAAACACTACATTACTTCATGATACCTAACAAAGCAGGTACAATCCTTGTTCACACAGGGTTAACTTTTCAGACCCTGTAGACCACATTGGACCTGAGATTGTTGACTCACTGTCCTCACTGTAACTGTCACTGTCTTGTAATATGTGAGGAAATTACCAAAAATAGTCACTTGCGCGATAAAGGGTCAAAGGTTAATTCCTGGGACTACAAGGACAAAAAGGGCAATAAGTGAAAGTTTGGAGGCTAAAGAACAAGGGGTGTGCACAAAATCTTAAAGTGACATGGACTGAAATGTAGGAACACCAGAACAGGATTCATTTTCAGGTCATGTAACACTGGTACTTGTGTCACCTGAGGGCATCCTGTGGAATATATAACTATTTTTTCTAAGTGTACACCAAAGTAAAGGGTTGATTTTAGACTATTACATGAAATAGTCAACATTAAAACACTTTATATTTGGTTATTAAACCAAGTAGTGGCCTCTGAGTGAAAACTAAGTTGCTCTGGCTGCATAATTAAAAAGCATTAGTCAGACAGACTCAGTGTCAACCTCCGCCTGTAGGTCTGGTCTGATTAGACGCTGTTCGAGTCTGTGTATGTATGCGTGTGTTGTGCATTCACCTCTGGCTGTGCGTGTCTGGAAATCTTTTTACAATGCAGAGCAGAGCTGAGGAAGCAGGGGAAATGGATGCTGGGGAAGATGGAAACAGCGTGAAGGGAGAAAAATGATGAAATGGAGCAGAGGTACAGTAAGAAAGTGAAGCAGGGCAAGACAGAAAGGGAGAGAAACCAACATGAGGTGAAGGTTGTTGTGCTGTGATAGACCCACACAGCAGACGGATCAGAAATGGAGGTGTTGAAATCAAGGAGGATTTGACATCTAATAGGGCTGGGAAATGAGGCTTCTTCGGGTACAAGCCAGTGTCTGTTAAAAATAAGTCACTGTTTCAGTTTAGATTGTCTTAAATTTAACGGCGTAGAAGACTCAGAACTTGGAAAAATATCACACAAAATTTGTGGTTTTGCATCAGTTGGTTAGTTTGTAATCGTCAGAGCTGTAGCATGGGTCATTTTGGTCTTGCTAGAATGGATATTTATCTAAACAGGTCTTTTCTTCCTCTGTTTTTTTTTTTTTTTTTTTTTATTCAATCCATAAATACCTCTTTCCACACAACACAAAAACAATAGCAAATTGGTTAAATCACTAGACAAGTCATTATCTCTAGTGGACTTGAACACCACAGAAAATATTGGACATAGTAGATGCAGAGGTTTTACAGGATGCCATTTTCTTTCCTCAAACAGCCATGGTCATTTCAGACAGGACATGAATATTTTCCAGAGAAAAGCATTAATGAGGTCAGTTTTTTCAAACTTTCGCAGCACCAACCAATCATTTGTGTGTAATGCATGTCATGTAGCAACAAAAATGATGGACCCAGACTTATTTATTTCCAGGATACCAAGGAATACGTCAGCATCGTATGTGTCAAATACAGTTTATGTAGTGTGTCTTTTAACCTGGACACTGGACATAGACCTAAAGGAACAGAGGATGTTGAATCAAACAGACTGGAGACACACAGGCTGCAGACGAGCCTCCAGGTGATAGTGACTCCATCACTATTTTTGTTAAATGACCTGATGCAAATACAGTAAATTGGAATCTTTCATTGAAGTAGTTCAGTTGTCACTAGCTCACCAACCTTTAGACTGACATGAAGTTGAGTTGCTGACAAGGAAAATAATAAACTTACCATAAACGTTGTTTTGGGTTGAAAGAAATATTCTACTACAACGCTGATACATCTGTCCTTCTACACATGTCAGTTCTGATTGTGATGTACTCCATGTAGTACACTGACTCATACACACATAATTGTTATTTCAGGTGTATGTTCATGACACAAAGTAAGAAGAGACATGGCATGTGACACCACTGTTTTCTAATCTCTTCGTTATAAAACATGGATACACAGAAACCGGAATCTTTAATAATGATCACTTTGTAAAATGTTTTTACAAATCTGTTTTTTTGAAAGACTTACCTTACATATCGTTGTGTGTCTGTTATGTGAGCCTGAATCTAGTGGACAGCATTAAAGATCAGACTAATACCTTAGCTGCTAATTTTAGACAAAACATTAAATGCATGCTTTTAATCATAAATCCTTAATATATTTGCATTTGTTAAAATGTGTTAGTGTATGTTAGTGATGTGCTTGAATGTTGAGTGGAAGCATAAAAGGTGAATTTGGTGTATGCTCTTTACAGAGAAAGTGTGACAGCTTATCTGTGAAATTAAAGAAAAAAAGATCACAAGGCTGAAACCTGTGGGTTTTTTTGTTTGGTTTTTTTTTTCATTTTACACATTACATTCACACTTACAGTAGCTCAGCTGCTTATATCACCTCTGACTAACATATTGATAAATGTCAACTAAATGTCATTACCTATCTCTGCACAATAATACGCTTCTTAAAAAAAAGAGGGAAAAAAATCAAAAGTGATATTCTGGCTCACAGTATTATATATTTTAAGGAAATTGGTGATCATTGATACGTGAATGAAAAGCAGGACAGCATGTTCCACAAAGTGAAAACCACACACAGAGCACTGATTAACATGTTGGAAAAGCACAGTGAAAACCAGTGCAAATGAAACCACTTACTTGTTGGCCACTCATTACCTTAATTCTCTTTTCTTCTCCCACCATGCTACAATTCATAACCTGTAGTTAGTATAACCCTGTCTCTGCCTGTCTTTTGTTCAGTCTGTTCTATCCATCATCTCTCGTGAGCTCTCATTCCTTGTTAGTGATGAATAATATTCCCCCTCCTTCCTGATGGAC
Source organism: Apogon hyalosoma (assembly GCA_037367295.1). Lineage (NCBI taxonomy): Eukaryota > Metazoa > Chordata > Actinopteri > Kurtiformes > Apogonidae > Apogon > Apogon hyalosoma. The sequence goes on from JAPQRP010000006.1 coordinate 7,994,356, forward strand.
CCTACACCCCTCTCATCTTCTTTATCACTTTCCATTGACCACTCATTCACTCTTCACCTGCTTCCTCCTTTTTCCGCTTTATTTTTTCTGCATCTGCGCTTTCACTTTCTCTCCTTTTGTTTTTCTCATTTTCTTTTCTAGTTTTTACATCGCCTCTCTTTCCAGCCGAGTGGCAGCAGTACATTTTACCGAAGACGAAAGCGTGGATAAGTCTCTTCCACTGCCCGTCTCGACTTCTCATCCTCAACCCCCCTTAAAGCTGTCGTTTCTGCTTCTGCCCCCTTATATCTGTCTTTCTCGATGCATCCTTCCATTTGTTTCTCTCCTCACCTCTGTTCACCTGTTCCATCTCTATCTCTCTTCACATGCTGCCTCTCCCTTTTGTCCAACACTTTTATTGCTCTCAACAGCTCATAAAATACAAAGGGAGAAGGCAAAAGCTAAATAAAGCAACAGTAATGTATTCTGAAAGGGGTAACTTAATAAACCAGGGGTGTTTGGTGACTGTTAATAATGCTGCTGTGCTGGCCAGCCAGAGTCCCAGGTGTGATTAAGCAAACTGCCAATAGATGGAAAAAAACAGGGAACACCCAATTTCCTGTTTGTTTTCCAGCAAATGAACATTTCTCCAGCTTTTTCCAAGGATTGCAGGGACTGGGTTTTATCTCAGAGTCGAAATGTGAAAGTGGGCCACCATCAATGAGAGAGGCAGATGGTCAAATGTTTACTGGAGGGCATGTTCTCTGTAGCGTTTTATCAAAAATACAGTATGCCAACCCATCACAGTGGTTATGACTGTGAATAATGAGCTGATATTCTGGCAGGTATGTTTGACTTACCGTTAAGGACATTCTTAGACTGCAAGACCCACAACCTGCACATACTGGATACCATAGTACATACTGAATATACACTATATGAACAAAAATGTAAGGATATATCACATTTACAGCTTTCTACAACTTTCTGTTCCCATTGATTTGATCTAAAAATTCTCATTTTAGTGATTGCCAATGATTATCAAGATAAAACTGAAATCAATATTTGCTGTTAAAGGCTCATCTTTCTTCCTGAGTGAGAATTGAAGAAACCACACTATTGCTTATGGTTAGAACATGGGAAATATTTCAGAAATCTAGATGTAGAGACATTTAAAACAGTCATAGTAAAAAAAAATAACAAGTGCTAAAAGCTGTGCCAAGTTAGCACTTCCACCTCACAGCCTTAAGTTTCCAGATTCAATTACCCATCAGACCTTGGTGTTGCTGTGTTGTGTTCTTCTGTTCATTCCTCCAGTTTCTCCTGCTATTAAAAACATATATATAGGCCACAGGTTACTTCTCTTGTCAGTCCCCTTGACCATGACACTGAAGAAGATCTAGAATTGGTCCATGGCAGCTAACTGTTTCTAATGTGTGCTATGTGCTACTGCTAATTGCTATTCATTATTACTAATACTACATGCTGTATGTAAAAAAAAAACAAAACAAAACAAAAAACTCTGATGCATTTTTTAGGCATTTAAATGATAGTGAGAACAAAATAAATCCTAAACACAAATAAAAACATCTAATGCAATGAAACACCTGAATTCAATGTGTCTTAGCAGAGTCATGTCATCATATCTGACCAAATCTGATCAATGATTGGTAAGTACAGCTGTTAGTCACACATTTAACTCTCCTTCCTGACTGAAAATACCTGTGATTAGATGAAATCAGTTGCAATAGCTAAGGAATTGATATTAAAGTCTTGTTTTCTCTAAGAGCCTTTGAATTAAAATATTCTGAAAGGAAATTATTGTAATTTTTGCCCAGTGATGCCAAAAAACAGTAATGCAGGGTACCACATAGTCATGTGACCACCAGCTTTATCACTATGGATACAATCACCAGTTGCTAATCACCGGTTATTATAAGGAGTTTTTAATTTCTATGGAGTAATCTGGGTGAATTGGTTTGAATGAATTGAGAAAAGTCATTTAAAGTGTACCTGTACTGGTCATGCTTACAACATTAATTTTGCTTTGTGTATTGCTTATAAGCAGGAGAGGTGCAAATTCAGTAAAAAAAAAAAAAAAATTCTGCATAAATGCACCACACTGGACCTTTTTATTACGTGAATTACACGTGTGGGCAGAGCCTATGGGTGCAGCCGTTGTCAGCCGTAAATGATATACCTGTCGTTGATTCCAGGTAATGGAATACGAGTAAACAAGCACCAGTCAGTGAACAGATTAAGTGGAAAGCACGTGTTTGTGCGTTGTTCTTTGTGCATCTGTAAGCTTTGCACTCCGCTATTGTCCCAGAGACTCGACCCAGCACTGGCTGATAATGTGTCACCTGAGACTGGTTTCTGCTGTGCGCTGGTCAGTGAGCAGTTCATGGCTGCCCAGGTAATCTGACAATTCTATGAGGTTTTGTCACTACCGGTGCTGGAACAGCCCACAAAGGAGGCAACATGTCGCTGACCATGCCTGACTGATGGAACAGTGACTTAGTACTCAAAACCTCTTGACAACGGGCAATAATATAAGTTACTGGACGGAACCGTTAATACTATACATGATCTTTTGAGATAGCTAGCAATGAAAATTCACTAAAGGTATCCTTTAAATGTTTCAAACTGCAGGAGTAGCCAGTGCCATTTATTTTGCTGCAAATAATCTATTGTGTGAAAATACAGTATATCAAATATGTCACACCATGGCAGTTTCATGTATTTACACTTGCATGCGCACCTGCCTGCCTCCTGAGCTGTATATGCATATTTAATGTGTGTAAATAGTGAACTCCAGCTGAAACGCCATCAGAGCAGGTGGCAGTAATGTACTAATTGCACTAAATGAAACCCATCATTAGACAAAAGAAGAAGATGACCATAAAGCATTATGGGATGCTATATATCTAACAGATAGCTTGAGTGTCATGCTGACATTTGCCTGGTACAGTACACAAACATTAGATTCTTAAGTTTAACGTATACCATATTACACACAAAATACTTCAAGCTACTACTATTGGTCAGAATCACTATGCCACATTAAAACCTGTTTGACATGCTAAGGTTTGGCATCACTTACATTGTCATTTTATCAAAACATATGTATATTATGTGTGACAATTCTGTTTTTACTTTGACAAACCGTATCAACAATACAAAAACATACAGACTTGGATTTTTTTTCTATCAAACATATTCACAAACATGCTTCAAGATTTAAACACAGGTTCCTTATATGTATAAAGTGAGAGTATATAATAAGCTATTGACCCTAAACAAGTCAGTAATGCTTTTCTTTCTTCTAAATATTCTCTTAAAGGCTGAATCACAACTACACTGATAACTCTCAGAATGTGATATGGACTGATTAATTGTTTGAGCTGTCAGTTATTTTATTTTTACATTCTGTTCCAAGTGCCATCATGGGTTTACAAGACACCAAAAGTACAGTAGCAGTGGTCAGACTTGTCATTTCATAACAGTTTCAAATATTTTTTATTGCTCAGTCTTAAGCAAAATAATAATCTGCTGTTTCTCCCCAGCTTGGCAAATGAAATCTGCTACAAAAATGTTCTCTTGCTGAAGTGCCACTCAGCATAAATGGGGTAATTTATTCATTCATTTATTTTATTTTATTTTTTTACCAAAAAGTACAAAGTACAGGGCTGAAAAAAAAAAAAAAAAACATACCTCATGAACTCCAAAAGACAAAAAATACCTCTATGATACGCAATCATATATCTTGTTTCCACAGAAAAATATAGCAACTTGCATAGTCACACATATGAATTTTTTTCAGAGCTACAGAAACTCTCCACTTACATTAGAGTGATTATTCTGACGGATGTCTCTTTGTATATTATGTTTGAAGAGGCATCATCTTGCAGAGACTCATCCAACAACAGCCGAAAGTTTTATTTTAACAAAAAACTTTCATAAACTACCACACAGCTGATGATGGCTTAAATTATTATGACAAACTGAAGCAGTATGTCCATGAGTAAAGACTGGAACCACAATACTCACTGCACAGTGACAACATACAGGGTGTCCCAAAAAAACTGACATAATTTGAGATGTCCATATCGGAGTGACTACATGGTCAGGAGAAATCATACTTAATAGGATTTATTTTGGACATAAAATGTTTTATTCTACAAATTTCAAATGATAAATTCTGGGGGATGGTAATTTTATAATGTTCCAAAGTTATTACAAATGTTCAATATGTGCAAGAATAAGAGGAGAATCGCTGAGGCTCTGGAGGATGTTACACATGACATGCTGCAGCGAGTGTGACAGGAACTCCAGAACTGACTTGATGTGTGCTGCGTTACAAGCGGCACACACACTGAACATTTGTTTTATATCTCTCAAGGGGAAGTTGGAGGGTCCGGTGCAATGGGGAATGGGCAGCAGACCAAGGCAGGGGCCTTGGCGGTCCGATCCCC
>JAPQRP010000006.1:8013168-8023874 GCA_037367295.1 Apogon hyalosoma
TCTAAATCCAAATCACAAGCTGTTGTTTCAGCCATCACTGACGTCCACTCCTGTGTTTGTGCTCCAGTGTGCTCACTGCTCCTGTGTGAAACCGGTGCCAAACTGTCATGTGACTGCCTGGATACATCTGATTGGTGGTATGGAGTCAAACGTAGCTATTAGATGTAGCCACTAGCTACGTTTGATTAGTGAACCATGATCATGTGAGTTTTTGGTGGAAGTCTTTCGAACAAAACAAAACAAATGGTTTGTGCATTAACAGATGACCAAAAATAAAAGTAACAAGCAGAATGTACGCCATTGTAATGAAGAAGTAGTGTTTCTTCTTTATAAATATACCCAAGTAAATGTAAAAAGTATGTCGTATTAAAAGTACTCTTTAAAGTACAATTTATGTAAAAAGTTACTTAAGTAAATGTAACGGAGTAAATGTAATGTGTTACTACCCACAAACTGCAATATACTTTCCATAAACACACATGCATATCTCAATCTACCACTGTGCAACTTTAGAATTTAAAATGAGATTGATGAGTTTGAAGGATAAGGGAAAAAGGAAAAGAAAAGTAAATCAGTCAATATTTTTTTGACTTTTCAGACACAACTCTTAGTGCTCAAGTTGTTGTTCCTCGACTCCTCACCCTTTACACTGAGGATGTGGGCTATAGATTTTGTTTAAACATTATGTGAGATAGCTGCATCATCATCTGTCTGACATGTAGTTACAATGTACCACTGATCTCTGTCAAATGAGTGTTCATGTAAACTTAGATTTAACTTCTAATTCAATGACAGTGTGGTGTAATGTGTCAGTAGGTGATAAAGGATGTCATAATTTTTTATCTTGACCCACACATCTTTGATTGCATATTTGGTCTTTTAAAAAACTAAGTCCTTATTCACACAGGGCTAATACAACCTGCAGACCTCTGGTGATTTGGAAAATAACTCCTCATATTTCATGTGATGCTTTCATGTAGGATGAGTCTGATTTTTTATTGAATTTACTGGCATTATTCCCCGGTTCTGGTGACAAGGGAAATTCACCACTATCTGCACTTAGTAAATGTCATTTTGTACCTTCATCATGCTGAACACTACAGTTTACTTTTTACCTCACAGTTTTATTTTATTTTTCATACTTCAAATTTATTATGTGTATCTTCAGATAACTGTTGAAAGAAAACAGTTCCCTACTATAGCAGGTCACGTATGTCATCCATCTCATTATCTTTTGACATGTTGTATGTCTTTACATTCTATCAGTGAATATTCATGTTACATGACATGAGCTTCCTGGATTTCCACCCAAAATACTTTTAAAATCAATCAATCAAATTTGACTTATATAGCGCCAAATCATAACAAAAGTTATGTCATGGCACTTTGCCTATAGAGCATGTCAAAACCAGACTCTCAAAATGTAATTTTACAACACTAGCACAGCTTCTATTGTACTCAACCAGGAAACAGGCTGAATAAATGCATGGAGGAAACCCAAAATGTTGTATATATCACCACTATTACAGAGAATCACACAGGACTAATATCACAGGACCTCTGTTGCTGAAATAAGGTAGATAATTTGTGGTGGAAATTTTACTTTGCAAATTACAGACAGGGTTAGTTCACACTGGACTCATATCACAGAAGACCTCCTCAATTATTTTAAATGACCAGACCCTCACAGGTAGTAGTAGTTCCATGCAAATAGGGTTTAACAGAGGACGCAGATTGAGGAAAAGTTTCATTTTTAAAATCCTGTCATGATTTGTCTTTTTTGCACCTCATGCCAACAAGACTTCTGTAAAACTATTGTTCCCCTGACCAGCTTTCCAGGCTCTTGGGCCCTTAATCCTCAATATGCATTTTGTGAAACGAGGAGCTGAAAAATATTGTTACGAACCTAAAAAGATATTTATTATAAACTGGTTGTTTCCCTAAATACAACATTTTTACTATTCTCTAAAAAACAGGAGCTAAGGAGCAAATGGCTCCCATAAGACATTCAGTCATTTACTTGTGGATGCTCATGAGGCTCAAGGCAGTTGTTTTTTGCTGTACATTTATTGACTATATTTCTGAAGTGAGCACAAAAATCTGTACAGAAAATGCAACAAAAAAAAAATCTCTACACAGAAATAGAAGTTGCCAATAGCTTACTATTGAAGTTAACATCAATAAACTATTGGCTTTCAACAGCCAATAGAGAAGTGGTTTAGAGAACAGAACAAGTGTCTAGTTCTGTTCTCTAAACTTAAACACACTTCAGATAACCACGCAAGCATCCATGAATTTTCCATAGTGCAACTTTAAAATCTAAAATGAGAAAGATAAGTATGACTGATAAGTTTGCAGCAAATAAAGAGAATAAGCTGTGTAAAATTTAAATTTCAAGACTTACAATGGAAGTGTTCAGAGGTCTAGGCCTGTTTAACATAAACTGAGGTTAAGTCTGTATTGCATGAAAACAAAGTGCTACCTCACCATGTTTTGCTCCAACTCTTGGGACAACTGTTGGGCCGGCCTAACTACATTTACATATAATTAACCAATACCCTTTTAAAGTTGAGTGTGTTTTTTTCATGTGAAAACAGTATGTAATTTACAAGTTAAAGTGTGTAAGTAAATGTGAGAGAATAAATTATTGACTAATTGACTCTGGAGTAGTTAATCCTTCCTCACAAATAAAGGCTCTTTTATACTTTCTGCTGATTCATCGCACTACACACTGGGCAGCTGAATAAATATCACTTTGTCCATAAATTTCCTTTCCCTGTTGTTTACTCAGACTGGAACAACAAAATCTTCCAGTGATGTTCTAATTCAGCACAGATTGCGTACTTCTACACCCACCGCTTTCCCATGTCCAGAGTCTACAGATTTTCATTCCATTTGACCCACAGGTGATTTCAGTCATTTCCACATCTCACACAGGCATGTCAAAAACCATTTCAACCAGAGAAAAGGGAATTGATAAAATGTGCTGCCCATGTTTGAGCCTGTTTGAGTGTTAAAAAGAGGCGGATGGAAGTACAATGATGTCTTCCATTAGTTTTAGTAGTGTTCAAGGAGTGTAATCCTATTCGGACAAGAGGGAGCACAAGGGCTGATGGATGAGCTAATGCTAAACACTACTTTATCAACACAGTAGAGTCAACCATCAACAAGTTTGGAGCACAGTAATTTGAAGACCTTGGTAATCTAACAATTTATTGCAACTACAGTTGAGCGGCACAGTGGTGCAGTGGTTACCTCTATTGATTCATAGCAACAGTGTGTTTGATCTTAGTGCCAACCAGTGTGAGCCTTTCTGAGTGGACTTTGCATGTTCTCCCCATATCTGTGTAGGTTCTTTCCAAGTAATCTTCCTCCCACCATCCAAACACATCTACCTTAATTGGTGAAGCTACATCTCCCATAGGTGTGAATATGAGAATGGATGGCTGTTTGTATATGTCAACCCTGTGATGATGTGACAACATATTCACCTTCACCCATTGGTAACTGGGATAGGTTCTGCTACCCCTGCAACCATATTGAGGACAAAACAGTTTGGGGAATGAATGAATCAACAGTTGTCTGTTGGAATAAATGAGTTTAAATAAATCTAAATCATGTCATATACACCTGCCAGTCGGAGCAGAGAGAAAAGCTTTCTATAAACCTAAAATCTTATTACCAGAGGAATACTTTAAGATGGACCACCAGACCTCTTAATAGTGCATTGGCTGCCTTTTGGAGCTAAGGACTTGTTTTGACCTACTGCTGGTTTTCTGCTGTTTAACTGCATATGTTCTTCCATTGTGCTCATTCAGTCTAAAAACATAAAAGTAAATTAACTAATAAAATACTTTGTGCTCAGTAGTTATGATATAGTTTATTATTATTATTGATAATAATAATAATTATTATTATTATTATTATTATTATTAGTATTATTTTATTTATAAAGCGCTTTCAATCAGTGCTGTACAGGTAGTAAAAACAGATGTTTAGACAATTTACATACTGACTAAACAACTGGAACACATAATAAACAATTTAAGACAAAATAAAACACAATTAAGTTTCATATGTGACAATGAATAAGTGGGTCTTTAACTTTGCTTTAAACACCTTGACAAAACCTGCCTGTCTAATGTTTTGAGGATGTCTGTTCCACAACACTGGTGCATGGAAAGAAAAAGCACGCTCACCAACTGTCTTTTTCCTGACTTTAGGAACTGTCAATAGACCAGTTCCCTGGGAGTGAAGTGCACAAGAAGGTGCATATAAAGTCACCAGATCGCTCTAATAAGATGGCGCAATGTCATTTACTATTTTGTTTAGAAGAAGCATGAGGAACCATCTGTAGCATTTTTGTTCATTAAAGACACACTTCAACTGCAGGAACTTACCCTAGAACTAGGAACCTGTGGATGAACTCAGTGCATTTCTACCTCAGGGACCAGAGTGTAAATTTAGTTCCAGGGACTTTGTATTACCCCTAAAAAGTATCTTAGCTTAGGGCATGGAATCAGACACAGTTCAGGAATGAGACGGCATGCTCAAGTCATTTCATGTACATTTGTCATGTGAGTTTAAGCAACACTCAACATCTTTAGGAGGCTTGTGGAGAGTGCTGAACCTGTTCATTCCAATGGGAGAAGTGAACATGAACACATATTATGACTACTTCCTTTTTCCCATAGTTGCTGAAGTAACACAGTATCTTCAGCTTTACATTGCAATATTAAAAACAACATTTTAAGCTAATTCAGGATTAAATTAACTCAGAATAACCCATTGTCTCTGTTTCAGGAACACAGCACTTTTGTAAGATTTGGCAACTGAGAAGGAAACTCTGAAAGTCTGATTCGGCCGGCAACAAAGCTGTTGTACAGACCTGTCTATCAAAGCCAAACAGCAGTCATCAAACCATGTATTAGACTTCAAGGTTCAAGGTTCATTTATTGTCATTCGTTCAATGTAGCACATGAAAGAATGAAATGTGTGCTAAGGTCCCAGCAATAAGATAAGAAATAGGATAAAAGTAGTAAAAATATTGAAAAACAGAGACATAAAAACATACACATAAGTAAAAACACATAACACACATTCACCATTAAAAGACATTCCCTAGCAGCCGAGCAAAATAAAGTGCAATGTATGTATGACATAAAGTGCAGCTCAGTGATTTATTTGAGTTAGGGAGGGTAGAGAGTTCATCAGTCTCACAGACTCTGGAAAGAAGCTGCATTTCGGCCTTGTAGTCCTGGATTTGAGGCTCCTCAGCCTCCTGCCAGAGGGGAGGTGGGCAAACAGTCCATTTGCAGGGTGGGTTGGGTTCCTCATAATGCAGGAAGCTGTGCTCCTGCACCTGCTGATGTAAATGTTCTGGATGGAGGGGAGGCAGCAGTTTGTGATTCTCTGCGCTGCCTTAACCACCCTCTGCAAAGCTCTCCTGTCTGTGGCAGAGCAGTTCCCGTACCAGAATCAGAATCGTGTTTATTGCCATGTTAGTAAACAGGGTTCACATTGCTTGGAATTTGCTTCAGTGGTTTGGTGCATACATAGAACACAGAGTAAGAAGCATGCAGTTAAAAAAAAAAACAAAAAACAGAATTAAATAAATAAACAAGTGAGATAAAGTTTCAAAATATATAATATACAATATACAGTGTGGATAAAACCAGTGGGTTGAGTGAAACTATAACGGTACCAGTTATGGTTCTGTGCAGATAGTACAAGTAATTAACAGTGCAATCAGCAGGTGGATAAAGTGACAATGCAGTGCATTTGGTATTGGTGTTATTTAGAGTTCAGGAGTTTAACAGCAGAGGGGAAGAAGCTGTTCTTGTGGCATAAGTTTCTGGTCCAAATGGATCGTAGCCTCCTGCCTGAGGGAAGTGGTTCAAAAAGTCCATGTCCAGGATAAGAGGGGTCAGCTGTGATCTGACCTGCATGCCGATCACCTGACTGGTCACCAAGAGTGTGATACAGGATGTTAGGATGCTCTTCACCGCACACCTGTAGAAAGCAGTCAGGATGGGTGTGCTGAGGCCAGCAGGTTTGAGCCAGGTGCGCAGGAAGCTGTTTGATGTAGGGGGGGCTGAGGGCCGGGTTGTAATATGTAACATCTCAACGTTGTTGTGCTGGTTGTGGGAGATGTTTTTAGCAGTTCCAGTGGGTTGTTCCCACTAACTGCCATTTAAAACAAACTGAACAAAGAATGATATATTTCTAATGACTTCAAAATGTATTTTTCCGTAGCATGCATTCACTACATAATAATAACACAGTCCATGCAACATCATGAAGAGGTCACCATCATCAATGATTGATAACTACGACCAGGAAAAAAAATACCAGTGATAATAATGTAGCATGTTCCATATCTTGGCTACATTCAAAACAATAACATTTGCAGTTTCAAGGCTACATATAAACAGCATTCAGACGAAGAAATCACTAGTTTCCACACCAAATCTCCTGCCTGAAATTTCATAATGGGCTGGTAGGGCTCATCATCGATAGCCATCCTGTGTCGTCCAACCTCAGTCATGGAGTCAATACTGCTAACAGATGCTGGCACTTTGATGCTGGCTTGAACCAAGTTTGTGTCAGCTGAAACAAGGTCAGTCCCTGTGTCATCATGTCCCTTTCACTTTTATCAACTGTATTGTTACTCAAGAAAAAGACCGAAATGTGTTTCTGGATGTTCTTGCTAGTCATTGCCATGGTCGGAAGCGCTTCCTGTAGCTAGCACTTCCTGAGGACTTGACACATTCCAAGAAAATACAGTAAGTTTTTGTCTTAACACTTCAAATGACTTCAAACCCACCCCAAGCACACTACAGACATTATTACATTTGTATTTATATTTCCGATACAATATATGATGCTAATCCACTGCCCCCTATTAGGGGGTGCTGAAGCTCTGCTGGGAGGTGCTGCAGCCCACACAGCACCCCATGTTCCCGTGCCCAAGGTTTCAGCTGCCTCAAAAAGCAGAGGCATCAATAGGCCTTCTTCCTGATGCAGGCAGTGCGATACTTATCTTAGTAACAGAAGAAAAGTTTAAAGATGGAGCCCACCCCAGTGGCCATTGGTGGTATAATAAGTCTGTCCCCTTGGTTTGATCCATTAACATGACATTCTCAACCGTCTGAGACAGGAAAGGTATATGATTGTATCACACTGCTGTGCATTACATACTCATTGTGAGAATGAGTTCTATGAGTTGGTTGTAGAGTGGAAACACAAAGCTTCATATTGCTATTGCTACTGCTGTGCTCAACTCCCAATCATTGCATCTCTTTTTGTAATGAGGTAGTCTATTTTAAATGATACAGAGATAAAATGCTGCAAAGTGACAGGAGGAATTGACAGATGTAGGCCTACTTTATACTGTAATTCAGAAAGGCAATTCAAGAAGTTTCAGCAGTTTAAAGTTTCTTTTAGCTCTTTCTTTTAGCCACATCACAAATATAAAAAAGTGCTCCCTAAAAGGAATTCATCCCGATTCATCTGCACAGAAAAATATTCAGAATAGCCATTAGTGATCTCTAGAGTTTCCTGGTTTTGTCTGGCTGACACAATAATGATCTCCTTGCATATCTGCCGATTTGCTCACAAAGAGGTAAAATAATTCATTCATGTGATGTGCATTCATTATGGGAATGTAAAACATTTTGATAAATAAATGTTAACTTTTCCTCAAACTCTGAAATTAGTCAGTTGTTCACCCAACTTTAAGCAGTCTCAAGCTAATGCATCCATTAAGTGTTTAAGATATCCTGCAAAAAAGACAAACACGGAAAAGACAAAATGAAAAATCCCAAGTGGGCTGGTAGAAGACATAAACCATCTGCACATTAATTTTTAAGAATAGGGCAATTACCATAAAACAACAAACAAGAAGACTGGCAGGTATGACACTGCATTTTATATTATAACCTCAGTTGAGCTTACTGGAGAACAGTGGACCAAATCATTTGTACTTTGAAGACAATTGAGGTGCACTCAGCTCTATACAAATAGGAATATTTTTGCAATTTTCATTAATCTTGTAAACTTTTTAGAAAGAATTTCTGTCTTTTCAGATTTAACTTGTAGTAACATTGAATTTACAATGTAATTTTCTGTGCATGTAAACACTTACAAATATCAGATGGTTACTTCTACTCCCATTTCCATTTAATCACAGGTAGAGGAACAGTGGTGACCACATAGCCCCAAATTCTTTTTTCCTCATTTTAAAAGGCAGAATTGCTTTTACTTAGAACACATGAAGCTAAAAAGCCACTGGACACACCCTCGCCACTCAAAAATAAATCTAATTCAATTCTTTGTTTAGCCCAGGACATATCCTTTAACTTAGGTTTATTTCTAAAGTTTCCTGCTGTTGTGAACATATTGGTAACATTTTAGATTACCAACATATCTAATCCCAGTCCAAGTTTTACAGACACTTATATAGTTTGCTGTAAAGCCATAGGAAAACTATGCTTCAGTGGTCACAGTGCAGCTGATCATGGAGATACATAAAAGTGTTCATGAGGCTTGGCTGAGGTCGCTGCAGAAAAACAACACTGCTCATCCATTTCTCATCCTTCTTCCCTCCTCTGTGTTCACCTGTTAACCTCTTTTGTGAAATCCAACAGTGTCTTTCTGCCTGGCTGACTACGTTACTGTCTCCTGAGATGGGATCTCTGATGCGGGCCCCGGCTCGTATTTACAGGGCTCGATTTTTGACGGAAGGAAGAGAGTACCGTGAAGACGAGTGAGATGAAATACAGTTACCCTCAGTGGGAAAAGTCTGTGAGTGAATAAATATTGTAACTAGTTTTAAAGAGATTCTGGTGCAGAAAACCAATATCATTCCATTTTCCTATATTCATTGCAAAAATACACATTTTTGTCTGATTGGAAAACAGTCAGTTGAAGTTGGACGGTTTTACATACACATCCAATGTATTTATCAGCTCCACAATAAACGAGTCATCAATCAAAATGCATCATAACTATCATAAGGTCGACCACACTGACGGACTGAAGTCTGTTTTTTAATAAAAGTCCAATATTGACTTGATATATTGGTGTGTCATACTGTCAGTGGAGCTGAGTAAATATTGGAAACAACAGAAAACTGCCCTTGCCATGTTTGCAATGCAAGATGAAAAGGAAAAAAATGAAAGGAGGAGGAGTAAGGAGACTGGCTCTGCAGATGAAAACAGGAAAGTTAAAGGGTTTTACAGAGAGAAATAGAAAAACAAGACAATGATGGAGCGGAGAATACAGAGAAGAGAAGAGGAGAATGAGAAGAGTGATAGGAAGACAAAGAAAGAGATAATGAGTAAGCCAGCAGAGAGAGAAACAAAGAGAGGGGGAGGGATAAAATTACATGGGGAAGGCATGAGAGGAGAAAGACAGGGATGAGGAAGAGAAAAGAAAGAGAGTAAAGGAGAAATTGGAAGATGGAGGGAGAGAGAGGGCTGTGAATACCTAATGGGGAGTGGTGGAGTCTATTGATCCACTCGGCGGTGCAGGCTGTTTCATTTGGTCATTCAATTATTCCGTCATTCGGTTGATGTTGTTTCCCCCTGTGAGGATTCGGGCTGCACACTCAGACCTCCCATGCAGAGTTGCAGTCAAACCCATGGAAGTTACGTCTCCACGGTAGAGTGAGCAACAAGGCGCTGTGGACTGGAAAAACGGGGGGCTTTAGCAGGTTCAGATGTATCTTTATACCCTAGTTCCCAAATCGCCTCAGTTTAGAGCTTGTCACATTTTCTTTTCTTCATACATTTTTCATTTTTGTTTCCCATTTTCTCACTTCTCACATTCATGTTACTGGAAAACAAGAGTGCATTGGTTTTGAATTGAAAATCTGAAAATTCCACTTTGTGTAGAGTCTAGTTGTGACTAAAAGCTTTCTACTCCTGCCAACCTTAATCTAAAAAGTTCTATATCATACCATAAATTTGGCTCGTGGAACATTTTGCTTCTCTACAGATGTTTTTAGAGATTACCCTGCTCTGAAAAAGCAAAAGTAAAAGAATAAATAAATGCAATTTTTTATTGTCCAAATATCATCACAGGTTTATTTTAAGGCCATAAAATGCACACTGCCTTGTTCGTACCACTAAGCACATAATTAAGCACAGAATTAACACAGCTGAAAGTACACTACTGCAGTACTATTTTTTAACAGTCCTGTAAATTACATGCTGTATATTACATAAATGAAGCAGGTTAAACAGTATGAGAGTTTTTCTTTATTAACACCAAAAATAGAGATAGTTGGTATTCACTCATATTTACACCTATGGATGATTTAGATGGACCAGTTAACCTATAAAGTACATATCTCTAGATGGTAGGAGGTAACTCCCATTGAATCCACACAGATATGTGGAGAACATTCAAAGTCCATGCTGGAATTGAACCCAGGACCTTCTTAAGGTATGACATGTACATTTAAATGTATATGTTAAATGATAACATGAACATGAGAATGTAATATACTGCGTGTGTCTGTGTATATGTGTATATATGTGTGGGGGTTTTTTGCAATTTGTTGTTTTTTCTTTTTTTCTATGCTGCCCTATGTGCTATTCAACTGCTGACAAACCAAATTTCCCCATCTTATCTTATCTTATCTTATCTTATCTTATCTTATCTTATCTTATTTTATCTTATCTTATAAACCAAACATAGAT
>JAPQRP010000006.1:8063371-8080806 GCA_037367295.1 Apogon hyalosoma
TGTCTCTATTATATCTATTGAGTTTCTCTGGAGTTATATACGTTCGCATCAACCAGTTATATTGCAGTAATTTCAGGTGGGTATTAGTAGTTCTGGATTGTGCTTTAGTACATTCCTCCTCCCACTCTTCCACTGAGATATCTTCATGTAGATCCTCTTTCCATGCCTCCAGCCTCTCCATAGATGTCTCTGTACATTCATCTACCAAGCATTTATATATTTTGGAAATTAAGCCCTTCCCAAAACAACTCATAACCATTAATTTTTCTATAGTAGACATTGAGGGAATACATAGTGTCTGATTTTGTTGTGTTCTAAAAAAGTTTCTCAGTTGCAGATATTTAAAAAAGTGATTACGAGGTATGTTAAGACTATATCACTTTTGCTGTAGATGTGAATTAAAATTGAAAAAATGTCAGTACCTGACATTAAATAGATTAATTAATGTTAATTAATGTTGTTGTTGGTCCAATATGATGTGAGGTTCGTTTAGCTTTGCAAAGAAACAGGCAATAGAAATGTCCTTCAGATGTCTATATTTTATGCACAGAGTACACTTCCTAGCCAGCACTTTTTTTTTTTTTTTTTTTTTTTACACATATACTCAAAGAACTTCAATCAGTACTTCTACTTTAACCAGACTTTTTGAACAAAAGTATCTGTACTTCTACTTGGGCAGTGAATGTGTAGTTTTGTATGTGCTGTGAGGAAATCTACACAAATTACAAATGTAGTACAAAGTTCACTAGTGTTTAAACAATTAATCTCATATTCCTGATTCCCCTGACATAGTGTATGATTGTTTGGAAACAGCTGACATATTAAACTGACCTGAATGAAGTGCTGACTGCAGACATACGCATGTTTTGTTGTTGGGTCCATAATCTGCCAAACTCGCCCTCTCTTCTGATAGCTTGAAGTCATTTTGTCCTCTGTGATTCTGTTGTATCATTTGGTAAAATGCAAAACTTTAACTGGTGATTTTTTTGTTTATCTGTGGTGCAAAAGGGCACACAGCAACTCTTCAGCATTGCCACTAATGGCAGAGACTGGTTTGTTTTCCCCCTCCGCTCTAATATGACAATCTGTGATATCTATATGATGCTAGTGGGCATTCCTATTGTTTCCAACTGTAGCTATGATTTTTATTGTTTGTTTGTGCTTATTGTTTGGTGCTTGTTCATTCGTTAAATACAAGTAGTTATATATCCTTGTGTTTTTATATGATAAACATTTAGTAACGTGCATTTCACAATATGTAGTGTATTATCCTGGGAACAGTAAATCTATGTCTATTATAATATTATTTGTTGGTGTTTGTTGTGTCAGAATTCACTAGCACCTCCTATAAACAACCAGGCCCACCAATGATAATTTTCTGGTGCCGCCACTGGCCCTCAGGCTTGCATGAGTGCACATGTCCACATAAAAGATGTGCATTTCCATCAGTGGAGCCGATGTGATATGCATCTTGATGCATTGATAAAAGTCCAATGTAAAACAGCTACCAGATCCATATGCAAAGATGTAAATGATGAAATAATGCATCTCAGTTTCATCCCAAATTGTTAGGGATGAATACTTTTTCAGATGTGGAACTCACATCTTGAGTTTTTATGGTGATGCATTGATAAAAATGAGTGAATCTTACCATCCCTATTGTGCATAGACTAATCTGACAAAAATCTCTTAATAAAATAAACAAAAGTATCTACTAAAATACAAATTAAAGTCATACTATTGGCAGTGCACAAAACTATAGTTGATAATATTTCTGTATGGAAGAGATCTGTTGCAAACTATCTGGTATTAAAGTTATCATATACCTTGAGCAGAATATCAGATTATTTTACATTTTGCTATTAATTATGTCAGTCTAGTTTGTCACATAATTTTCTACCTACCTCTCCATCCAGCTTATCACTCTATAACAAGTGACTGAGGGCACGGATTCACTGGACACCTTTCAAAGAAACTCAATGCCAGAACAGCATGATGTTCATAGGTTCTTTACAGTTACTTGTACATACTGTAGCTTTTAGAATTAGTTTTATAATTTTACTAGAACACCATCATTGCATCCTGCACTTGTGCCACCCAAAATGAAGAAAGAAATACAAACCATCCAATCAACCCAGAGTTTTCCACATTTTCCTGAAAGACAGTGGCTTGTCTCCAGTGCTTGGTTCTCATCAACATGCCCTTGCATTCCAATTGTTAAACATGTCATCCTTCTTCTTCTATAATTTTCTTCCTATACCAATATATTCAGATTTCAACAATTATTTGCATTAGCTGTGACCCAATTTCCAACAGCTTTATCTTTGACAACAGATCAGTTTGTGAGCCAAAGAGGTAGAGCAAACATGATGATGCACAACACCAGCTGTCCTGTCAGAACCACCTATATGCAGCCAAATTTCTGTATTCACTGATAAATGACTGCTTTTTCTCTGGTTCAAAGAAAACCAACTGTAATATTAAAGCTGTGTAATTTCCAGATCCTTGAGCCTATTTGGCCCAGAGAAACCAGGACTTAACTTGCTCCCACTTAATGACTTCAGCACTAAATCATGGCTGCTAGTGCTCATGATAACATACACATGTATGTATCTGAGTAGAAACACAGGTCTTAATACCGTACTTTAAATACAGACCAATAAAGACACCTTGAGACTTTTATGGGCTTTACATATGAACCGTGCTTCTGCTCTGGTGTGTGATGATTTTTCCAGATGTTGTGTGGTTTCCTCTAGAATGGACTTTAATGAGACTCAGCAGTGCAGGGGAGCAGCAGTAGGGTATACAATACCTCAAATGTTAACATCACCTCTGATATTCCCATTATGCTGGTCATACATATTCACACCCACACTTGAGTGCAATAACACATGTGAGTCTTTCCACATGCTACACACATGCATACCTTTACTCACACAGCCCAAAATGTCTCCCACTGGACCAGAGTTGACGGACTGACTTTCCCAGACAGCTTCATACTGATCTAGTTTCACAAAAACACACACACAGTCACACAAACAGAAAGCACAGCAGTGAGCCACGATCTCTGCTTTGCTTGCTGTTTGATCTCTAGCACCACTGATAGGTCTGGAGAAGCAGGTCTAGACCATAACACTCACCATATGTCTCTTGGAAACCGGCAGGAACAAAACAAAGTCATCAACAGGCTGCCAGCAGTGAGCAGACCAAACACTCTGATTCTCAAATGACCTCAAATCCATTCTAGCTGGGGTTGCATCGACACAACAGTTTTTAAACAGTTCCAGCTCCGGACACGAATGAGAAATTTATTCTTGCAATGAAGGCCAAGCTCATAGAAACACATTACTGAGGCCTGTGAAAAGTTTGGCTGCTACCACTCACTCATGAAGCCCCACAATCACATCACTCCGTTTTCTCAAGCTGGTCTAAAATCTGATCCTGTTGTTTATTTTATTTAAAAGATACTTTATAGTCAATAGTATACCATAAACTCACACTCAGCCCTCACACATCTGCTCACTTTTGACTGGCCGATCAGACAGCACTGTTTACCCAGTTTGAGTTTTCAATTGCACTGTATTGGAAGAAAAAATTTAAATGCATTTCAACAAAATATTGTGTTGGAATTTGTAAGATTTTAATTTTCTCTTTGTATGTGCAATCTGTTCTAAATATCGGCTGCTCTTCTCTACTCCTTTATTACTAGGAGACATTATCAGAATGAGCCCTGAAAAACTATTCTTCACACCATATTGTTCAACACTATTTGTTTCAAGGAGATCCATCAGAGTTCAGCTCCATACAACTCACTGCTTGACAGGTTCTTTGATTTACTGTCCACATTCACGTTTGTGTGTGTGTGTGTGTGTGCGTGTGTGTGTGTTTGTTGGTATTAATGGTCTAAATGTCCACCCCTGTCTCCAATATGCCTGCTGCCGTTTCCACCAATAAAATGAAGAGCTTTAGTTTAGTTTTTGGTTCAAAAAGTTCTTGTGTCAGTGAAAAATTCATAGACTGCAAAACCAATCTGTAGAGCTATACATAGCAGCATTATTGTGCTTTTCATGGTTATGTTACTTAAACTAGTCCATAGTTTAACCTTAACCAACATGGAAGGTCTTTAACACAAACCCCCCCCCCCCTCTGGTGCTGAAGTATTTTGTTCTTTACATTGTTTTATCCAACTCATACAGCTTTTGATGCGTTTCATCTCTTAAGACTTTGCAACTTTGGCACATTATTGGTAATAAGTTGCTGAACTGAAGTATTTCAGCCTCAAAATAGGGAGAGGTTACACACGACAGTTGAGCTAGTCCGCAGTGCACTCTACAGCGTGCAGACAAAATTGAAAAAGCATTTTGATTTAAAAAAAAAAAGCTCTGAGTTGCTCTTTTCAGCCAAGTGATCAAGTTTTGGCTTTCTTATCTATGATGGGGTCCAGTTTTCAGGCAAAGTTTTGCAGTCCCTATACAGTTGGGAGAAAGTTAAGTGACACTGACTTTGCAATCAAAACACCAGACAGAAGGAAAAAGTCTCAAGTACACATAAATATGCTGACGCCATATTTTGTTCATGCAGTATGTCTGTGGCTGAATCTTCTGCATCCCCAGTAACATGTATTTTTCCTGTGGTGACTATGTCTGTATTGCGTTTGTGATGGACCCCAGTATGAACCCACCATAAACCCACCAAACCAATTTATCCCAGATACAAGGAGAACCGGAGATGTGCATTCAAGTCAAAATGACAATATTTATTATGCAAAATGGTATCAAGAGATGGTGATGACCAGATGATTAACAGGGAAGAACAATAATTAGTTTTAAAACAATGCCTTTAATACTGCATGACTAAGTATTTCAAAACTACAAAGTAAGTGATATGAGAGTTTACAATAAATTAGGACATGCAGGATGTGTAAGACACACTATCTACTAGTGGAAAAAAGATCAGAATACTGGTTAAATTCCTCTCAAAATACCAAATAAAGTTCCCCGACTCTCCCTTACCTACAGACAAAGCAGTCCCACCACATATCTACCATGCCTCAAACAAAGAGGCCCCAATTACACCTGTCCTTATAAAGGTGGGGCGCTCTCTAGCCCTGCCTGCAAGGGGCAGTAACTAACCTAGATACCAGCCTTCACCCTGGACAGTAGTTCAGAAAGAGAGAGAGAGAGTGTGTGTGTGTGCATGTGTGTGATGACATGCCAGCTCTCACAGTTTGTATCAATCTGTTGTGGTAAAGAAGGAGCTGAGCCAAAAGGCTAAGGTCTTGGTTTACTGGTCAATCTATGTTCCTATTCTTACCTATGGTCATGAGCTTTGGGTCATGACCAAAAGGACAAAATCAATACAATCGATTGAAATGAGTTTCCTCCGTAGGGTGGCTGGGCGCATCCTTAGAGGTAGGGTGAGGAGTTCAGTTATCAGAGAGGAGCTAGGAGGAGAGCCGCTGCTTCTCCACATCAAGAGGGGCCAGCTGAGGTGGCTTGGGCATCTGTTTCGGATGCCTCCTGGACACCTCCCTGGCAAGGTGTTTGGGCATGTCCTGCTGGCAGGAGGCCTCAGGGAAGACCTAGGACACGCTGGAGAGACTATGTCTCTTGGCTGGCCTGGGAATGCCTTGTAATCCCCCCAGATGAGCTAGAGGAGGTGTCAGGGCATCCCTGCTTAGACTGTTGCCTCCATGACCCGGACCTGGATAAGTGGGAAAAAAATGGATGGATGCACTGCGTCTGTGTACTGTCCCAAAGAGAATGGCTTGCATGACCAGCTGGCAACAGCACCAATAGCATGGCTGGAGAACTCAAGAATCCTGGGGGGGTTAGAGGACTATTTTCTATCTCATTTGTGTGAGCCCGCTCGAGGTGATGTGTATCATTTAATCCATGAAAATGTCCAACTGTTTGGTGATAAACCAACTCAAACTACAGTTTTAGAACATGATATGGATGTAGGTGATCACAAACCAATTAAGCAGCAAGCATATTGTGTCAATCGCACTAAAAAAGCAGCAATGACCCATGAGGTTGATTACCATCTTAAAAATGGTTTTGCTGTGCCTAGTTCTAGCCCGTGGAGCTCTCCCTCTCTTCTGGTGCCCAAATCTGACCAAACTCCATGTTTTTGCCCCAATTACCGCAAAGGAAATGCCATCACTAAATCTGATTCTTTCCCTTTACCCAGAATGGATGACTGTGTCGATCATGTTAGATCTACCAAGTTCGTGACCAACCTTGACCTCTTATAAGGCTATTTGCAGGTGCCTCTCACATCCCAAGCATCAGAAATATCTGCCTTTGTCACACCAGATCACTTCCTTCAATACACCATTATGCCCTTTGGATTAAAAAAAAATCCTCCAACCACCTTCCAAAGGCTTGTAAACACAGTGCTCTCTGGTGTTTAAAAATTGCGAAGCATACTTAGATGATATCGTAGTGTATTCATAGACTTGGGCAGAGCACATGTGCACTTTGCGCAAGCTTTTTAACAGCTTGATGGAGGCTTCACTCACATTGAATCTGGCTAAATGTGAATTTGGTAAAGCGGTGGCCACTTATCTGGGGAAACGTGGGACAGGGGCAGGTCTGCCCCCTGGTGGCCAGCGCTAGTTAGCAATATTTTCCTGGGCATGACCTGCTCTACTTGCCTCTGATTGGCTCATCAGTCCTCATGCCTAAAGTGAACCAATCTAATGAGTGAAGGCAGCAAGTACTGGCCAATTACAGGCAGAGTAGGGCGAGTCATGGCTTCACCATCCTGGTGGAAAAAATGGACGATTTCACTAGCAAATACTACTGAATGGTGTGCATCAGGAGGATTTAGAAGTGGGTACACACATTGCTGACTGAAAAATAAGTAGGTATACTTCGTATACCACCGTATACCCTGGACTACACCTCTGGTTTTCTCCTGTTTATGGTTAGGGAGGTCAGTTATTGTCATCATTTTGTTTGGTAAGGTAAGCTTCTTCTTGATTTAGACCCTTTTGTTTGTTGTTTTGGTCATGCCCTCCCTGATGTCTGTTGGGCGGCTGTGGCTCAGTTGGTAGAGCGGGTCGTCCAGTGATCAAGTTCGAATCCTGGCTCTGACTGACCACATGTCGAAGTGTCCTTGGGCAAGACACTGAACCCTAAACTGCTCCCAGTAGGGTCTGGCAGCGCCTTGCATGGCAGCAGCCGCCTACTAGTGTATGAGTGTGTGTGTGTAAATGTGAAGGTGAATGTGAGGAAATTCTAAAGCGCTTTGGGCACCATGAAGGTGCATAAAATTCACTATGTAAGTTCAGTCCATTTACCATTTTACTTTTGGTCATGATAAAAATAATGAAAATATCATCTTGGACTGCATTGCAGTTGCACGGCCTTTTTCTTGGAGGCTGGAAGACGGAGGGGAGCCATATTATGTTATGCTCTGGTACCCCTAGCCTGGGGCATAACAATACTGATTATCCATCCATACATCTTCATCCGCTTATCCGGATTGCGTGGGCATCAGCCTTAACAGAGAGGCCCAGACCTCCCTCTCCCCGGTCACCTTCTCTAGTTCCCTCCAGCATGTCCTGGGTCTCCTCCCAGTTGGCCATGCCTGGAACACCTCACCAGGGAGGTGGCCATGAGGCATCCTGATCAGATGTCTGTACCAGCTGGCTTCTCTCAATGTGGAGGGGCAGCGGCTCTACTCTGAGCCCTTTCCGGATGGCCAAACTCCTCACCCTGTCTCTGAGAGAAGCCAGCCACCCTGTGAAGAAAACTCATTTCCACATAAATCCACTCATATGTCCTTTCGAACACTACCCACAGCTCTGACCATAGGTGAGGGTACGAACGTAGATCGACTGGTAAATCGAGAGCTTTGACTTTTGCCTCAGATACTTCCTCATCACAACAGACTGGTACAGCGTTCACCATACTGCCGGCACTGCCCTTTTGTCACCTGTCGACCTCTCGTTCCATCTTTCCCTCACTCGTAAACAAAACCCAGAAATACTTAAACTCCTCCACTTGGAAGCAACTCTTCTCCAACCTCTCCATCAGTCCTGGTGCATCTATAGCCTGTCCGTCCATGGGAGTGGATCTCTCCTTCAGTGTGGTTCTCCCCAAGGTTTCTCTTTTCCCACTGGGTTTTTGGAGTTTTTCCTTGCTGAGAAGGAGGGTCTAAGGACGGAGGATGCCTGGGACATTAGTCTGTTTCCTTCATCTACTGTTTATTTGACTGTTGTTTGTTTATATCCAACTAACTCTGTAAAGCCCTGTGAGACAACCTTGTTGTGATATAGGGCTCTACAAATAAAACTGAATTGAACCTTAAGAGGGCACTCCACCCATTTCTGACTGAGGACCATGGCCTCGGACGTAGAGGTGCTGTTCTTCATCCCAGCTGCTTCACAGCACTGCAACTGTCCCAGTGGAAGCTGGAGGTCATGGTTTGATGAAGCAAACAAAACCACATAATCTGCAGACCCCGCCTCCCCATGGCAGAATCTGTGACAAAGGGCAGCCCTGGCAGAGTCCAACCTGCCCTGGGAACAAATCCGGAGTATTACTGGCAATGCCGACCAAGTTCTGGCTCCGGTCATACAAGGACCTAATGGCTTGTAACAGCGGGCCATGGACCCATACTTCTGCAGTACCCCCCCCACCCCAAGATATCCTGGGGGACATGGTTGAATGCCTTCTCAAGATTCACAAAACACACATGGATTGAATGAGCAAACTCCCATGAACACTCTAGGAGCCTGCGGAGGGTAAATAGCTGGTCCGGTATTCCATGACTGGTCAGACTCTCCTCTCCAGTACCCTGGCATAGGCCTTCCCTGGGAGGCTGAGGAGTATGATCCCCCTATAGTTGGAACACACCCTCTAATCCCCCTTCTTGAAAAGGGGAACCACCACCCTGGTCTGCTAAGACAGCCCCACAACTTCCAGAGCTTTAAGGAACTCAGGACGGATTTCATCCATCCTCAGAGCTCGGCCACCAAGGAGTTGCCCAACTACCTCGGATACCTCTGCCTGGGTGATGGGCAAGCCTGCCCCTGAGTCCCAGGGTTCTGCTTCCACCACAGAAGGCGTGAAGGCCAGGTTTAAAAGATTCTCAAAGTATTCCTTCCACCACCCAACGACGTTCCCAGTTGAGGTCAGCAGAACTCCATTGCCACTGTAAACAGTATTCGTGGAGTTTCACTGTCCCCGCCTGAGTTGCCTGACAGTTTGCCAGAACCTCTTTGAAGCCAACCAAAAGTGAAGTTCAATGGCCTCACCAAACTCCTCCCACATTCCAACATACTGATTATTTTAACCCAAATAGTTTATAGCACCATTTGTAATAATTTGTAATAAAAAGTAGATTTTAAAAAAAGGGGGGAAAAAGTGTATGGGCACTTTTCTACTATGTGGTGTCAAATCATCTCTAGGTTTAAGTGCTAGGTGCTTTATTTTTGACTGCAAATACAGCAGGTTGCCACAGTAACAGTGCTTAAAAATGCTGTAAAATCATCTTCAATGAAACACTACAATGGAGGATACTGAAGGGATGCTTGGAGACGAATTTTACAGTATAACATAAAGCAAAAGTAACTATGTCTCATCTTGGATATGTTGCACCCAACAGGATTACAGCGTTCTGCTTTGTCTAAGTCACCCATAGATGTGAATGTGAAAGTAAGTTCTTTAGCCGATGAACTGTCCGTTCACCTGATGGGATCTGGGATAGGCTCCAACATGTGGTTTGGAAGATGAATAAATGAATAAGATGAGGCTGAAGAATAGTTTAGTCTCTCATCAGTACTTCCAGCCATGTTTTAGCACTTGGTTGTAATATCTGAGAAGATGCAACAAACAGTTGACTGGTCATCTGAGTAGTTGTGAAATAACTAAACTTTTTGTAAAATTTTGTTTTTCTGTCTCTTGCCATTTTCATAAACAATTTCTGATGCCAACATTCAAAATGTGCATTAAATATGTTTATTAGGGTTCCTGTGGGGTCTTAAAAAGTCTTAAAAGTCCTGAATTAAAATTGATCCATTTAATACCTTAAAAAGTCTTTAAAATGTATTAAATTCAATATGGTAGGTCTTAAGTTATGTTGCCATAAATGTCTTGGTTGTATTGTGTTTAAATGTGTCTGTTAAATGTCCAAACTGCAAAGAAAGTAACGTTAGTCGACTCAGTTCCACCCATTCCAACTTAACAATATACACTGAAGTTAAGAACCAGGTATCACTAACTTTGCAAAAATGATCACAGGACATTCAGCCCAACACAGTCACAAAGTTTTGCCAGTATGAAATAGGCTGTGAAATGGGCAGTAAATTCTGAGCAGTCTTAAAAAGTCTTAAATTTAACTTGTAGAAGCCTGTAGGAACCCTGGTTTATGGAAACACACCTAGTGTTATCAATCAGTCCCTTGTCTGCAGCATTTATATAGCCTACTATCTTTACATATTGACTAAACTTGCTTTTGCTACTTTTTCCACTTACAGTATAATGTTCAACTCAACTTTTTTGGCATTTTCACTGCATGAAAGTAGGAAACTACATGTATCATCAGGTATTATTTCTAATATTACCTTGATGGTGGACCAAAGTTAACCAGAATGGTACTAAATGTGAAATATAAAATCATGTAGCTTGATCACAGATTGGTCAATTTGGAGCAACTGCTGTATTACTATGTATAGGTCATCATCTGGTTGAGCAAGGCCAAGCTAATGTGAAGTCTCTGAAAACATTTTATGATAATTTTCTATCTTGCTATCTATATTCTCACATAAAAAAATACTTTATTTTCTTTTCTAAATTATAACTTACAGTTTTTAATTTCATCGTCAGTTGTTTCCTCACTTGTAGCTGCAGTTGTACTGAGGAAGATGTCACAATAGTTCTTGTTATGTTGCTATGACGACCAGCCAGGTAAAATACTGAGGCAGTGCTGTAATTGCAGTGGAAATGCAGCATGTTGGCACCAAAACTCAGCCAAGTTGAATCAAACTGAGGCAAGTTGAGCAGATACTGTCAGTGAAAAAGCAGCTTCAGAGGTAATAACCAAAACAGGCACCAGGTACTATTCACAACTTTCATCTGATGGAACACCCAGTGAGAGGCTTATCCTCACGTGATGCAGATTAAAATTTTGTGGCTTAATTGAAAATTAAAAATAAAGTTGGAATAAACTTGTTTTTAGGCACATTCCTCTTTTGATTCCTATTTCTACACATCAGAAATCACCTTTGACCAGGTACAATGATTACATTGTCCCAGTAACATAAGGATAAATCACATTGACACAGTCATGTCATGAGAAGCGGTAAATATATGTTTAGGTTTATGGACAACACTGGTGGTTGTTTATTCACTTCCACCATGCTCTAGGTACACAGTGAAATCAGCAGTATGAAAAAATCCAGATTAAATTCTAAACATCTCATTTATGGACAGAGATGTCTTTGGGTAACTTATTAAAACACTAAACGATTTCATGTGAAACCTCCCTCTCAGCTGCTCAGCCCAATGTCCCCTACTTTACAATAACTATCACACACCAGAGGCTTCAGTTCAAAACGATCAGAGACAGTTCTCAAAACAGCGCATTTACCAAATGCTGTGACACAGTAGAACAAAACAAGCTATTTGACCTGATGCATGCATGAGAGGACAGTGTGCTGCTGTAGCGCTCTGAGCCAACAGGAAGCTCCAGGCACAACCGATCTCAACAGCACCCCCCGAGAGCAAGCTGCCACCTGTGATGATCAAACACATGCCTTGTGGTTAAGCCAGCCATCTGACTGGAGGAAGACAGGTTTTTATATGCCTAGGAAAAAATGCTCAAAAAGTGAAAGTCAGTGTGAAGTTGAATCAGTTGCAGGGTTTTTGACTTTTTTCAGTTTGTCTTATAATGGGCTTTCAGATCAATCTGTCTGATGAGCTCTGGCTGCTAAATATGTAACAACTTTTAAATCACTCCTCTAAACGAATTAGTTGAATTGCTTTTGTAATAAATAATTTGTCAGAGGAATATATTTTTCCACCAACAAAGAATTACATATTAGTTAAAAATAGGACCAGTGGCCCTGTAGCTCACTGGCATGTTCTTTAAAGAAGTTGAATTTGTGAGGTTGTCAGGTTCTGCTGCTATGTTAGAGTCCTGTGGTATTCATGCAGGAGATCAGGGAAAGTACCACTCACTTCTGTTGAGAGATTGGAGTATAACTCAAAAAATTTAACAAAAGTCCATATATGACTTCTTATCAGTGCTCAATAGTAACTATATTGATATCTCTAACCATTTCCATGTTATAAACCATCAAAATATGGCCCATTATAAATAAAGGCACATTTTTAATATTTAAAAAATGAATTGCAAATCTAAATATCTCAACACTGTGAACAGACTGTGTAGACATTGTCCCAAGGAAGCTACATATAAAAGTTGAACTGAACCTGACCAGTTTAGTTTTGTCAGAGAAGATGTTTGAAGTAATTGCTAATGAAGATGATGACGATGAAGACAACAAAGATGACGATGGCAATGCCAGACACAACATCTTCACAAAAGCTCATGGCCTATCAGTCAAGGAGATAAAGACTTACTGTGGCAGTTTCTAGGCTCACAATGACATTTTTTCTAGATCAACTAAGTTTTAATTTAAGTTGTACCACTGCAGCTTTTTTTCAGCCAAAGGAACCAGATGTTTATTAACCTTCAGTGACCAATTTAAGAGATTTATTTGTAGAGGTACAATTAGCTGTTTCTATCAATATGACAAGTGTCGCCCTGTAATGAAGTTTCACTATTGTCATTGTAGGAGAAATGTTTTCACATTCTGCTCTTTATTTAAGGGGAGGCTCCGTTCTGGGCACAAATCTTCCTTTTTGTGTGAGCTGGAAAGCAAGTCATTTATCAAGGATGTCAAACAATTACATTTACACCATGGGCACATGAATGTCTAACAGCACAAATACAGATATATTGTGGGCTTCCTCACTGCAGCCTCCCATTTCAATCTGATTCTATGGATTTGTAGTGTCAATTTATTCATCAAAAGGATGATTTTCCTATCTGTTATACATTTTTAATCCTTGGAAGACATGTAAAAATGTCTGAGTGCTTATTTAATGAAGTTACCGAACCCTAGATCTGACCTTAACTACATTTCACTGTCCACTGTGCACTATAATCCAAATAGAAATAAAACTTAGTAGAGTGAATTGGCGTTTTATTGAGTGAAGTGACCAATGCATCGCATCCAAGCCAGCATCAAGTATTCCTCCAGACTTTGGATGATTGAAATGTGTTTGTTTCTTTTGTCAGACCCTTAAACTGCTACAACAGCAGATGTGTCACCTGTGTGAGGATACGATAAATCAAGCACCCCTCAGCCATTCAGAATATATTCAACTGTTCTCTGGGCTTGATCTGCCGTGCCATTAAATAGTAGCTGAGTCACTCTGCAGCGTCTTAATTAATGAGGCCACTTTGGAGATTTATTCTTGGGACCAATTACAGCATCTATGACTCCACGGCAAAATCAATCAGTGCTGCTAATATGACATCATAAGTGACTAAGCAACTCTCCCGAATGGCATCAATGGGTAGAAATGGCTATGATACAAAGTGGGAGGCCAGGAGTCAGATGGATGACGACTTCCACACATTTATTTATCAGACTCTAGGAATAATAGCGCATTCTAAACTCTCTACAAAGTAATGCAAAAGACCTATTAGTAAATCTTAATTAAATGAATGGTTAGAAAGTAAAATGTCGAGTTTTTGATTTAGATAAACCATTTTTTAAAGAGTTGCATTTACTTAATTTTGATAATTAGATCAACAGAATAGCATTTTTTAGAGAATTAGCTAGAAAAAATTTAAGTTGTAGTCACTTGATAAAATTAGCTTAATGATTACATTTTCTCCAGCACTAGGTCAACATTTCAATATGTCGTCACACACACTTTAAATTTCACTTTAATTAAACTTGAAAAACTATTTGGAGCCTCTTAAAATGGGTATTTCCCATTATCAAAAATAAGTTTTGTTTTGTTTTGTCTTTGTTTTTGTCTGTTGGAGCCTCTTGCCAGGTCATCATTGTAAATGAGAAGCTGTTCTCAATTGATTTTACCTGGTAAAATGAAGTACTACGAATAATAATTGGTTTTACTCAACCTTTGTCATACAAAATATCTGTTTACACACTACAACACAAAAACTACTACAATCTAGTACAAATATCAGACAAACCATTTTTCCTGGTAGACTGGACCCTCAGATAACACTGGAGAGCTTACTTTGTCATGGAGTTGAACAACGTTATGTTAAATTATGAACTTATGATGCCTTGACCCATGAAGACTTGGTGCTACTCTTATGCCAGCTCCCAAATATTTTTTTCTTGCTTAAGTAATTTATCTCCATTTATTTTATTATTCTCTACATTTTGCATTTTTAGTGAAAATCAGGTATTTTTCTTTATGTAATTTGCTGATCAGATAGATGTTCATTAAAGTTCATTAAAGGTGACGGTTATTATATCAGAAACAGAGAAAACTGAAGAAATAATGACTCTTTCAGCAAAGATATCAATAACTGAAAGCAAAAACAAGTGTCTACAACCACTGTCATTTGTCAAACTATGGGTTTTATTGGTGAATCAATGTGGTAGAAGATGACGGTTTGATGCTATTGTTTTGTCATCTGTTCATTTTTCAATACAGATACACACATGCAAGAGTGCTCTTCACTCTGAAGAGCATTTTTTAAAATCTCTGTTTTTGTGACCTAAAACACTGTTTACATGTGGACGAGAGGTCCAAACTTTGAGAAAAATAAGATAAAAAAAAAAAAAAAGATTTTGAAAATGGGCTCCATATGAATGTTTATCATATAGTCTATATTACTGAATCCCTATAGGATTAATAGTGTACCTTTCTACTTACTTTATCAATAACATCTTTCTCATATATTAAATCCAGTATTTGTCTGTCAAATGTAAATGATAAATACACAGAGTACCTCCAAACTGCCAGTGCATTAGGTAAATACTTTCACCTCTGAGGTCCCTTTACTTTGTTTTCTGATGCTGAACTGATGTGAAACACTGTTTAGATGATATGTTTCACCAAATGCCAAAAACATATATACATATTTTAACATTTCCCATAAGCCAAATTACAAACCAACTATCCACAGTAGGGGACATCGTCTCGACTGATGGAGCAAATTATTTATGTGAGCTGTGAGCAAATGATAAATGTCATATCAGATGCAGGTATGGAGTCATTAGGGACCAGAATGTAGTTTCAAAATATTTTCTAATCTGAGTTCTCAGCCTCTCCATTTGGTCCAATTCTCTTATCACTTCAACTGCACATCAACTCTGCTGTCCAACTTTAACATTCTGTTAATAAGTCCATCTATACTGAGCTCACATTAATAATTCACAAATTCAGTGGTGATGTGATTCAGGAAGCAAATATATCCTTCTTGCACTTGATATGAGGTTGAGTGTACCTAAATTAACTGTGTGTAAGGGAGATTACTACTGACCTGGGGTGAATTATAAGGAAGACAGTAAATATTGCAGAGTGATGATTTTACTGACAGTGCTTCAGGCTGTTTTTCTGTGTACTACACCAAGATGTCTTAGTGTTTTTTATGTTAAAAATGACTAAAATCAATGTTTGTAAAAGAATATGTTTACATGAAACTAGGAAAATGATGTTCAGCTATCAGGAGGGTATTTAAAGTTGCGTTTGACTTTCGTCACCAATTTTTCATCAAATCTGTAAAGCCCAAGTCATAGCCTAAGTATCACGAATTTGTAAGCCTTTCCATGATTATTCACCTGATTGTCTTCCCTCACGGTGAACAATTTTGAAATGTACTCCACCATAAATAAACCATATGTTTACAAACAGAACCATTAAGTTAGTGGGGCATTTTCGAAAATTTGTCGCAACATGCATTGTGGGAAGCACAGCTACACGCAGCCACATTTTGGCCACAACATATGGCTGCAGCAGCAAAAACATGGAAATGGCTTCATTGCCTTTTGCTACTGCGGCTGCGTGGAGCTCCGCTTCTCACAATTCAAGTCTGACAAAATTCCGAAAACTAGTGATCTACCGGCTCTGTTTGTAAACAAATGGATTGTTTATGGTGGAATACACTTCAAAATTGTTCACCGTGAGGGAAGGTGCATAATCATGGACAGACATATGGATTTGTGATACTTAGGCTATGACTCGTGTTTTACAGATTTGATGTAAAATTGGTGTTGAAAGTCATTCGCCACTTTAAACATAGACACTCACAAATACTTTTATTGTCTTTGCTTCTTTCTTATTCTAATTAATCACTGAGTGTCTGTAGTTGCTGTTTAATGCAACCATGCCATATTTAAAATGTCATCTTTGCGAAAGCTGCAGTAAGAGTAACAAGCTTTGCTTTTATCTTGATGCCTTTGCAGTTTCACACCATGCACATAGTTCTTGAAGGACCTCTATACTGTACAATTTTTTCAGCACTGAGACAACTCTTCACGTGAAGGCAGAAAAAATAAGCATCTGCATGTAAACTACGATGAAGTTAATTACATGGCAGCAAAAACTTTTGTATTCATGGAAACTGTCTCCACATCGTTCTTCATATCTGCAAGGAAAAGTGCGAACATATATTGAAAAGGGCAAGTGTATTTGGACAACAATATAGCTCCATGACACAGGGATTTAACCAAAACAATAGCACAACAGGAGGAGTTTGAGATATTGCCATTTCAGCCGGCAGCATCCTGTCGGCAGGGATGGGAGACGATTGGACGCAAACTTGTGTATGCATGCTTATAAAGCATGCTGTGCCCTGATTGGCTGAAACAGAAACCATTGGAGAATCAATCAGACTGTAGCCGCACTCCCGTTGCTTTGCAAGACAAACAAAACAGTTGTTATTTTTAAAGATATTTTCCCCCCATTGCTGCTCTTCTCATCTTTTATTCCCTTTTCTCTCTCTCAGCCTTCCTCTTAAAACACTGGCACACAGCTCAGCCAAAACTAATCGTTTTTTATTCATGCTTTTAGCAGGCCAGCAAAAAGTATTGGATTTCTTTAAAGATGGAGCAGAAGGCACAGTTTAAAAACAGCATTATCCTTCCAACAACCTTCAATCAATTAGATTCCCTATTAAAAAAACGCTAATGGGACCTAAAGAGCTGAGGCACACACACTCATACACACACAAACTGTCAAAATTTCCCTCTTTTTGTGTCTGTCATATTAAGTTTCTCAGTGAAAAAGCCAATAGCCTTGACCATAGAACTCCAAAATACAAAGGTTGTGTTCAATGTGGTCTTCTGAATCTGACCAAAACAAAATGACAAAAAAGTGCCAGTCTGTCAAAAATGTCTGAATGAAATACAATACGTATGAGCATAT
>JAPQRP010000006.1:8121653-8152009 GCA_037367295.1 Apogon hyalosoma
CACCTTCCAGCAGGACAACAACCCTAAACATAAAGCCAGGGCTACAATGGAATGGTTTAAAACAAAACATATTCATGCATTAGTATGGCCCAGTCAAAGTCCAGACCGAAATTCAATCCAGAATCTGTGGCAAGATCTGAAAACTGCTGTTCACAAACGCTCTCCACCTAATCTGACTGAGCTGGAGCTGTTTTGCAAAGAAGAATGGGCAAAAATTTCAGTATCTAGATGTGCAAAGCTGATAGAGACATACCCTAAAAGACTTGCAGCTGTAATTGCAGCAAAAGGTGGTTCCACAAAGTATTAACGTAGGGGGGCTGAATACTTTTGCACACTGCACTTCTCAGGTTTTTATTTGTAAAAAAAAAAAATCTAATCATGTATCATTTTCTTTCTGCTTCACAATTGTATGCCACTTGGTGCTGGTTGTTCACATAAAATTCTAATAAAATATATTTATGTTTGTGATCGTAATGTGACAAAATGTGAAAAAGTTCAGTGGGTATGAATACTTTTGCAAGCCACTGTATATAAATAGTTAAAATGTTAAACAGTCCTTTATTCCACAACTAGCTGAAACAACAGCCACAAAAAGTAAAAAAGTAAAAGGATATATAAAAATTAAAGGTACAAGCAGCATTGGGCAGGACCTCACACCCTGGCCTGGTTATGCCTCCTGTCACCGTGAGGGACTAGCTGGTGTAGATAACTAAGTAAAATCTCACATACCCACAATGCAATGTGGCAAACCCCCATTAGAAAATGTGCTGAGAAAAAGTCCACTCCAGCCTAGAGTGGAACCTGAGTCTACCACTTGGCAGTCGGATGCATTAACTACTATACTACACAGCCGCAAATTCAGAGAGAAACCATCTCTCAAACAAACTGTGATCAGTCCATAACCATACATCGTATCTGAAAAATCTTTGCACGTGAGACTTGTGGTGAGTCTTGTGAACGTATCAATATATAATATGTGGGTAAAAAGTCCAAAGTGAATAATCAGTTTCAGACTTTGCAACTTTCAGGGTTTATATAAAAAAAAAAATAATAAGGCAGTTATGATAAAGTTGTATGGAACATTTTTTGACAAGGGTTTACTCTTATCTTTTGATGCTATTTAGAAGCCAGTTTGACAAATGGCCTCAAACAAGATAGTTTTTGAAGTTTTAGCTTGAAAGGCAAATTGCAAACTTCTTGTTGAAGTTAGTTCATAAGTGTCAGCATATGATTTGTAGGGCTGGATGAGACCAAAATTTTGGCCTTGGTTTCAGGTACCTATGACATTCCTACTGGAAGTATGCGTGTGAGCATTTTTTCATTGAAAGGTAAATTGTTAACTTCCTGCTGGTGTTAGCTCATGGATGTCATTGTATTATTTGTCAGGCTCAATGAGACCAAAATTTCAGGGTTCATTTCATGTCCCAGTGACATTCCTTCTGGCTGCTAGGGCCACTTTTGTGCGTGTAGTTGGCACTACAGAGCACATTTTGACACCTAAAGGGTTAATTTTCATACTGCATCAAATATTTCAGGAGATGTGACATGCGTACCAAATTTGATGAGGTTTTGAGCATGTTCAGCGGGTCAAATTCCAGTTTAAATTAGTGAACAGAAGAATGATAAAAAACAGACGAAACACAATAGGGGCCTTGCCTTTCAGGCAAGTCGAGAGGGGCTTGCCCTACAGGCTCAGCCCCTCTCAGAACAATAGTAATAGTATAGATGTATATATAAAAATATCTGTAGATATAAACAGTGGTTAAATTGGCTTTTGTGAGGAGGGGGAGACCTTGTGTAGCCATAGTCAATGGTCATCTTATTCACAAGCATCTACATTATTATGTAAATTGCCCTGATATTGCCCACAACTTATATAATACATGTTGTTGTTGGGTTTTTTTTTGATTGAGTTTTAATGTGTAGGCTGTGTGATTGAATAGTTATCTAAAGCAATAAGGATGTTAATACTTTTCAATTTATTATCGTTTTAATTTAATCACGCAGCAATAACAAGTTATTTATTTGCATATTACAAAGCGGCATGAAGAAGATAAAATGCAGTACAGCAGATACATTTAACAGTAATCAATGACTCATACAGTTCAACTTCATATGTAAAAATGATGTAAAATTAGTATGGGTAAAATGATTAAGTATTTAAGCTGCCACCATTTGAACACTGCTCTCTTGCACTGTAGTCCACAGCATTACTTACTGAGCTATCCAACCACTGACATAATTGGCAGTAATATTACCTGATAAGCTGATAGCCAAAAAAAAGTGTAGGCAGCATTGCCGTAGGCTTTAAAATTCTAGGATTCATTTAGAATAGGTCATGGATTAGATGAGTGGCATTGCTGTTGATGTACTGAGATACTAGTATCATAGAATGCATTATGACATGACGTCTGACAATCCCATGTAATCAATTTGGGCGTGTCTGTTAGTCTTGCATTTAGTCAATGTCAGTTAGTTTATCAGGAGATGAAACTGAATAACAGAAATAGTAGAGGGTTGTTTTATACTGAGGGAGAGGGAGCTGAGCTCAGGTGGGGTTTGTTGTGGACAAGTCAACTAAGATGGAACTAAAATGACACTTTTTTTTTTTTTTAGTTCTTTTTCATTTTTAGTTAATTGTTTTCCTTATAGTTATTTTTTTTATCTTTTTAAAAAGTATTTTGTTCATTTTTGCTCATTTTCATCCATTTTTGTTCTGTTTGTTGGTTATTTTCTTTATTTTGTTGATTATTTCACTCTTTTTTTTTTTTTTTATTGTTAAGGTGTAAATAGTCCTGAACATCAAGTCACAGCTTTCAATGTTGGATGTAAGTTCAGGAGGTGATACCAGACAACACACTGTGAAAAATCAGACAAAAGGTCAGTAAATGGACTATTACAATCTTTAAATCATGTTGTAGAGAGCAAAGAGGTGAACCTCCATGGAAAAGATTTATTTGTCCAACACCTCCCACAGATGCTCAATTGTCCTGAGATTGGGATGGCCTTCCTTAGTCCATTTTTGGTTGGTGCTAACCACTGCAGACCAGGAACACCCAACAAGACTGGCAGTTGTGGAGATGCTTTGACCCAGTCATCACCACTACAACATGGACCTGGTCAAAGTCACTCAGTTCCCTATGTTTCTCATTTTGCTGTTTCCAACATATAAACTTCAAGAACTAAAAATGATCTTGCTGCCTAATATTTTCAGCCCATTGAAAGACACCCATGTCCCATATCCCATATTCCTGACATCCATTTCAGGCCTGTGTATGAACTTCTGAACAGGCGTTCACTCACATGAGGAAAAAACAGTGATATAAAATAAATCAGCATCATCAATCCCCAATCAGCAGCAGACTAAATGTAAACAACCATTTTGTAATGATATGGAGCTTTTTCAGTCATTCAGTCACAACTCAGTCACTAAACGTGTCATTTTTGGAAAATAATGACAGATTTTGATAATTGCCTGCAACACAGCAGACTGATGAAACCATATCTATAACCTATTGCAGCACTTTGTACCATGAATACCAAATGTACTCAGAGCTACTTATGAAGAAAACACCATCTGAGAGGTGGTGGGGAAATGATTTGAGCAGGCCTCTGATGCCACTTAGTGCACTTTCCTCGGGGATTGATGACATCAGAGGACATATGCATGTTTGCACTCTTGGTTCAGAGCATTTATGGACTTTTAAGGACTTCAATCTTGGCACCATGCCACTACAGACAGAGCAGATGTGCAATCATAATACAACACAAGGAGGGTTCTTTTGGGCTTTGGCAATCAGAGACTATGACTGTATTTAACGTACAGCGGGTTGAAGCCTTCAAAAGCCTTCATACTGTTTAGTACATGTGAATGAACCTACACACTTAACTTTCTGCCTATTTAAATGCAAACATGATTCACAGCAAAAGCCAGAGGTCTGTTTAGCCTCCAAAAACTGGAAACGGAATCTGGTTTTTCAGTGTGACCAAATTTAACTTGACACACCTTCGTTCCTTTAATTCTTTCCTTCCTTCCATCAACCAATTTCTTCCCCCATGATCCATCTGATACTCTGGCGATCAGCATGTCATGTAAAATTAAGTGGATCAGAAGAGAAGAAGATGAAATGGAAAGTGTGCTAGAAATTATAAGTGATGAAGTATGTTTGTGGGTGTGTGTATGTGTGTATGCTGGTGGCGTGCCTGGTGGTTAGGGCTATGACACACTGTGGAAGTGACACGATGGCAATGTGTGTTCTCTGATCAAGACTGCAGACATGACAGAGGAGAGTATTAGACTTGAAGGCAAACACACAGCCTGATGGTCTCCATCTTTGATTTTGTCACACATGTACAGTCATTTAGCGGAAAAGCCCATCGGCTGAGCAGTCCCTCTCATCTTCACACTTCTTCCTTCTGTCACGTCTCTTGTTGTAGGTAGCTTACAGCGTTTTTGTTCTAAAAAGCAAAACACTTTTAGTGTGAAATTTTAATCCGAAGCTCCAAGTATTTCCCACGTGTATGTGTATACAATATTGCCCGTGAAGTTGGAATA
Organism: Apogon hyalosoma; assembly: GCA_037367295.1. NCBI lineage: Eukaryota > Metazoa > Chordata > Actinopteri > Kurtiformes > Apogonidae > Apogon > Apogon hyalosoma. Next base: position 8,126,209 of record JAPQRP010000006.1, read on the forward strand.
ATTTGGTTTCATTTCCTTTGACACACATTCCTCTTTTTATTTCCATTTTAACCAGTTGCAGTGATTACATACTGAGTCCCAGTTACATTTAATCAATCAGGAATACATCACATTATCACAATCATTACATCAGAAGGAGATAAAAAAATATATTTTTTTTTCCAACTTAATGGGCAGCAGTGTACATGCTAATGGAATCTTACAACATAGCACCTTATTTATTTATTTATTTATTTTTGATAGATTGGACAGATTGGCTCAAGAGTCGGGTTCGACCAGCTCTAAATATAAAATGTCATGAGATAACTTTTGTTATGATGTGGTGCTTGATCGATTGATTGACTGAGAAAGCTTGGAAACTGTAAATGAGTTTCCACTGTGTTACTGCAGTAGTGTCAGAAAAGAAGGTCTTAGTAGCACACTGTATTCCGCTAATCACACAAGAAACAGACAAGTATTAAGTTTATGTTTTTATATTCAGTTCTAAGGAATGTCGATAGCAAGCGTTAGTGACTGAATATAATGAGTACAGCCTGTTAGCATCAATAATCGACCTCTTCAGCAAACTTAATACTTGTAGAGTGGGTTAAAAACTTTCCTTTTTGATGAATCCTATAGTTAGGGTGGCTCAGGCTGCTCATAGTTATGCTGCTATAGGCTTAGACTGCTGGGAGACTCATGATACACTGTGACTGAGATGGTGGGAGGAGTCAGTGAGAGAGAGGAGAGGGCTGACGTGGAGTGGTTGCGGAAGTGAGAGCGGAGACGCGTGTTTTTATGTGCCTGAGAAGAGCCGTTTTTCCAGTGTTTTGTTTATGGTTAATAAACCTTTTGAACGTCATTCCTGGCTTCATCCTTGTGTGAAACTTCTCTGGGGTGTTACATTTGGTGTCAGAAGATCGGAATTAGGACCCCACAACGAACAGACTTTAATTGTCATGGAGGGTGAGATGGATTTACACACCAGAGCCAGACCTACGGTGAAGCAGGAGAAGGAGGAGTGTGTGGTGGACATATCTGGAGCTGTTGGGAGTATTTTGGATGTGGGAAATGGACATTATGCTGCTTGAGATGCTGTTTTTTCGCACTAGTTGGACTATTCGCGGGAAACGCCAGTACTACATGATGGCCGCGGAACATGTTGGGACGACGCCGATGTAAAAAGAGATGGTGGCACCTTGTGCCATCTGCTGGCTGGCACGAAAACACCAAAATATTCAGGAAAAGGGAGCTGGGAGGCTTACCAGATGCAATTCGAACTGATTACAGATGCAGCACAATGGTCAGAAAAGGCTAAGGCCATACAGCTCGCCGTTTCCCTGACTGATGAAGCTTCAGCTTGTCTCCTGCTGCTGAGTCTGGATGAAAGGGGTGACTATAAAGCACTTGTTGATGCCCTGCAGGGGAGATATGGTGTATCTAACATCAGAGACTCTCTACGTTGTGAATTTAAGCACCGCTCCAGACACCCAGGTGAGTCTCTTTGTCTACTGGCCTTTGATATTGAGAGCCTGGGTAGGTGCACTTATGTCACTATGCTGCCTAATATCCAGAAGGAGCTCACCCATGAACAGTTCATTCAAGCCCTGACCCCTGATGAGCTGCGCCTTCACATACAGTTCTGGCATCCATCCACACTCAGAGAGGTGCTAGAGCTCGCTATAGAGAAGGAAACTGTCATCAGTGCCACAAAACAAGTGTCCTCCCCTGTGGTGGTCACCACTGCAGCCGAGGTTCCAGACCAGAAACACTGTTGGCTGAGGAGGGAGGTCGTCCAGCTCATCCAGTCGTGTGCTGGGGGTGTGGCCAGTTGGGCCACCTACTTTGCCGCTGCCCTGCAGAGAGACGTTGCCATGAATGGACAGGGGTCTGTGTAGCCCGGACAGCACAGACCTCCTCTATCAATTTCCAGGAGCTGCAACCTATGACTGAGGAAGAGGACGAGGAGAGAACACAAGCTGCTGCTGGCCCTGTTGTGTGCGTGGGCTGGACAGAGGTCGGAAACCTCTGTCATGTTCCTGTGTTCGTTGGTGGTGTTTCCTGCACGGCTCTAGATACTGGCTCCTGTCGTCATTCATTCACAGAAACAGTGAGAGACATTGGGTCATCTCAAAGAGGGAGGATTTATTTGGCATACAGGGTAAACAGAGTATCAGCATCCAAGTCCATCTGAGTTCCTCTGAATACAAGTTTGCATATTGTGACAGGTGTTCTTATGGTTTCTTCAGAGTTGTTTACATGTATACGCTACGTAAGTCTCAGATAAGTCCAGGCCTAGCTGGTGCCACTGCCTTCTAAAAAGGACTTGACACTATATGATTAGATTCTATGCAGAGCTCACAGCTTGTATGAACTTTATACAGAGTATAAGTTTGTACAAAGGTCACATGCAGTGTAATATAGCTAAATAATGACATTATACAATGCATAATAAAAGTATAGATCCACACTACACAGTGACTCTGGTGAGGCCTGACATTGTCCGAGCTGGGACTGCCTTAGAGAAGACCGCAGTGCAACTGAGAACAGTGACTGGTGAGACAGCAGCCATGAAAGGTAGTGTCATGTCGGCTCCAGGACAGGTAGGGGTGTGCTTACATTTACAGTGGGGCCCCTGACAGTGAACTTCGCAGCATGGGTGGCTGGTATAGGGGACCAGTGTATCCTGGGACTGGACTTTTTGTGCTTCATGGGTTGTATTTTAGATTTGGGGGCGGGGATACTAGTATTTTTGGGTGGGCAAAGTCTGCCGTAGACGTTTCCCACACACTAAGATCCCCATATCATGTCCTATCTGAGCACCACAGTAAACATAGAACATGCCGGTCCTCAGGGCCAGGTTAGTCAGCCCGACCCACCCTCACTGGCTGTAGACCACACCACATCCACACCAGGGTCTAGGGTATCACATGGCAGCTATCGGGGTCATACGGGAGAGGAACTGTGGGGGTTTGAATGACCAGTAGCAGATGATGTTGTGGCAGTTGTTGTGGGAGTTCAGGGACATTTTTGCTCTTACGGACAGGGAGGTGGGGCTCACACAGCTGATACAACACCATATTGATACAGGAGATGCATGACCTATTAAGACACGCCCCTGCCGCTTGCCAATGGTCCAACAGCAGGCTGAGGAGGAGGAGGTTCGTGCTATATTAGAGTCTGGTATAGAACCCTTAGACAGTCCATGGTCCTCAGGTGTAGTTATGGTGCCTAAGAAGAAGAGCCCCAAATTGAGGTTTTGTGTTGATTGCAGGCCCCTAAACAAGATGACAAGGAAGGACTGTTACCTCCTTCCCTGGGTGGATAAGACCCTGGACCTGGTGTCAGGTTCAGCCTGGTTTACCTCACTGGATTTGCACAGTGGATATTGGCAGGTCCCCCTCACCCCCGAATCCAAACCAAAGACTGCATTCAGTACTGGTAGGGGGCACTGGCAGTTCAAATTCCTGAGTTTTGGATTGTGTAATGTTCCTGGTACATTTGAAAGACCCATGGAAGGAGTGTTAGCTGGTGTCCCCCGCCAGGAATGTCTGGTGTACCTTGATGACGTCTTGGTCCACAGGAGGTCATTTGAGGCTGCGCTGAACTCCCTGAAGATGGTGTTTGGGAGAACTGCAGCTGTGGGGCTGAAGTTGCACCCAGAAAAGTGCCACTTTATGCAGAAGTAGGTTGAGTTTTTGGGTCATAAGGTTGGCAGTGCAGGGATTAGCACACTTCAGGAAAAGGTTGCTGCTATTAGAGACTGGCCCATCCCCAAAAACCCAGAGGAAGCTCAAAAGTTTATTGGGTCTTGCCTCTTATTACTGGAGGTTTGTTAAGGGGTTTTCCTGCATTTGTGCTCCCCTTTTCCACCTCCTTCAAAACAACCAGCCTTTCTCATGGTCAGCAGACTGCCATGAGGCATTTGCTGCCCTTAAACAGGCCCTCATCAGTGCTCCTGTACTCAAACCCCCAGACCCCACCTTGCCTTTCATTCTGGACACCGATGCCAGTAATATGGGTATGGGTGCAGTATTGTCACAGGTGAGTGCTGAGGGTGAATGAGTAGTGGCATATTTTAGCCAGATCTTCAACAGGAGTGAGAGGCAGTAATGTGTAACCCCGAGGGAGCTGCTGGCGGTAGTGGTGGCTGCCAGACTAAGTACTACCTCTGTGGTGTCCCCTTCACTATCAGGATGGACCATGCAGCCCTGCAGTGGTTAATGTCTTTCAGGGAGCCAGAGGGACAGGTGGCTAGGTGGTTGGAGGAGCTGCAGGCCTTCCACTTTACAGTGGTGCACTGGAATGGAGCTCAGCACGCTAACGCTGATGCCCTGTCCTGGCGCCCATGTGCTGTGGACGGCCGCAGCTATTGTGACAGGAGGGGGGATAGGGAAAGGGAGCTGAGGAAGGAGGAGTCCACTGTAGAGCCATCAGGTGATGGGCTGCAGGTGGTAGGAGCTGCAGTATGCGAGGCTAGACAGGAGGAGGATTCTGACTTAAAGTCAGTGAGGCAGCGGGCACAAGATGGTTGTAGACCATCATGGGGGGAGGTGACAGGGATGTCAGTAACCACAAAGGGCCTTTGGAGTAAATTTGATGCCCTGCATTTAGTGGGTGGGGTGCTGCAGTGAATGTGGAAGGAGCCTGCCATGGGATAGAAAAGGTGGCAAGTGGTAGTGCCCAAAACCCTTAGAGAGGCAGTGCTGGGGGCGTGTCATGGGAGTGTATTCTCAGGTCATTTTGGGAGCTCCAAAACACTGCTCAGGGTTAGACAGGGGTTCTATTGGGGTCAGCACAGGCGGGATGTGGAGGACTTTTGTAGGCACTGTGATGCATGCACAGCATGGAAGGGCCCTCTAGACCAATCACATGCCCCCTTACAATAGCAGGCAGCAGGGGCACCTATGGAGAGGGTGGCTATAGACATTATGGGGCCTTTTCCAGGTAGTAACAAGGGCAAGAAACACTGTATGTCTTGTGTGCCATGGACTATTTTACAAAAGGGCTGGAGGCCTATGCATTGCCGGACCAGGAGGTGGCGACTGTAGCTGATGCACTGGTTGAGGGCGTGTTCAGTCATTTTGGTATCCCAGAGGTCATCCACAGCAGTCAGGGGAGAAATTTGGAGTCCCGTGTTTTTGCTGCACTGTCAGAGGCTAAACATGCATAAAACACGCACCACATCTCCACACCCACAGAGTGATGGACTAGTGGAACATTTCAACAGGACTACATAACAGCAGTTAGCCATCCTTACAGTTGACCACCAGCATGATTGGGACACACACATTCCCCTTGTGCTCATGGCGTACTGTTCCACAGTACAAAGTTCCATTAATTGCACCCCTGCTCTCCTGATGCTCATCCAGGAGATCCGTACTCCTGTGGAGCTGGCTTTTGGAAAGCCACCAGACTATGTGGGGTATGTGCCTGGACTGGAGTATGCTCGCAAGTTGCAGGACAGACTGGAGTCAGCCCACACTTTCGCCAGGGACCAGCTGGAGAGTGCTGCTATGAGGCAAAAGAGGAACTATGATGTCCAAAGTGCTGGCAGGCACTTCTCTGCAGGGAAGTTGGTATGGGTGTACTCTAAAAGAAAGAAGGGACGTGACCCAAAGTTGGATAGTCTTTGGGACGGCCCCTGTAGAGTTCTTGAGCGCATAGGGGAGGTTGTGTACAGGGTGCAGGTGCCACCTAGGGGTCGGAAGGTGATCCTGCACTGGGACAGACTGGCACCCAACAGGGGGACTGCAACGCCTTCATTTGAGGTGCCTACCTCACAGCCCAGCACAAGACTGTCTACGAGCCCAAGCACCCCTCCCCCTGTTCTCAAACCAGCCCCTGGTCCCATTAACCCTCCTTCACTTGTGTCAACACTGTGCCCCTCACCAACATGGACTGGAGCTGGACTTGGCCCTGGGCAGGGTAGGGCCAGGAGGCAGAGACAGAGGCCCCCCCAGTATAATGACTAGTCTTTGATCCCTTGTGGGCGAGGGGCTTCATAAAGGGGGGGAGTGTGATAATCTGTAATAGCCATTATGGGTTATTTATGTTAATTGTGTTCTGTTATTTAGTTGCACTATTTTGGTTCAGGTGGTTGTGACTGAGATGGGAGAAGTCAGTGAGAGAGAGAGGAGGGGGCTGATGTGGAGTGGTTGCAGAAGTGAGAGCGGAGACGCATGTGCGTATGTGCCTAAGAAGAGCCATTTTTCTAGTGTTTTGTTTATGGTTAATAAACCTTTTGAACGTCATTCCTGGCTTCATCCTTGTGTGAAACTCTCTGGGGTGTTGCGGTACATATATAGTTGTGATAGTGTTTATTATATAGTAGCATAGATGGTAGAAGTTTATATCATTTGTACTAACAGTTGCAGTAGTAATATATCAACTGTTAATACTTGTACTTGTAGTAGTAGTAGTATTACCAGTCATGGACATTTGTTCTGGTTATTGGTAATTATACTAGCACCAGCTGATCTACTTTTTGACAGTTCAACTTCAGTTTGCTGTGCATCAATTACATCCATGTGTCTCCCTCAGTCTCTCTCTCACACTCTTTTTCTCTTCCTTGACCCGCTCTCTTTCACCCTAACTGGTCAAGATAGATGCCCATCCTCCAGGAGTCAGGGTCTGCTCACGGTTTCTGCCTGTTAAAAGGAAGTTTTTCCTTGCCACTGTCAGCAGTCACAAGTGTTTGGTCCTGAAGGATTCTGTTGGGTATCTGTAAATTGGCTTCAGAGTCTGGTTTTGACCAGCTCTGTATGTAAAGTGTCATGAGATAACTTTTGTTATGATTTGGCGCTATATGAATAAAACTTGATTGATTCTTATGGGCAGACAGTAGCATCTCATGTGGATCTGACCAAATGATCAGATGCACTTCTGCTCATGTTAAACCATTGTTGGAGATGCACATGAATAATTGTTCAGCATTCTGGATCCAGCTATGGTTCTCTGACAAGAATAAGGCAGACTGCAGCTCATATTCATCTATGTTTTCATCAGCTGTGGCATCTTTCCTGACAGTGATGAGGGTATCATTCTGTGATTTATTTAGACAAGGGTACTATATGTTACTATGCTAAAAAAAAAAAAAAAAAAAAGTACTGAAATGGAAAAAGGTCATGTGGTCTGATGAGTCCAGATTGACCCCAATGATTACCCATTATGCCTATTGCCTACAGTACACGCCTGTGGGGGCAGTGTTATGATCTGGGGTTGATTCAGCCAGTCAGGTGTAGGTGTGTGTCTGTGCAATGTTATGTCTAAAAAAAAAGGCCGTAAATAAGTTGCAAAATGATGCCACGGTGAATGTGAGCCATGATCAAAACTCGAGTAGTCCAGTGAAATATTGAGGGGCTTTTTTTTGGCCAGGCTGTATATATACTGTATGTATTGACACACATGGCAGTTAAAAAAACCTGATCCTGTTTCTGTGCACACACACACCTGCACATAAACACGCCAAATCCTCACAGAGCCAGGGTCTTTCCTCGGTGATAAATGTCAGCCTCCCTCCTCCTGAACAGATATCGATGGTTATTTGGGCTTATTTCTCCAATCTGTTGTTCACCTAAGAGCGGAGATGGAATCCATTTCTGCCTAGTTGGCAGCAAGGGGGGACTGTAGGACAAGGTAATTTGGCTGCCTGGCACCCTCTAGTATTTCTCTGTCTGAGCTGCTGAGCTATCTCTGCCTCTATTTCCAAAGTTTACCTCAAACAAACAACTGTTGTGGACACAAAACCCTCAGCTCTCGGCTCTGGGACACACTAACTGCTCCTGAACTGAAATGAAACACACCTCAGATCCCCTTGGCAGTTATTACATTTCATCTGGCTTTGGCAAACAATCTCACAAAGAACAAAAAAACCCAGGAGATTTAAATAAAAATTTTTATTTTTGCAGTTTACATCATATCAATATTGTCAGATTGCACCAGTAATTTCAACACTGAACAGTTCATTTCTTCAATAAATGTGTGCTACAAAATGTTTACACCTCTGTTAAATTTAACAGCAGCAATTGAGATTTGAAGAAATGTAGTGTTAAGAGTTTGTTGTTGGGTGTAGAGTTCATAATTGCTCCACAAGTAAACATATCATTTAACACAAGCTTGTCAAGTGAAGTCAGAAACCCAGCAGAGCAAACTTCCATCATAAATGGCCTTGGCTCTGTCATACGAGTTGATGTGAGTACTGAAGATTGTCAGGGTGAATTAATAAAATGCTACGAATCCTTTTTATTTGAAGTGATATGAGTGATTTTCAATTTGGTGGTGATGACTCTTTAACAAAAGGCACATGTGGTAGATATTAAAATGTATTTAATCACTTTTGCATCCAGAATGGTTTGACATTGTGGTTTCTGAGAAAATAGCAGGTAAAAACTAATCTAAAAGTTAAACAAGTTCTTAAAACATCAAAACAACCACTGTAAGACTGTGGATAATCACAGTAGTTGCTGGTGCTGTAAACATTTAAGTCATTTTGAGAAGCTACACTGTTTGCAGTTTAGCAAAAGAAAGTCAACAGTGCATCTGGACCAAAAGAGGATTGTCCTGAGATCTAACATACAAAACTTTGGAGGAAAGACTCGCATAGTAGCACCATGACCATAAACACTGGATTATTTCTTTTGTTCTATGTAGTACTTCTATAAATGAAAAAGGCAGACCTTGTGAAAATACCTTAGGTGTAACAAAGTCCAACTTCTTGTCAATGATGGACTGTTTCCAAGGTTAACAAGGCAAGGCACTGTCCGATCTGAGGGCATATGGAATAGTCATTTTAAGGAATATGATCAACAGCACACTGGCTGGGAAAAGAAAGAAACAACAGAAGTAGACAATACTTCAGATTCATCTTTGAGAGGATTGTGTGAGAAGTAGAGTTAAAGAGTCACAGGGGTGACTGGTAATCCACATTCTGCGCTGTGGGCTGACTGATTCCTATTAACAGTAACAGCAAAAGGGCACTCGACATCATTGCAGCATTCTGATGGATTAGCGAGTGGCACACTAGCTGTAAAGTGGCATTAATTCCATCGTTTCTCCTATATTAACTTGCTTTGGTACATTTGATGACGGTGTTATTGCGTCAAACACAGATTATGAAAAGATTGACCTAATAAATGAACAACACAGAACCTTCAGGTGTTTGATAAAATGAATTTAACACAAAACCCCAAGTGGTGCTTGATGAAAATACCAGAAGTAAATTAAGCACTAAGTAACCTTAAGTCCCCAAGTGGCAAAACATGTTAGTATTAGGGATGCACCGATCCTCAAATTCTGACCAATCCGGATCGTTAAAATCAGCTGATGGCTGATGTCACCATCAATGTTTTTATTCTATTTATTTACTTAATTGTTTCATGTTGTTTTGTTAAAATGTTTGCAGGCTAAACCTGACAATGAGAAAGATGCAGTTTGGCACCTGTCAACAATGAGTAAAACACTTTTTGGTAGCATACTGAAGCAGAAGTGATCGGTGCAAAAATTATATTTAATCATGCCATAAAATCTGGTCTTGATTTAAAATATTCTTAAACAAAAGAGATTAATTTTTTACATTTTGGTCCACGCTGTGTGGGGCAGTGCAGGAGTGCACTCAGCTGATTGGCTCTTTTTTTTTTTTTACATCTGTTGTTTGATGCAAAGGTCTGCAGAGAAGCTGCACTACAATCTCAGCATGTCAGGCACACTTCACTGATTGTCTCAAGTTCTGCAAGGGAGGGGAGTAGGTCAAAGGTCAGTGGTGATGACAGGGGTGACACCATGGATGAGCAGTGTGGGACCCAGGTCTTTAGTGAGCAGATCTAGCTGGTGTAAATAGGCGGTGTAGCGGCGGGTGTCGGCTGGGGGGCGGGGCAAGTACAGGAACCGAACAGCAGGTGGTGGCCGGACCTGGTCCAGGATTAGTTTATTGACAGCCGAGAGGTAGTCATCTGACAGACGAGTGGCGTTACTCGGGAAGCTATTGACATAATCTTCTTCACTCTCCTCTTCCTCTGCTGACTTGTTATCATCTGTAGCGCCATCTGCTGACTGTTGTTTTTTGCTCCACTCTCCTTGCCGCTGCCAGTGTAGCGCCACCTGCTCGTCCCAGGGCACGGGGTAGACCTGGGCTTTAATTCTCAGCTCTTTCAACAGCTGACCCAACTTCTCCTCTGACCCTCGAACACTTCGCCCTTCCTCGACGCAAAGGAAGAGGCGGATTGTAGCTTTGCGCCAGGCTCGCACCATGTTGAGTATACAAGCTAGCTGTAGCAGGAACAGAGAGCAGGTATCGACATAGCTGCAGCTGTCTGGACGGAGGAGGTTTACTGGCCAGACGTCGATGTATACGGCACCCTTCCCCTGAGAAGAGGATGCTGGGGACAGGACCTGTGCTCGGTCAAAGTTGTTGAAGTAGCGAGCTAGTGCCACATTCTTTAACATCTTTATGGCATCAGCGATGATGGCCACGTACTCCTGAGGTCCGACAACTTTCCCGTCTCGACTGTCACCGTGATCCAGTCTGTCGCTGGATCCCCGCAGGGAGGCAAAGTGGAACAGAGGGGACTGCTGCTCGGGGTCCAGGGATGGACCCGAGGGATCTGTGGACTGACTGGTGGAGAGGGATGGATCAATCAGCTTGTCCGTCGGACTGCAGTCATCATAGAAACCCAAGACAAGGGTGTTGGGTCGCATCCCACCTGGGAGAATAAAGAAGGAAAGAAAGGAAGCTTGTTTAAGAAACAGACGCAAATCATATTGTTGTCATTATCACTGAGCCTGTTTACATGACCATAAAAATCCAATGTGTTTACATGCACTTCAGAAATGAAATAATCAAAAACCTTAGTTCAAACACTCCAGTCCATTACAAGATTTCTTTTGGAGTACATAGTGATGGTAGACTCCAACATCTTTCACTCATATTTGACTACATAACTTCCATTTTCTATGATTTTAATTGTTTTTACACATTTGCAGATGTAAAAGAATGAAATAAATCAGATTAACCTGTATACATGCAAAAAGACATTGGAGTACTGAGGAGAGATCCAGGTGTGTTAATTCAGTTTCTCATAATCAGATATCTGCTGTTATCTGATAAAACATATCAGATTATGCTGTTTACATGATCACTTGAATAATCTGATAACTCCAGAAATCAGATGGTGATTGAAGAATTAGTGTGCATGTAAATGTGCTCAGTGATATATTGAGTTGTAGCTGCAGAGGATGTGTCATTTTGTCTGCTTCAGAGACACAAAAAGACAGACGTAGTGTAAAAGACCAGTAGAGGGAAAACTGGGGGGAAAAGCCAAAGAGAGATACTGTAAGATGATAGAAAAGCAGCCAAAGCTACACGAGTGACAAGTGAGAAAAGCAGAATGACAGCAGGTATGAAAGACAAAAACAAGAAAACCTCAGAGTCCGTCTCTATTCTAGTTTTGAATTGCACTGAAGAGAAAGTAAAGAAAAATGGTGAAGGTGCTTGGCAACTGCTGACGTGAATGTGATGAAATTGATGTCTATAAGAAGTAAAATAAGTGTCAGATGAACCAGTTAGTGAAATTAGTTGAGGAGCTAAACTGTGTTTTATTTTAGCTGTTTAAAACAGCGTATGACTTTCATCACTATTTTTTTTTCAAATTTGTAAAACCTCAGTGATAGCCTAATTATCACTGATCCATTAGTCTTTCTGTGCTTACGCACCTGGATCACTTCCCTCATGGTGAACAACTTCAAAGGTGACTCCATCATAAACACAGTCCACTTGTTTCCAGAACAGACCAAAACATCACTCTGCCCTTTTCGGAAATTTTGTCGTGAAGTGCGTTGTGGGAATGGGAATTCCACACAGCAGTAATTTTGCTGTCTCTTTGTGAGTGCTGAACCCAAATGTCGCCTTTACCTCTGTCCACCTACTATACTCATTCTATAAAATAACCCTGGTGGACTGTATAATTTTATATTGTAGAGAACTGGCTTGCTTTCTTGCTGAATCTGTGGGAAACCACATTTGCTTCCCACAATGCACTTTGCGGCAAAATTTCTGAAAAGGCCCAAGTGACATTTCGGTTTGTTATGTAAACAAGCGGACTGTGTTTATGATGGAGTCATCTTTGAAGTTGTTCACGGTGAGGGAAGTGATTCAGGTGCATAAGCATGGAAAGACCAATAGATCAGTGATAATTAGGCTGTCACTCAGGTTTTACACATTTGGAAAAAAAATTTTTGATGAAAGTTATCCGCTGCTTTAAATATGATTATTGAAAGCTATTAAAGCCAGGAGCTTCAGGTTGAGTGGAACACCCTTATGACACAACACATCAGGTCAAGTGCTGAAAGATGGTGAAACGTAATTTTTTAAACCATTAATACTTACAATCAATGCAATCACCAAGTAGACTCAGTATAGCACAATGCAACAATACCCCTTCAGCCTGAAGTTGGCCAAGGGGTAAAAACTGGTGTCGAAGCATGTCATCATACTGTCCACAAAGAGGGCAAGATGTTGGCAATGTTTTTTTTCCATTCTAGTCTGCTTTTTTCTTCTTTTGCACAAATATTTTTGGTTCCCTCTGCTGCACTTCTCTTGTCAGTTGTGTTAAGGATGTTTTTTATATTCATAGTATGTTCAGCATCTGTATTCATATCTATTTTTTCAAAAACTTGTGTGTATGAATTTAACTCAAGTATGACGAATTGTATTGTAAACTGCTGCCCTGCATGTGTTTCCCATTCATACAATCAGTGTATGGTTGGTTGAATGCTGGTTTATGTCACTGCTATGATGCAAAAACACATTTATTTAGGAGTGTGAGGAGTTGGGAAAGTATGGCTTGCTTTTGCAAGAGTTTTTCCCAAGTTTTCCCAGTTTGGTAGAAGGTTTCATGGTTACTGTGTCAAGTGGTGCATAATTAGTACTGAAACCAGGGGTGTCAAACTCATTTTAGGTCAAGGGCCAAAGTCACTCCAATATGATCTGAAACAGACTGAGCCAGTAAAATAATAATATAATAATCTATAATAATTACCCAAATTTTTCTCTTTGTTTTAGTTTTACAAAAGTAAAATTACATACTGAAAATGTCAATAACCTGGACAACCATGTACAAGTGAAAGAAATAAGTGCAATTTCAACAATATTATGTCTCAGCTTATTATTAACACAACTTACAGATCACAGGCAATCTACAAATGCACATCACATTTAGTAATAGGCATTATATCTTAAATTTTTCTTGAGACATTTCAAGTTGTTCATATTTGTTCGGGTTATTCACATTTTATTGCAAAAGGATAGTTTGTAAATGTAGGCTAAATACTTTCATACTGTAATTTTACTTTTTAACATTAAACCAAGGAAAACATTTGGAGTTGTCATTATTTATAGGTTATTATGCTATTAGTTTACTTGAAATCACAATCACATTGGTCTGTATGCGGCCCCCGAATGAAAATGAGTTCAACACCCTTGACTGTTAACCCTTTAGGCGCCAAAGTTGCAATTAAGAGCGATCAAGGACATTCTGATTCAACACGTTCATTCTGGTAAAAGACTATGCAGTGCAATTCAATGAGCTTGATTATTTATATATCAAATAAAACCATGATTTTTCACAAACTGGCTTTTGTGCAATTTCAGAACACGTCTCACATACAGTCATGTGAAAAAGTTAGGATGCACCCTTTATATAATTGGATTCTTTACCATATAAATGTCTGTGATTCAGATTTTTTTTTATAATAATACTAGGATATGGAGCACCAAAAGAGATGAAACTAAAGAAATGCTTTTTAAAATATGTTTGTAAATTCAATATATTTCAATATATTCCTCCCAAATGGAGGAAAAGTAGGGACACTCTTATGTACATTATTCCTTCAAATGCCTAAAATGAAGACTGAATGCACCTGGTTAGGTGCAAACCAGTTGAGGATTGGTAGAGAGGCTTTTTCAGGACTCTATCTTTTAAATAATAAAGACAAGGGTGTCCTAACTTTTTCCTCACAAATAAATTATCAATTAGAATTTACCAACACATTTTTAAAAAGCATTTCTTTAGTTTCATCTTTTTAGGTATATTTTCTCCACATTTTAGTAGAGGTAAAATAAAGATAAAAATCCCAGATTTTTAGATATGGTGAAGAAAACTAAGCTGTCAAAGGGGCATCTGAACTTTTTGCTCCCTTGCCAAATCAATCTGCAGTGCACGTGGCACAGTGTATCTGCGGAGCTCATACTGTAGTCTGCAGCGTACACATCCATGAATCTGCAGCGCACATTAATGTGAGTCTTCAGAAAAGAAAAACTTTACCCAAATAAATAGCAACAATTTTAAATGCAAGTAAAAATATATTCTATTGCATGGATCAAATTTTATTGACACAAACATTCAATAACCGACGTATCTCGATATCATTCAAAAATGTTCATTCACTTGCAGCTTGTCTACTGGTGCACTTGGATCGTGCATGCACATGTTGGTGTAACGGTACATGCCGGCTAATCTTTCCATCCCTATTCTGCTCCATGCCAAAATGCATCCACAGTATAAATTTGGTGCGGATATCTGAATGCATTCTTCAGATAATGTGATTACATCGTTGAATGGACAGACAGACAGACAGCAAAACTATTACAATACCCCTCTGGCCAGAGTTGGCTGAGGGGTAAAAAAAAAACCCCACTGATGAACACAATTAGAAAACCTGACTCTGACACCCTCTGGTGGTAGCAAACAATGGCACTAACCTTAAAGACATAGTAAACCCATCTTTTTACAAGGTGGGTCTTCAGTTTTCGCAGCAGCACATAATATCAGTTATTGACAATATTTAATGTTATTTAACATTGAGGTACTGACCAAGTCCAGAGATGAACAGGAGATGTTGGACCCCATGGCGCACTGAGTCAGCCAGTGTCAGGTTAACAAAGGCTTTAATGTTTAGATAGTCCACCAGGGACAACCAGGAATCATACTGGGACTGCAGAGGGTCTGACGGTAATATGTCTGTGAAGGTTGAAGAAAACAATGTTACGAGCTGAGAAATACAGCTGACAGTTTATTTGCTGAGAAAAGGCAAAAGAAGGGCCGAGAACAACAAGGACGGAGCACAGAAGTCAGCTGGATGGAGCTGGAATTAGAGGTAAATTGTGAGAGAGATGCTGAGATATGGAGGGGCAAGACAAAGAGAGACAGATGCATGAACAAATGACAGCGTAGGCAGAATACGAAACAGAGAAAAAGATACAGGGAAGCACAAACAGGCAGGTAGGTGATCAATCATTCACCAAAAACATCAATATGTATGTAGGGAGCGTCCAGAGTCCACATCTACAGGCTTCTCCTCAGGCAGGTTTACTTCTTTTAGGACCTCCTTGGTCAGTGTTCTTTGCATTTGGCTTCCAGGTAAAAATGTACCATTCAACTGAGAGATTAAATGGATGAATTCAAAAATATGACGAGAATGTGCTGTAGAAGTAGCCAGCAGTTCTCAACAACAAACTCCTCTTCATTATAGTCATAGGTGAATGAATGACTCCTTCATATTTCTCAAAACCAAGTGCTTGGTCAGGGCTAAAATGAGAAGAGGGCTCTTCAGCGCTTGATGAAACTATCATTCCTTCAGTGTAAAACTCACAGGGATTCAGAGTGAGTTTCAGTCTCCCATCAATACTTACAAATCCCCTTCAGAAAAAGAAAATAATCAATAAGCCTGCTCCTTGTAACTCCTCTCCAACGTGTACTCCTCTGCAGAAGAGAAGCACTGTGTGTGATTATCTCCATAGAGATAAGGCAGTAAATGTGAGCCGATGCACGCTAAAGCACACAGGAGCAATAAGTAACAACATATTCTGTGGAAAACAAGAGTTTAGAGTTGAAATTATTAATTGATTAATTGACTTGAATTAAAAAAAATTCAGTTACAGCTGTCCTGAATCAAAGCTTCATTTCCTTCGCTGCCACTGGTTCTGCTGTTGTGTTTCACACAGACGCTTATTGTGACACACATGATGCCAGGATCAACACAAACAACACTGAGCATAGCTCAGAAGAGACGAGGACAAAAAGGCAGAAAATGTCTATATGATCACTTTTCTTCATTGGAACCATCACTTACTCCTTTAAACTTTTAAGCTTTCACACAAACATTAAAAAATATTTGACTTTATTTTTTTTAAGTTGTATGTTAGTTTCATCTTAAGTTGTTAGTAAGTTGGATCCAAATGTGTTGAATACTGCAGTGCACATATTGTCATCTCTCTCTCTCTCTCTCTCTCTTTCTCTCTCTATATATAGTTTATATATCCTTTTACTTTTATACTTTTTGTGGTTGTTGTTTCTTCTGGTTCTGGAATAAAGGACAAGTTGTTTGTCATTTCCAGACATGTTTTTTTCCACATTTTTTACGTTATTTTTTTTTTTGCTTATTCAAATAATCATTTAATTAAATCAAAGAAACTAATCAATAGATTAATCTATTACAAAAACAATCAATAGCTGCAGCTCCACAAGTTAGAGTTAGAACTAGAACAACTTGCTATTCAATTTCTACAGTAATATTAAAAATTCAAGTAAAAAAAAAAAAATTTTAAATAAGCTTTTAGTTTTATTATTGCCTTCTCTAAATACCATAATCAAGTTAAATTGTCCAAAAACTACATCCCATCAACATCCCAGATTTGTTTTGCTCATAATTAATAGTCACCCTCTCACACTGAGCTGGTTTAGATGAGAAATGATGCAGAAGTAACCTTTTCCAAAATGAAAATGCTTGGATGTTGTCATGCGAGAGGATGACAAGGACTTTAGAAGTTTCCAGGAAATAAAACTTATTAAAACACTCAGGTAGGAAACAGAATTAAAATGAGTCAGTCCCCATTGGTTTGTCCTTACTGAGGTCTCCCAGCTGGACGTGTCCCAGGACGTAGAGGCCACTCTTCTTGATGTCGTTGATGAAGGTGATGAGTCCCACGCTGCTGCGGGGGTTGGACACCATCAGCAGGACTTGAGGACGCCAGAACTTGACATGGTCCTTCCTCACATCCAACATCAGCAAATACTTACGTACCTAAGGGAGAAGTGGGCGATAAACGAGGGGATGGCATTTAGAAGGGAGTGGAATTTCTTTAGGAGAGGGCAGTTTATTACTACATATATTTCATACACAGGGTTATTCACGGTGCTTTACATAAACAGAACTACAATAAAAACAAAGTGCTTAAACAATAAAAGATTGAATGATTTAAAAATAATCAAAAGTAATGACAAAGTAGAGACAATAGTAATGAAAGTGACATGCATAATTGTAAGTACAAAACAGAATCACACTCTTTCCTCTCCTTGCAACATCAAGGCATGATATTTAACACAGATGAAGATTTGCACTGGGTGTCAATGTTTATGGAAGTCACTGCATTTATACTCACTGCTTGAATGCAGACATAGAACAGTGAGCTGACGTGAGATTTTATAAAGCCTGTGACATCTTCAATTCAGTGTATTGTAAAACTTACAAGCAAGTAATTTCACAGTAACTTCTGTCAACACCTTTTAGCTTAGATCACTCAGTTTGCATTTAACTAGTTTATTACTGGTAGTTTACAACTAGTAACAGCTGATAATTAAGTACTTACCTTATGCAATACCTAATATTTGTAACAAACGACACATTTTGGCAAATAATGTTACATTTGTAGCATATAACTAATCAAAAATATTCTGCAATGTTAACTGTTGTTTCACCACTGGTATAACAACAAGGCTAATATTGAAGTACTTACCTTAAATAATACCTAATGTTTGTAATGAACAACACATTTTAGCTAATAACATAAAAATTTTAGTGCATAAACACTAATAAAATGTACTATGTAATTTTAGCCATTAGCTTACAACTGGTAGGCTAAAAGCTAACAGGGAAGTACTTGGCTTTCATAATAACTAATGATAATAAACTGGTGTATGAATGTGTGCGAATGCTCGGTGGTGGTCAGAGGGGCCGTAGGCGCAAAATGGCAGCCACGCTTCTGTCAGTCTGCCCCAGGGCAGCTGTGGCTACATATGTAGTTTACCACCACCAAAGTGTGAATGTGTGAGCGAATGAATAATGGATCCACTGTATGCGCTTTGAGTATGCATTCATAGAAAAGCGCTATATAAATCTAATCCATTATTATTATTATTATTAGAAAAGTAGTATTGGGTACCAGATTCCAGGTTCTTTTAGGTAATTTAAGAGCAAAAAGGCCGAGTCAAGCTGAGCTGGTACCACGTAGTGCAAACACGCCAATAGACCATAGTAATATCAGCCTACATTTCGACACAAAGATAAATTTAGGAATAAATCCCTTCTTTCAACATTTAATCAGCTTTTGAAGTGACAAAATGACAATGTCCCTGCCCTTAGTATTCTATCATTTAGGGTCCGTTGTCATTGAGCCCAAAGACTAAACAAAAAGGTGAAAATAAGTGAAGGCCCTTATTTGTAACTACCACCCACATCTCAGCAGGGATCAGAACAGCTGATTGTTTTGTTTTGATGGTAAATTACTTTGAGATTCCATGTAAAATTAATAATAATATGTGCTCACAGGCCTAATAGAGTGGAAAACAAAAGTTTCCTCAGGGAGCCTATCATAGCAATATTGTGCTTCCATAAACAGATAAGTCTAATTATATTTACAAATACTGATATAATACAGTAGAAAGTCTTTTTTTTTCTATTTTTTTTAAACTAATAATGGTATGTTGTCTTTGTTGTAATAAGGTATTTTATTTTGTTTAGTCCTCTTATTGCATATATTTTACAAAAAATCAATGTAGTATCCAGGTTGCTCATCCTCTTCATGACCCACAGTAACTCATGTCTACCCACTGTGTTTTTTGTGTGTGTCTTTCTGGATGTGCTTGTCGTATCCTAGGATGTGTGCAGACCATTTCAGTGGTTGGTCCTGTGTTTGGCTACTTATTGGGCTCTCTTTGTGCCAAAATCTACGTGGACATTGGATTTGTAAAAATGGGTGAGTTTACACATGATTATGTTCAGCATATTTTTTATTCCTCTGTGATATAACCCCTGCAAACACATAGTTAAAACACTGGTTTAGTTTGTATCATATTTGCAAATAGAAGGGGAGAAATAGATGTATGTTGGTTTTGTCATTTTAATTTCCCTCTAAATTTTTACATTTCTTAATAGCACTTTCACACAAAAACATTGAAACAAGAAGACAAGTGCATTTCTCTTGTTTACTTGTTTACTTTTAAGCCTGAAACCAGGCATTAGCAGATACACACGTGCTGATGGAGGAGCTGGCAGATGCTAAACAGGTGTCCAGGGTCAGGATCAGTTAGCTTATGAATGAAAGCAGGCGAGGGAGAGGACGCACAAAACCCAGAGTTAGACAACAATTAAAGAGAGTGCAGCTAAGGGGCCGAAACAAGATGGAAACAAACAGTCATTATACTCCTACTGCTGTCCACCATGACCTCGATAGAGTCTGAAATATGTATTTGTTTTATCCTTTGTGTTTCAATTGTTCAGCTGAAGCAAGAAAAACACTGGGTGTTTGGGTTATTCCCTTTGATTTTTTGATGTACCGTAGATATAAATCCCTTTAATTTGCTTATTCAGCCAAAAATAAAATGTATTTAGACACATTCTGGAAAAAAACAAAAAACAAAAAACAAAAAAAAACAAAGAATAGGCTACCAATTGTAAGTTTAAGTAAGCAAATAGTTAAGAACCTTCTACTGGAAAACCACAACAATGAATAGTATGTTAGTTTACCTTGACTGATGCAGTGAGTAGCCTTTCATTTAAACAACCATATCAGAAGACACATCATGGTCATGGAAAATATTCATCTCTGTCTCTGAAACTACCGTACTAGAATTTGTTTTAGAACTGTCCAACATTGCAGAAGAAATACAGTTGGGAAAAAAGTGATCAGACATAATGGGGTAAGGTCGCTGTCAAAATATTCACATGCAAATGATAGAAATGCATGCATATTAGTCTACAACTGTGCAAAAATTAAATATTTATAAACTCTTGAATGAGTTCAGTCGTACATAAAATGTAATGTGTGTATTTTATCCGTCAGAATACGTTCTGACAACATGAATTACAAACACAAAATGCAGCTTTATGATTCTCCATCACAAATACAAATTCACCAATGTGACTTTACTGTCAAAAATACGTCACCACTTCACAAGCATTATTTATTGAGCAAAGGATCCATCGATTCCACAGATAGCACATGTGTTCAGGTTCCTTCTCCATGGCAGCAAGATCACTGATGAAGGAGCATTATAGTGTTTTACAAGTAACACTATATCAGAACAATGTACAAAGGGTTTGATTTGACCTGATTTCATTCTCTGACTTTGTCAGCCATCTTGCACAGGGATCCTGCCCGATCTTGTTTTGATCTTGCAAAGCAAGAACCTGAACTCATGTGCAGTCTGTAGACTCAGTGTAGCTTCTGTTCAATAAATAATGCCTGTAAAGTGGTGAGGTTTTTTTGACAGTAGAGTCACGCTGGTGAATTTGTATTCATGATGGAGAAAGTGCAGTTGTAAAGTTGCATTTCTTGTTTGTATTTTTTTTTTTTTATAATTTCTGACAGACATAAAAATAATACACATACATACACAGACAAGGCTGGGATGGGGGTGGGGGGTTACAGAACTTACATTCATACAATTTGTTACACAAAAAAATACAGGACCATCAAATTAATAAATTTTTTTAAGCAAACAAGATTTGACAGTGGCCTGTGTTTTAAATTTATTGGGAGAGTCCACAAAAAGTGAGGTCTGTTCCATAGAAAGGAGGTCCAGAAAGTCCCTGTACCAATCGTCTGTACTAAAACAGTTGTGTGTGCGTTCCTTCCAGTTTATCATCATAATGTGCTTTGCTGATAGGAATCCCAGTGACAGTATTTTGTCCATTATATTTGATTTTACATCTTGTTTATAATTCTTGATGTCAAAACTTATTCCTTCCTATTCTGACAGATAAAATACATTCATTCATTAATTCATTTTCTGAGCCCGCTTTATCCTCACTAGGATCACAGGGGTCGCTGGAGCCTATCCCAGCTACTTATGGGCAAAGGCGAGATAAAATACACGCAATACATTTTATATATGATTGAATGCCTTCAAGAGTTTACAAATATTTATGTTTTGCTCAACTATGTTTATTTTTGCACAACTATAGGCTAATATACACACGTATCTGTCATATGCACATAAATATTTTGACAGCTTCCTTACCCCATAGAATATCACTTACATGTTTGGTGAAACATTAGAACTCAAGTTTATGTTTTATAGTGAAAGTAAGAGCATTTCCACATGCATTATGTGTAGAGAACTAAAGGGACTGGGACAAACAGCTGTGGAGCCTAAAGAAAACCACGTATCACTGAGGATTACTATAAAAAGGCCTCAGTTTACTAGACAGCACAAAGATTGGACTGTTTCAGTGGACAAAGGTCATGTGGTCTGATGAGTCCAGATTGACCCTGTTCCAGAGTGATGGACGCATCAAGGTGAGAAGAGACGTGGATGAAGTGATTACCCATCATGCCTAGTGCCTATAAAACAAGCCTGTGGGGGCAGTGTTACGATCAGGGGTGGATTCAGTTGGTCAGGTCTAGATTTATTAATGTTTCAAATCCAGAAAATATGACCACCTGAATATCCTGAATGACCAGGTCTGAACATCAGTGGATTATTTCCTGATGACACACACATATTCCAGGAGGACAATAACAGGATTCACCATAATAAGATTATGAAGGAGTGCTTCAGGGAACATGAGGCATCATTTTCACGCATAGATTGGAGTCTAGACCTGAACCAAATTCAGAATCTTTGGGATATGATGGAGAAGACTTTACACAGTGGTCTAACTCTCCTATCATCAATAACAGATCTTAAAAGGAAAAAAAGCATAACTGGGAAGGAATAAATGGTATAGCATCTATATCGAGCAGCTTATCGAATGTGTGTGTAATCAAAGATGACAACCAACAAAATAGTGCAGTTTGTGATTTTTTTTGCATATGAGGAATGTACATGTGACTGTCTGGGAAAAAAATAGCATGCAGGGAGGCACTGTAAACAAAATACTACTACTATTTGTCCCCTACTGTCAGTGACCTTTGCTTGAGACATATTTTTCACGTCACTGCCTGTGCTCTCAACACAGAGACCATCACCATCACACCAGCAGATGCTCGTTGGGTCGGGGCCTGGTGGCTCGGCTACCTCATTGCCGGGGTCATCACTCTGCTCTCTGCCATCCCATTCTGGTTTCTGCCCCGTTCACTGCCCATATCTGGGCCTCAGAGCCCAGAGAAGTGCACACCAGAGCAGACGAGTTTCATTAAAGACTCCCCTCTTCTGAAGCACAAGTACCCAGCGGACGAACATAGCAGTTTTATAGAAATGGCCAAAGGTAAGGTTGTACTATTTTGACGTTTAAAAATGATATGGAATTTTCAGATGCTCTACACAGCCATATATTTCATAGCTGGGTCATTTTGTGCTGAGAGTGCTGAAAATGAACACTGGCGTTAAGATACCAATGGTTTGAAAGGTTTCACCTTCTAAATGACACAAAGTAGTGAATTTCTGCAGCCATTTTTACCTGGATTTCCTTTTTTACAACCAGCAAATATCTCAAGCGTTTGGAAAACTTGACATAATAACATACAATTTCTACATTTTAGCTGTTAGTGTCTGTTAACTACAGTCCTCTGACAAAGTTCACGCTATTATCTAGGAAGGACAGGTTGTTTTTAATTGGTATGACATCTGAATATAATGCATTTATTTATGTTTATTTATTCACTTATTTATATTATAATATTTATTTTGCTTAAATACCACAGGCAGTATTGTGTATCCTCCATCATTTTGACAATAATGCAAACCTTGTATTAATATAATAACTATAACTATAATCACAATACAAATACTGTGTTTTCAGACAGATGTGTTACGTCTCTTCCACAGATTTCATTCCCACCCTGCGAACTCTGCTGGGACATCCTGTGTATCTGATCTACCTGTGTGTGACAATCATTCAGCTGAACTCCCTCATCGGCATGGTCACGTACAAGCCCAAATACATCGAGCAGCATTTCAGACAGTCTGCTTCAAAGGCCAACTTTCTAATGGGTATGGTTCACGTAACGTACACGTATAATACTCAGAAATCAGCACATTGCAGATACCCTAACGCATTTTTTTTGTTTGGGAGATCTTGCATTGTACCCAAATGCGTTTATTTTAGTGTCATGTGCACTGCGTATACTCTACACACACTTGAGGTCATTATGTGAAGCAGAAAAAGGCTTTTGTTAGGTGGAAATGAAATAAAGGAGGAATAGGTTGGTCATGTTTTAATTCAGGATGCAAACTAGAGCAGCTGCAAGGGCTGTAGCTTTGTGAATATGAAAAGTGCTTTGCATATGAAATGAAATTTATAATGAACTTGGGAACATAAGATGAAAGTCTCTATATACACATGGTCTCATCATGGGAGACGCCTGCACTGACCAAACTGGCTGCATATGAAAGAGAATGCAGTATTAGAGAGCACTGCTAATGACGTGGGTTTAGATAAAAGACCCTATCTTCACATTGATGTTGAGTAGGTATAAGAGAAGGGACTTAAAGGCAAGAAGTAAGAGCTTATATTCTCTATTAAAGCAACTTAATATGTTTTCTTTTTTTTTTCTTTTCTGCATTCATGCATCACATGGCTGCTACTAAACTCTTACACTATATTTAATCACATTATCGATTGTATTGGGAAAATATTTATTAATCTATTAACCTTTATTTATTATATATTATAACCTTAACCCTCATGCCCCCCTCAAAAAAAAAAAAAAAAAAACTCTGCTCACCCTTGTGGACAAACATGTACATGCACACAAACTACTATAAAATCATCATATGCCAACATTTTTTCTTGTTTTTTTTCTTTTATTTAATAAATCTCTTAAACAACTTCCCCCCTGCTCAAAACTACCAAACATTCAACAGTTTTCAGGATTTTAAGCCTTTAAATGCCGGTTTCATCATTTGAATTCTAAGGGATTTATTACAAAAAAAGCACAAAAAATTTAATATTTTCCATAAAATAAATAGTAAGCGGATGAAACATTGATTGTGATTAGAGTCTTGGATATGTCAAAGATTAGCCACAAAATGTATTTGATTGTGTTTTTTCTGTAGTGTTAGAAACTCCCTCTTATCACCCTTGTGGACAAAAATGTACATGCAAACAAAAGCTACAGGAAAATCATCATAAACCAACTTTTTTTTTTTTCAAAAAAAATTTTTTTTTATATAAATCTCTTAACTCCCACTCCTGCTTAAAACTACCAAACATTTAACAGTTTTCAGGATTTTAACCCTTTAAATGTTGGTTTAACCATTTGAATTTGAAGTGATTTATTTAAAAAGAAAAAAAAAAAGGGAATATTTTCTATAAAATAAATAGTGGGTGGATGAAACATTGGTGGTTATTAGACCCTTGGATAGGGTGCAAAATGCATCATGGGAAAATAAAACAAATCTAAGCGTAAAAGACACCGGATTTAAAAAAAAAAAAAAACTAAAAAGAAACATATCTGCCTAATTTCATGGCAAAAGCTGCTACACAGCCACAATGATCAACAAATGAAAAAAAAGAAAAATGGACAAAAATGCCTGTGGGGGACCTAATGGTTAAATTTATTCTAACTTTATTAAGAGTCTGATTTTGAGTAAAGTGTTATGAGATAACTTTTGTTATGACTTGGCACTGTATAAATCAAATTTGATTGATTGATATTTAACCAGGAAAAAGTGTCCTGACCAAGACAGTTGCAGCAGATGTTACAGAAAATAGATATTTCATTCATACATCCACACTAAAACCATATATAAAGCACTATACTAAAACATACATAAAAACTCCATCAATAAATTAAAAGGTACTAAAAGGAAACAACAGTGTTCTTTAAAAGCACCTGAAAGTAGAACTCAATTCAGTCAGTTTGAAAAACATCTACATCCAGATTTATCATTTTCCCATTCATTCAAAATGACTTTGAATGTATTTACAGAAACCAACCATTTTTAGCTCCTTCTGTAGGTTGTTCTAGTCAGTAGGAGCAGAACATTTCAAAGCTTTCTTTCCCAGATCTGTTCTGACTATTGGAACACATAGAGATAACAGATCCTGGGATTGTAATTATTAGAGTTATTCCAACAGATGTAGACCAGTAAATATGAAGGACGCAGACCCAGACCCAGAATACATTTATAAATAAAAGAATACACCCCCATAATCCAGTGCAGACATGAAAGTGGCAGCAACAAGACTCTTTTTAGCATCAAAAGAAAGGCAAGAGTCAATCTCGAAGTAAAAGCTCAATTTTAGCTTCAGTTTCCTTAAAAGTTACTGAATGTGAGGATTGAATGACAGTGAATCATCTATTAAAGTACAACATATCTGTACTCAGGTACACACTCGATTTGATGACCAAGAGTGAGTGAGTGAGTGGTGATTAATGGAAGGTCCAGGAGCTTTGACTTAGCCTTTGGAACAAAAAAAAAAAAGTTTTGTTTTAGATTAATTTAAAGCAGCTTTAAATGGTAAACTTTTGATTGTACAACGTTAAAACTGCCCCGGAGCTGCAAAAAAATACCCAACAGTGTTATGTATGATCTATCTATCTATCTATCTATCTATCTATCTATCTATCTATCTATCTATCTATCTATCTATCTATCTATCT